>JAFBJU010001219.1:0-120368 GCA_016785305.1 Colistium nudipinnis
TGCAAAAATGTAAAAAATGCACGAAACTTGCACAAGAGCGTTGGCAGAGAGCAAAAATAGGGTAGATGTGAAAAAAAAAAGTGAGAACAGTGAAAATGTCTTAGTACAGCATGTTGTCCAAAATTTGACAAAAAACACCTTACTATAGCCTTATGTCAGGCAAAGAAAGTGTAAAATGTCAAAAATAGCAAAAATTTAAAAAATGCACGAAACTTGCACAAGAGCGTTGGCAGGGCGAGAAAATAGGGTAGAGGTGAAAAGAAAATAAAACAGTGAAAATGTCATAGTACAGCATGTCGTCCAAAATTTGCCAAAAAAAAACTTACTATAGCCTTATGTCAGGTAAAGAAAGTGTTAAATGTCAAAAATAGCAAAAATGGTAAAAACGCACAAAACTTGCACAAGAGCGTTGGCAGAGCGAGAAAATAGAGTAGAGGTAAAAAAGAGAAAAGTGGAAAAACATCATAATACAGCATGTCGTCCAACATTTGATAAGACTCCTTACTATAGCCTTATATCAGCCAAAAAAGTGAAAAATGTCAAAATTATTAAAAACGCACCAAAATTTCAGCAAATCATCGGCAGAGAGAGGAAATGGGGTAAAGATGAAAAAAAAGTGAACAATGTCATAGTACAGGATGTCATCCAAAATTTGTCAAAGCACGGCTTACTATAGCTTTATTCCAGCCAAAAAAGTGAAAAATGTCAAAAATGTTCAAAACGCGCGAAACTTGCACAAGAGCGTCGACAGAGCGAGGAAATGGGGTAGAGGTGAAAAAAAAAAAGTGAAAAGCGACATAGTACAGAATGTCGTCCAAAATTTGACAAAATACGCCTTACTATAGCCTTATGTCAGGCAATGAAAGTGTAAAATGTCAAAAATAGCAAAAATGTTAAAAACGTACGTAACCTGCACAAGAGCATCGGCAGACCGAGGAAATAGGGTAAAGTTGAAAAAAAGTGAAAACAGTGAAAATTTCTTAGTACAGCATGTTGTCCAAAATTTGACAAAAACGCCGTGATAAATGTCAATTTTTTTAAAAACGCACCAAACTTTCAGCAGATCGTCAGCAGAGCAAGGAAATAGGGTAGACGTGGAAAAAAAGAGAAAAAAGGTTAAATACGTCATAGTACAGCATGTTCTCCAAAATTTTACAAAAACGCCCTTCTATAGCCTTATGTCAGGCAAAAAAGTGAAAAATTTAAAATATTTCAAAATTGTTAAAAACGCTCCAAACTTTCAGGAGATTGTAGGCAGATCAAGGAAATAGGGTAGAGTTAAAAAAAGAAAAAAGTGAAAAACGTCATAGTACAGCATGTCATCCAAAATGTGACAAAAGATGCCTTGCTATAGCCTTATATCAGGCAAAGAAAGTGAAAAATGTCAAAAATAGCAAAAACGTTAAAAATACACGAAACTTGCACAAGAGCGTTGGCAGATCAAGAAAATAGGTAGATGTGGGAAAAAAAGTGAAAACAGTGAAAATGTCTTAGTACAGCATGTCGTCCAAAATTTGACAAGTCAAAAATAGCAAAAATGTTAAAAAACAAACGAAACTTGCACAATAGTGTCGGCAGAGCGAAAGAATAGGGTAAATATGGAAAAAAAAAGAAAATGTCATAGTGTGGATTTTCTTCCAAATTTGACTAAAAACGTCACAGTATATAGTAGTATGTCAATAAAAGTTTAACACTTGAAACACGCCTTGCAAATAGGCAATGCGAAAAAGAATGGTAGGGGAGAAAAAATATATAGAAATACATTGCAGTATATCATCCAATATTTTACCAATCACTTTATGGACTCATTTTAAGATTGCATAAAAATTATGAAATGTGTAAATATATCAAAAAGGCTAAACAAAAAAAAGTTAAAACATCATAACTAAAACTAAAGCCCATTGCCCAAGAATAACAAAAAAGTGTGTTGCACATAATTTTATTGGGAATTTTTGCTTTACCTAAGTTTTGTTTTCAGTCACGAGACACATCAAACAATCATTTCAGTGAAAACGCACATAATATACCGAAGGCCATTGCTTTTTCCGATAGACCAAATTTCCCAACTATTTAACAGCTGTCATTGTAATCCAATTTGTTATTCCTTTAACATGGGTAAACTTAAATACAGTAAAACACAGAACTTGAGACATTGCTTTGGAAATATCAACTGCATAGTAAAGACATAACAGAGGCAAAATGGGCCTCAAATAACAATAAATCATTATGTGTATAAGGATATATATGACTTAAGGCATAAATCTGACACGCTTCAAATGATCTGATCCTCGAGCATAAGGCACACACATAAGCAATAATAAAAACCCATTTACAACAGTGTACATACACACATTCAAAGTGTTTTGTGGGATTTAAAAATATATACATCAATAAAAATGTAATGAGTGAAATCAAATAGTGTGAGTAACGATGCTTGTTAGACTGTATATATTTTGTATATCTCGTCATAAAAGCAAAACCAATAGATCAATTGTTGTATATTGAAACATATGGCTTCTTCTGTTAAATTATAGGGGGCCATTTAGAATGTTGATGTTTCCTTCAAAATATGTTCCCTCGCCCTATATGTATACTTGCATTCAATTCTTGTCATTTTCTGATCGTTTGTATGATTACAAATAAATGCTGACTCTTTCTTCATTATAATATAGACTATTGCAGGTTCATAATTCAGATGCTCAACCCTCAATATATAAATGAGACAACATTATATCAATACCGTACAAGGTACCTGTAATTATATCTTATGATTATACATTTCTAGGTCTGCATTATGGATCGTGTGGAAAGTTTCAGTGTGAATCTGTAAAGAACACTTAAGTGTAACAATCCTATATTTCATCGTGCAGGTAGCACTTTGTGTAACTTTCTCATATTATGGCAAATATTTTAAAGCTAAACCGTTTGTCTGAAGAGACACGACTCCTCAAAGGAAGAATATCGAAATACAGAAATGTACAGAAAAGGCCAAACTCAGCAAAGATGAATAAAAGTGAAGAAAGAATGAAAGAATGACTTGCAGTGACAACTAGTAATATATATACTCTCATAATGAGCTATCAGAGGACCTGAAGAGAGCAGAGTCAATGTGTGGACTCCACCAGTGTTGATTGGACAATGAAACTTACTTTGTAAGCTAAGTGGATCATCAGAGGGAAAAAAAACTCCAGCTGTCACACTGTGTAATCAAGGTCGGCATTTGTCTTACTGTACATATCATAAATAGCATCGACGGTGGCAGAGAAGTTAATGAGGAATTTTTTGATTTTCTCAAAGCATTCCTCTTCCTTGACATCCCGACCTTTGGAGAGGGCCTTCAGGAAATCTGACTTGTACGGAGCAGCGAACAGAGCTGCCTAAAAATGCAAAATGTACACAATCACTGCATGCAGTTTGTCCGCAACTCCACAGACCCGAGCCACGAGTCCGCAAATCTCCCACAAAACAAATGTCTCACCTTGAAAAGCTGTTGCACAAACCAGCCGTGATACCTCTTCAGGGCAATTTCATAGCCTTTGGTGACATTGACTCGAATGAGATTCGGGTTGTTTTCATCCTTTTCGCCGTCCACTAGGCTCTGAAGGAGGACTTGGATGAATCTTAGACCCCTGACGGAAAAAGACGACATGTACATAAAGAATCGAGAGCTTGCCAACAATAAACAATGTCAGCCTCCCAAACCTTTTTAGCCACATGAGGGCCAATGTCGCTCCGACTTTGGGCCACTCTGATCCATGGATTTCCTTCTCTGCCTCCAAAATCTGCTGGAGCGTCTTGAACCGTACTGGGTTTGTATCAAACACTGCCTTGATTTTCTAGTAGTTACAAGTATTATTATTTTTTGTATCACCAATTAACAAATGACACCTGACAAACGTATTCATATCAAGTCAAATTAAAGAATAATCCCACTTACCGTGATGTTCCCAGAAATGTCAGCTTTAATTGGTGCAAAAATAGTCGGTCCAAGGCAGTCTAAGGAGAAATATTTACACAGGGTCTGACTGACTGCAAAGAGGTGAATAGCAACATAAAATACACATGAGGAAAAACTAATATTGCATTTAGAATATCAGAGGCCTTTTTATTATAGTGAGAAACATGAATTTACCAAATCAAACGCAAAAAAAAAACCAGAAGCCTTTATAGTTTGTATACTACGTATAAAATACATTACATGCAGGCAGAATGAAAGGGGTATTTGTAAAATAAAGATATTCAACATTGCAGCTTCTGTCATTTCATCCTGTTGAATACATAAATGATGTTCAACTTCATTGAACAAAGTTTTTTTTTTTTTTTTTTTTTTTTTAAACCAAATGTACTCGTAAAGCAATCTCTAAACCACTTGTCAAATTTGGCGAAAGCAGTACAAACACTTTTGCAGTCCACAATTAGGCCATTCATCAATCAGGCAGTTTTATCATTAGGTGTCCTTTAATTAGGCTGCTGAAAGACCTGAGCATTTGCCGACGGGCCTACGAACGATGAGACATCTGGAGTCCTGACCAAACGCAGCTTTCAACCCCTCAGCTGTTAGTTGAAACTACTCATGACAAAGTCTATTCTGTTTTGCTGATGTGATGCATCGTCGCAACACTGATGGCATCTTATCTTGTTTCAAAGACCCCCCCCCCTCATCCTCTAAGGTCCTTTTCTACATTTTGCACAGGTTTAAGATGATGCACTGACAACAGTGTTTTCGGAAGGTAAGGGCAATTTAACAAGAGAATGCTAAAATATAATTTAGAAAGACTAAGCCCTTGAATCGTAATTTGTTCAGCACTTGGCTCATAAACAGCCCTAACCACACATCTGTTATTTATTCTGGATAAATCAATAGTCGAGCAGAGCTATAGTGGGACTTACATTTATTTAGTTAAAGAGAAAGAAAATGCGTATTTAAAAAAAAAGCACATAAAAAAAGCAAATACCATCAACACAACCCAGAAAGAGGGGGCAGAATAATTTCAATTTTAAATTACCAATGTGAATGAGCAGTGCTATACTGGCTTGTAGGAAAGTTGGCCAAGAGATTTCTAGGTCAGAAAAAACAATGAAGGAAGAAAAGCTCAATATCAACATCAGACTTGGTTTCCTCAAAAGGGTTTCACGGGGTAAATTCAATAGAGGACCTTTGGCATATTAATACAGAATGAAGCTGCACAAAGATGCCTTTGTGCACCATGCCACCAGTGAATGGGCAGGAGTAACTCAACACCTTACTAATCAATTTTCACAACTTAAAATCCAGGCCAGTGGATTAAATTATGCATGCTAAAGGATTGTGGACAGCTTGATGGGAAGAAATACGATCCCCTGCAATAAAAAGATGATCATTTGGAAAGAACAAGATCGTTTCATTGGGCTTGGCAGAAGTGTTGTGAGAGATTTCACTCAGTGGTGTGTCTATTAATCAAAGTTGAACAAATTCGCAATGAAAAATGTATTAAATAGGAGCGGAAACAAAAGTTCCATCACTGTGGGTTGTAAAAATACATGAATAAAATCAATATCAATTTTATCAGTGCCATTTATAACACCCATACTATAACTACATGCCTCTGACAAACCAATCAGTATAATAAGCTGAAAAGAAAAACGTGTGTCTGGAGGAGCAACGTTTAGCGACAGTGACAAAAATGATAAAAATCCCAACATAACTTTGTGTCCATGAATGTCACTCTACAGTCCCTACTGAGTCACACTGTGTAAACTTTACTTACCGAAGAATAGCGGCAGGTATGACACAGCCTCCAGGAATGGTCTCGTTTCCACCTGCCTGTCAGCTGGCAGCTGCCTGAACTGGTGCTCCATTAGCAGAGTCATCTCTTTAAATTGGACACACAGTTACCTCTGAAAGGGAAGCAACAGACTGACAACTCTCCTCTACAGATTTACAGAGACAGACGGGAGAAACACACTGTCGCTCTCCGTCGTTGTGTGTGTGTGTGTGTGTGTGTGTGTGTGTGTGTGTGTAATCACCTACAATGAAACCAGCTGATGGTGCCGTATCCAGCTCATGGAGAAGTAGACTTGTCACTGATGGATCCGGGTCATCGCCACCTGTCGGCCCGATAAACGGCGTTTAAACGTCCCGAGGAAACTGGGGAGCGCCACCTGATCCAATCAGCTGACACTGCTCTTCCTCTGCGGTCACCTCTCGTCACATGTGCGGTTTTACTGCCACCTAACTGACTTTTCTGGAACATGTACACACGCAAGCCAAGCGGTGGCCTAGTAACCAGGGTTACTTTTTTTAAATACTAGCAAACAAAAAAAAAAAAAAGAGGCTACGTCCATAAGCTCAAATAATTGGTATACATAATTGACTCTTCGTAGATCAGTTCACCAACCATCAGTAAGCAACAACTACGTTTCCCGTACAACAATTACATGCATCATCAGTCAAGAAAAAAAGTAGTCGTATAAGTTACATTTTTTTTTAATTTTTTTAGAATAATATTTTTTTACGGAACCACCGTTCACTCCACATTTATCGTGGCAGTCGAGATTGTTTACTTATCTTGTTCCCCTACATAAAACGAAAGTCTCAGATCTAACAATAGACATTACTGACACCTTGCGGTCGGAAAGTACAACATCACCTAGACATCACAGAACAAACACACAAATAACGACTTTTTGGCCAATTCACCGTTATATTGTCATACGGGAAACGAATTATGAATCGAATTTTTATCACAAAACCAGCATCGTTAGTCAGGATTGGGATTCACATTAGGTATTAGGGTTAGATTAGGTTGAGGATTAAATGCAGGTCATTTCCACCTGTAATCTCTATTACTCGTGATCCAGGTGCATGCCTCTGCCGACCCTCTCGGCCCATGTGCCTAGATACTCCCGGGCCCTGCGTGAGCAGTTGGCCCGGCAACGGGAGCAGGAGGGCCGGTGTCGACAGCAGTGGGAGCAGCATGCCCGGTACTTCAGGGAGCAGAGTGTCTGCAGCCAGAGGCAGACAGAGTGGAGCTCCACTGACTCCTTCCAGAGGAGGTAACTTCATCCATCCAGAAAAGAGAAACACCTGAAAAGATTAGTTGGTTGATGGGGTCGATTGCCTGAAAACATGTTATGGTTTTAGATTTGGAAAGGAAATAACATGTATTTATTATAACAGTTTCAATTATTCCTTTGTGGGGTTGGTGTTAGGACTTTTGTCTGGACTTTGGGCAAAAATACTTTTCTTTCACAAAAGACAGAGGAACCATCTCCAGGGTATTTTTCATAAACTAATACTTACACAGTCCATGCAAACACTAAATAAAGGTCACCAATAGAAAAAGTGTTCATGTTGTTTAAAGGTTATTATGTTCATTATGTTATATTATGTTCATGTATGTCCAGAAATAGGTCTGACACATACAGCCAATCTCTGACAAAAATGCCAGAGACAGAAAACTCACATTTTCTTGTTTTCACTGTTTTGCCAGCATGTCGTCTTACCATAAACAGAGAATGAAGGAAGAAGAACAGGCCAGCCTGCAGCAGAGGAGGAATAAACTAAGGGCCATGCTGCAAAAGGAAAAAGATCAGCTGGAGGTGGAACTCAGGGAATTGCTGCCTAACAAGAGCAGACTGGCAAATCAGTTGGTGCAAGAACTTTTTACTGCAAAAGAGGAAAGAAGAAAAATGGTAGTAGTACTAAGGTGCATATTTCCTTTTGTTTATAAACCGTGTAGTTTGTAATTCCTGTAATTTCTGTGTTTTATCCCCAGCATGCACAAGACCTGCTGAGGGAGCACTGGAGGAAAAACAACCCAGATTTGCGAAAGGTAGCCAAGTTTAAATGATTAATACAAATGTCAGATCTTGCCAGACCTCTCTTACCTGAAAGTCTGACTCTTGATGGTGTGATAAAGGCCGAAGGAATCCAGTGAAGTCTGTGGAGCCCAGCACGTAGAGGAAACAGACTCTTTTTGTCAAGATGTCCATCTGATCTGGAAACCAATAGGGCTTGTGATGCAGATATTCCATGACTTTGTTAACCTGAGTGCAAGAGAATAAAATGTTCTGGTGTCGCTTCCGCTAGAGGTCAGGTTCAACAGTATCCGTGTCTCACCTATGTCAAGACTTGCTTTTTTATTCTTTCCACAGGTAGAGTCGTCCCTACATAAAGATTATGTTGTCCAACAATGGCAGGAGCAGATATCTGAGAAGAAACGGGTAGGAAATCAATCAATTAAAATCAATAACTGTATAATTTTCAAAACCTATACACCTATAGACCTTCAGGAGTTGGTGTGCAATAATGTTTATCAAACCCATCGGTGAAGAAATTGCCCCTAAGTATTACCTCCCACAGGCCACCTGTGGCAGAAAGGACCAACAAGTCATTAATCTTGCTAGCTAACCTCTGACATGGCTGATTGTTTATGTAAGAAATGAATGTTTTATGTAACAGTGATCCCTTCATCTGTGACCACAGTATCGTAGTTTCGGCGGCTACCGTAAATGACCTGTCTCTTCAAACGTGCAGCAAGAAGAGGCAGAGCTGGAGGAGAGGAGGCACTTTGAAAATGAGTACGAAAGGACCCGAAGAGAGGCTCTGGAGAGGACTAAGCAGTTGGAGGATGAAAGGAATGCAGAGGGGCGCAAGAGAGCAGAAGAACTTTGCAAACAGATGGAAGAACTGAAGCTGAGGGAAGTGGAGGTAAACCGATTTTGGACAAAGTATTTGTACTGGAAGAAATCGTTTTGCAGATGAAGCATCCTCTTTTCATCTCTCTCTCCCTCCCTCCCTATCTCCCTCCCTCTCCCTCTCTCAGGCCACTCGTCTGAAGAAGGAGCAAGAGGCTCTGCAGGTCCAGCAGTGGGAGCTAGAAGGGATAGAGGAGGAGAGAAGTAAGATGGCGGAAAGGCAAAAAAAGTCTGAGATGGGGTGAGGGAAGCCCTTTCAGGCATACAACTGATCACCGTGGGGATAATACTGAATGAATTAATATTATTTTTATTTTTTTTCCCCACCAGGAATTTCTTGATCAGACAATATAGAGCTCAGTTGAAAAGAAGAGCCCAGCATGTGCAAGAGGAACTGGTACGTGTCCTTTACCTGCTGATACTGGTGTAGTGAGCGTATTCCAGATATTAGCTATCCTTTTTCGGTTTCAACGCCTTCTTTGAATTCCGTCGTGCCCATCAGGAGGCCGACTCTAAGGTCTTAGCAGCCTTGATGGGGGGAGAGCAAGAGGACATTAGACGGAAAGAGCAGCAAGAGGGCCGTAGGACAGTATGGATACAGGAGTTGAATGCTCAGGTGGTTCAATCATTGACAATACAGTATTAAAATAAAATAAAAAAAATCTATTTGCCACAATAGCAGCTTGCGTATGTTCACCTTAGTAAACTTTCTGAAATTTGAACCTGCAACTCAAAATAAGACTAAATGCTTTTTTGTTTCTAAAAAAAAAATGCAACATAGGTGCAGCAGCAGCAGCAACAACTCTGGGAGGAGCAGTGTCAGATAGAACAGGAGGAGGAGAGGGAAAGGGAGGCCCGACGAAACCAAGATGAGAAACTGAAGCTGGAGATGAAAAGAATGGCCGAGAACGGGTACCAGGAGAAGGTAAAAGATGAATAATAATTGTCGATATTGATAAAAAAAAAATCCCAAATTAACATAAAAAATATTTGTTTATAATTATATATATATATATATATAAAACTTTCCCTTCAGATTCATAACAAACCTCAAACAGCTTGGACATGAACAACCTACAAATCTGGAGTTGAAAAATGAATGACTCATTCTTAAGTACATTTTTCAAAATTTTATAGGATATGTTCACAGTTTTCAAGTGTCTGCGTCTGAAACATTAAAGGTCACTGTAAGTGTTTCTCCTCTTCATACTGGTAGACAAAAACGTTTTGAAGCTGTTAAGGGAATTTATATCTTATTACTTGGATTTTTTGACTTTCAGTCAATAAAAAGCCACAACAGGTTTAGTTATAAATTAAGTTTATTTAGAAAATATTTTTTTTCCCCATGTGCAGCTTAAAAGCTGAGCTCAATTACATTAGCTTGATCAGATTTTATAATGATAGTGAATTCTGAAACACTTGGTGAGGATGAACGTTGGGAAGCCCAATAATACAGGGGGTTGTGTACAGCTCTATCCCACGTGTTGCACATTAAATACAAAACTAGCAGCAATGGAAAACCGCACAAAACAAATGGATGTACACTATGGCTCTTAGCTCTAAATTTGTTGCAACAAAACCAACACTGCAATGGCACACAAGACACCAGCGTACAGTGAAGACTGTAGCCTGGTAGAAACACAGCAAATCATGACAACAACTTGGTGCCGGTGAAGAATATAACTTGCCCCCTAAACAAGGGTTATTCACATTTACTGACGTGGCAAATGGACAAGCGTAAATTGCTGCATTAAGTGCACTGCAGACTGGAATACACTGGGACAGTGTATAAATAGCTTCTTTTTTTGGCGCAACAAACATTAGCAGTGCTGAATTACAAAGTGTGCATAAAGTTTCGCCGTATTTAAGGGTAGTAACCCAATTCGTTTAAAAATGAATTCTTAAAGTATGATGTTGCTTGTACGTTGTCATTTACAGTAAGTAGGTTGTAAGTTAAAAGAGTGCTTCATTGGCATTCAATGTTAATGGATTAATGTATGGCTTTTTACCATCTGGGTCTGGCTTTGGACTAACAACATACACCTGTATCATCATATAGGTTTACTGTACTGTGCTTAAATCATCCCATATTGAAAGATTATGGACTGCTTAGATCAATTAATTAAGAGAGAGTTGTACTCCATGTCTATAATTATCAATAACTACTCCTGGCTTGCTCCGTGTCGTCTTGACTTACTTACTAGAGAGATTGTGCTATTTCACAGCAGCAAAGCTTCCGATTTTTCCCTCGACACTTTGAATTTGTCCAAAGTTAGCTTTAAATAATGTAAATCCTTATTCATAAGTTAAAAAAACAATTGCATGCATATACCACAAATACTTAATGATAAAAAACAGCACCGAAATGATAAAAAATCGAATAAGCACAAAACGGAGACTCTAACCGCTTTTGCAGACTCGTAAGTGCCGTTAGTTTGTATTCTCCTTCGTGGTGATGGTCACAAGCTGCTTGGCAGCCTTGGCAATGTCATAAGCACATTGGATAACCTGCTGGGTGACCAGCTGCATGTCCGGCCCTGGGCAGCCCTCTGACGGCACCACTTTCCTGCACTCGCTCTGAAGCCGGTAGGCGCTGGAGGTCAACAGGCGCAGGGAGCCTCTCACAGTCTCCGAGCGCGGCCTCTGCAGAGGAAGGTGGAAATGTTTTGACACTATCACAGCATTGTCCATTTGAAAGTCAGGAGAATGATGCACGGGGTGACTTTTGGGTGGAGATCTTTTGAACAACGATGACCCCTGCTGTCCTGGGGCAGAACCTACTTTGGTTTGTCGTCTTTACATATTTTTAACACACACATACAAACACATATAGCTGTGTGTATGTGTGTGTGTGTGTGTATAAACATGTATAATGCATTTTCTTATAAGAAGACTAGTAATTGGCACAGGAGAAAATATTGCCGTACATGGAAAAAAAAATGCAAGTGTCCATGCTTGCATTTAAAATAACAAAAACACAGACTCATCTTTATGAGCAGAAACATGAAAAGATCGTCTCCTCCATACCTTGGGAAAGAGGGCAGCCATTTCCGTTACAGCCACGTGTATTCTTTCTGAGCAGGGTATGAAGCTGTGAGAAGACAAAATTATTCAATGAGTTCAACATACTGATGTCACATTAATATCAAGCTCGAAAAACATATTTTAACAAACTGTTAACTATACATTAAATACATGCAAGCAAACTTACAAAGCAAGGTACAAAGTCATATTAACAAGGCACCATGCATGCTTCGACTTCAGCTAAAAACATGTTTTACATTTTTAGTCCAGTAAGTTCAATGTTCTAACTAAAAAGAGATTAAAAATGAAGATTCAAAAAAGAAAAGGGAAATAACATCAACCGGAAAAAACATTTCACACAAAATAAATTGTCAAATTGGCAAGTTACTGCATCGATTTTTCTTCTATCATAACATTTGCATCTATTAAGTAAGTTGAATTCAGGAGTGAGTTCTTGAGCACCAAGACAAAAAAAGTATCAAGGCAGGTTTTCAACTGAACAAATTCAAGCATGTATTAGCACATCAAAGAAAAAGAGACAGCGTGTTAGCCGGTGTGACAAGGGGTTGGGGCAGAAACGGTGAAAATGAAACTGTGCCTGGGAGGCAGGGACAGAAGCCAGAGTACCAGGAGGTGGGGTCAGGGGACCGGAGGCTGAGTGGCTGAAGGGGAGTGGGGGCCTTCTCGGCCCAGGGTACCAGAGTGCTGAAACATCCCAGACTGTGCCTGAGCCGGCGCACTCCTTCTCGCTCACATGGTCTGCTCACAGGAGCGAGGGAGGGGTCAACACCAAAAACAACATGATACCAGCAGAGCAGAGTTGAAGAAGAAGGGGGGGGGGGGAGCGAAAATTACAGAAAAATGTGGAAATCATAGAAGATAAACGCAACTAAACATAACTGTGTAGTGGTGAATGTAAAAGAAACTCAGAGATTAATACGGAAGCCTGGAAATGAAAGACTGAAATACTGAGCGGAGTTTTTTGGGTTTTTTTTTAAGATAAGTTTTAGATGATCTGACCTGTCATGTTTGTTCTCCTGAGCAGCTCGCAACAGCTCTTGGATATTCTTGGTGATCTGCTCGGTTTTGCGGATGACGTCCTCCGTGCTGGGGAGTGTAGGGTCTGACTCCATCTCCAGATTTTCTGGCTCAGGGAACGAGCGGTCCTCCCCCATCCAGCCACTGCTCCTTAGCCTCCCTCTCCTGCACAGACTGCCAGGGGGACAGGGGGACGGGGACACACATCATTGTATATATTTGTTTGTCTCTTAAGACATAAAACGTCACGTCATTTGACTTAAAAACTCCTTTTGACATGGGAAACACACTTGAGAACTCCCACTCAAATTAGCTTACCCTGAGTCATCCAACTCGGAGTCATAACACGTGTTGTCATAGTCACTTTCCGGCATGCTGCTTTGCTTCTCTAACTTGGAGGCCTGAAGGTAAGAGACAAGACAACACAAATGGTAATGTGTCTCATGCAGGATATCCCAGATCACGGATTATATATAAACAACATGTTCTGACTGTAGATGTTTCTGTTTGTTGTGCCAACATCAAACTGGGTGACCATATCGAACTGGAATGAATGCAGACGACTGAAACGAGCTCATAAAGCCGTGAAGCAAGGGCACATAATACATTTCCAGCATTCATGATAGGGTTAGTACAACAAATGATGCAGAGTTCAGATAGATATTATTGACCGGATCTTCATTAAATATTATAGGTTTTTTTTAACTGCAGAAAAGAAAGGTTGACACATAGATTACAGTGGACAAAACAGTCCAAAACAAAGAAGAATTTGAGGTTGGGAAAATCAGTATTCAGATGAGTTCCTAAATAAAACCCAATAAAACGCAGCACCATGGTCCAGTGCGATGGACAAAATAAGAAAGCCTTGCTTCTTCCCAACTTGTGGGATTCACTCTCATTTGAGATGGAGCGGCCTAACACCATGCAGGCTAACTTTTAGATTTGAACCTAGATTCATGAACAGGAAGAAAAGACAACATTTCAATCTTCCGGTCCAATTGCATCCCAGCTAAGTCCTCTGCTTGTATGTAGTACAAAATGCAATGCTTCACACGTCAGCTGGCCTCAGAAAAAGAGATTAGTTCATACATGTTCAGATTAGTCTCCGTTCTGCATTAGGCGATTATCAGGTTTGCCTTTTAGACGGTGAACACCACCTAGGTGACCACAGCGTTGAGCGCATGCTGTTGAAAGTTCATTGTGCAAATGGGCGTCGCTCTTGAGACAGGGTACAATTCTTTTTTTTTTTTTTTTTAAGTTTTTTCTATGAAAAGCTTAGGAGTAGAAAAAATGTAGAAAATATACATTTAACAATGAAATTTAAAGAAGACAAATGTCCCTTCAGATAAAATAAAGTGTAGAATCACATCATTTCAGCCTACTCCATGGTCTTCTAATGCAAAGAAAGAAAGCAATGAAATGATTAGCTGCTGCATCACGAGTGCTCAGTGTTCAGCATTAGTGAGAATGCTGCTGAGGGTCGGCTCATGCAGCAGAGCAGATAAAGGCCAGCGAAAGGAGGACAGGGGAAGGTGGGGGGGAGGTGTGAATGGCAAAGGGTTCCAAGTGGATTCGCTGTGTCCATGAGGTGTGGTCAGAGTGAGGATGTACTTAACCTTGTGAACACTGTCCTCCTTCGACCAAGACAGGGTTGATGGAAATGAGGGGAGGGATGAAGAGGTGGTCACAAAAGTGCCCCTTTCCCTCTAAAGACAGGGTTCAAATCACATTTTGAGGAGACATTATATTATAAGTTTAAAATAAAGAAAAAAAAAGAAAGGTTAATTAAATAGTAAGAAGACATTGGACGTCCCCAAATTCTCCTCAAGCCAGCTGCGGCTTGGTCGGAAGCCGAAAATACTGAGAATGGAGCTTGAAGAAACCTACATGACCGTGACCAACAGGACCCTTGTCAGGATTGGAAAACGAATTATTCGAGTAGGGTGAGCAAATATTCAATGTTATGACGGCCCCTTAGAAGAAAGTGTTTCTACAGATCACCGTGCCACAGTCACTCCCTGAGAATGGACAATGTCCGGAAAAAGAATTCATTAATTCATCAAGCAAAAAAGGTAACTATTAAGTAAGAAAAATACAACTCATCGGCTCAAATTTAATGGCATTAATATGTTAGTTCAACCAAAGAGAAAATTTAAATAGATGAAAAGGAAAAGTGAGTGTGAATTTATCATGCATTACAAAAACACAGAGTAATTTGTATGGTTGTTTTAATGCTTCATCAACATAAAAAAGAAAAAAAAAAGTACAAACCTTCCAATGATATCACATGACAGCATCTCATTGCTTGCACAGCTGAGTTTTGTCTAACGAACAAGCAGCGCTACAGTAAAGAGCCATTTACAACAATGTTGTTTACACGAAATACAATTTGACAGGCTTCATCTAGGTGCACCATATTTTTGTAGAATACCGAGTGGCAAATGAGTGAAGGGGGGGGAGAAAAAAAAACAGGGGCAGAGAGAAATGGTTGCAGACAAGGAGAAAACATGTGGGGAAAGTCATGGAAATGAGGCAGCGGAGAGGAAAATGGCAAAGGAGAGCAGGGAACAGTCTTACTTACATGAGGTGGGAGGGGCTGCAGGGTGGGGATACTCTCCTCAGGGTAGGAAGTGTCCCCTTTAGGGAGATAGTGCTTCAGGCCGGAGCCGGTCTCATACATAGACATGGGCCGACTGGCCAGCGCAGACTGCCGGCGTTTCAGGGCTGAGGGACTGGACGGGTCGGGGTAGTCTGAACCGCTGGGGATCTGATAGATATTGGTTGGGACCTGCCGCCTGAGGGACGAGTTCTCGCTTTGCAGAGATTGCAGCTGGAAGAGAGGGTCAGCGACACACTAAGAGGTGCTCTCAGCAAAGCAAGCTTGGTTCCCTTTCCTGATCTACTATGTCTCCCCCCCCCCATTGCTCCTCCAAATATTTCTATCTTCATTCCCAGGACACAGCGACTTCGGTCACTATTTGGATGCCGCTTTCACACAGGGGAAAGGAGGATACAAATTCTGACTCGTCATCACCGATATACATAACCTAAGGCTGCTTCAGTGAACATGCTGGCTTAGGCTTCAGAGATATGGTTTTTCTTAGTCTTTCCCCGAGTATGCTCTTGTGGGGAAATGCAACCCTGTACTGCATGCTTCAAAAATAAATGTTTATTTTGGTACATTATCCACAATATACCTGCGATTGCTACTGTAACATAACTGGTCTCAAATGTGTCACCTACTGTAACATCGTAGGGTTACGATGAATGTCACTATATGGGAGAGACTTTCCCCTGGCCTAAAAAGGCAAAGCAAGTGAAAAGCACGTAAAAGAATGTTGCACAGGTAAGCTACACAGGTGCAGCTGAAGTCAAGGTGCACTTACAGTACAGACAGATTGAGAAGCATTCAAGAAGGAACAAGACCAAGAAGATTTAGTCTAAGAAAGCCCGGCCTTCGTTCGGGGTGGGGAAACTTGCGATGTCGAATGGCCGAGTCACTAATATCCGCAACTAAAGTTGAATACTGTGCTGACTAGTTACTGAAATTGTTGTTCAGTATATAAGAAAACTGCATTGGATATATTGTGTACATGTGTCATTTGAAATGATCATTAGGACCGCCACAATATGTCAGGGCCAAGCATAAGTGAAGACGAGGTAAGCTTACTGTGCTATCTGTCTAGTGCAAGGGAGTGCAGCCTACAGTCCCACCGGAAAAAAAAAAAACATAACACAAAGGGTCTGCATCCTGCTTCCAATCAATCAAATACTTTTTAACACGAGTTTAAAAAAAAACATATCGCTAGATCAGCTTATCAATAATATCATATTTTTCAGCATTTTGGTGGAACAGACCAGCACTATTCCTGACTAGGGAGTGTGATCTTTATGAAATGTTATTACGACAAATAGTAAATTCACAGGTACTAAACGTTACCCTAAAAACATTCTATGCAGATGACACAGTATATGTGATGAAGCAAAGCGCACGCATACAATTGATGTACGTCACTATGGACTATGATGGAATAACAAAAACAAACATTTCATGTCATGCTCTTTAGACATGCTTGTTAGTAACATTAGCCAGTATACTTTTTACGACAGTTTATACTTAGATTATTATAAAAAAGGGAACTAAACTAAAGTGTGTTACTAACTGGACCAATGGTGCATCTGTTTCTTTCTTTAAAAATGCAAAAAAAATAAAAATAAACCTAAATAAAAAAACATTCTCCACTTTACATTCAAGCGTTGATATTGAACATGCTGGCCAAACAAGAGGGTGGACCAGCAGAGTGTCACTGCAGCCTCATAGCCACTGAGCGTCCCAATAGAGGTTGCTCAGCCCTCATTGAATGGGCCTCCATACCACAGAGCGATCACACTGGGCAGGAGAAGAGCTCTGCTGGCCGCTCTGGCCCACCCAACCCCCCTCCCTCCGGCTGGCTGGCCCCCGGTGTTAGTGATCTTACGGGTGGAGCTCGGTGGATACCTTTTTCTGCATCAGCCTCAGCTCATCACTCAGGTTGCTGTTGGCTTTCATGAGCTTTTGGATCTTGGCTTCAGAGGCAGAGAGCGCACTCTTCACCTCCAAGTATTCGTGCATAGTAATCGGGCCATCGGAGAGGTCAGAGTCCAGACTCTGTGGGATTGAGAACGAAAGAGTGGAGGCAGTGAGAGAGAGATACGGCATCCGTCAGGGACTGTGGTTATCCAAGCAATGCGAGGATACCTTGGTCCTATCTCCTTTGCTCGAGGGGAGCTCTTGATCTGTATCCTCATCTGACGCCACGCTATCATAGTCAGGCTGGTCATTGTCCTGGCTATCACTACAATGCCGGACAGCCACACTCTTCAGGATAAGTTCAACATTGTCTGGAAGGAAGGGACAGAGTGCGGAATACATACATTTGAGCTTCACGAGAAAGAAATGGTCGGTGCCAGCAAGGGCTTGGACTAAATTGTAGAATCAGCTAGACACTGACCTTTGGGACTGGATACTGAATTCCCTTGTTGCCTGCGCTTAGCGTCACTTAGTATGTCAATCACAAGTGTCGCAAATTCATGTGCGTTAAATCTCGCAAGCTTCTGGCGTCCCTGTTTAAAAAAACACCACAATGGGCAATTTAAGGTCAACGTGAATATGTAGAAAGAACATCGACATGGGGATTCTGTAAAGCTGACTTGCCTGGTTTCGAGTTGATGAATATTCTGGATTCACAGGGAGAAAAGGCACCACCGTTGTCTCCGTCACCAGGGTGCTGTGGTTCTGTGTGGCCAACCACACTACAAGAAGTGAATGAGAATGACGTTACTATGTGCAGTTCAAGTCCAATGATAGGCTGCGAGTCCTTCATTTTGAAATTAGCAGGGATCTAACTACTAGAAGTGCGGAAGGCTCAGTGTGTCGCTGCAGAGACATCCTTACTATTGTGCAATTTCAAACCTAAAAAAAACAAAACACCTGGTAACAAGGTTAGAGGCCACCTTGACTATAATACACACACAGCTCACCATTCGCCTTGTACGGCAAACATGGGCAATGTGTTAGAAATGGGACTCGTCATTAGTTGTTTCAGGATTCAGGACCTCCTGCTGTCTCTCCAGCCTGCTCCTCTCTTTCCTCAATTTTTGTATTATCTCTGGGATGCGGAAGTAGTTAAATAGAATGTTTTGCACATTTCATCACGATGAAAGACCAGGCGGGGAGAGTGCGGCGAGGGAAGTGAAGGGAAGGGGCATGAAAACAGTCGAATGTACCCCATGCACCTGCATGAATGTGACAATCGGATATATTAACTTTAACCTTGGATTTCCGTCTGGAGCCCTGACTCAAGATATAGAAATAACTTATGAAGACTCTTACCTGCATCAGTCTCTCGCCGATCCACCTCATCATATACATCCATGGCAAGCTCCTCGAATAAATGATTACTGAGCTGCGTTTAAGTTTGGAAAGTAAATTCAGACATAAGTCATGGGAGGGAACACATTGACAACTGAACACTGCCACAATACTTACAGACTGTAGTTTCTTCTTTGCTGCTTTGGCCAATTCTGATAAATCTAAACTGCTATGAACAGAAAAACACGTGCCATCATTATATGCTGAAAAAAGTCGGACACTATGCATACCAAATAAATACTTGATGGTGATTCATGCTTACGTGTTCCTGATCATCGCAAGAGAGCAATGAAAAAACACCAGAAGTAACACTTAAGTTCATGTTGCACATTGTATTGTTTTGCCACATGATAATAATTTTGGATTCAGAGCTTAGAGGAAAGATTTATTTGCCCCAATAACTTAAGTTTTTTGGTAAATCTACAACTTCACGGGGTCTGTTTCTTGCAACACAAAAAGCAGATGCCGCATGGAGCCGAACAGCATGTCAAAACAGGCCTCAGAGCAAAAAGCCGATCATAAACAACTGCCTCATTGCTCTTGCACTTCAAGTCCCAACCCTATCTGTCAGGCACATGTTAATTCCAGGACAAATCGCTTCTTGTCGAGGAAGATCAAGCTTATTTACAGCTTATGCTCTCTTACCTGTCAGCCATTTGTGGAACAATGAAGTGTTGGCCATTTTTATGATCTGAAGGGAACAAGAAAGAGAAGGGTGCCAAAATCATATAATAAAGCATAACACATAGTGTTCACAAGGCAAATTAAATACCCCCAGTGTTTGTTTTTATCTGCTTGGAGTAAACAACTACATTCATTTAAATGTCAGCTCTCTCACAAGGCATACCTGGTTTCCTCCCACACAAGTAGAAAGCCAGTCGATCTGTCAGTTCATACTGAATCTCCATCAGTCTATCTGCCAGCTCATGGTGGCCGGCTTCCCTGCAAAGTCATATTGAAAAACATTTCAGAAGAGGGAAATTTCCCAAATGGGGCAAATAATGTTTTTTGTTTTGTTTTTATTGATAACCTTGCATAGTCAATAGGAGTTTTGCTGTTGCTGTCAGGGGCGCCAGGATCCGCCCCATAAACAGTTAATAGTTCAGCCTGAGAAACCTGGCCTGCCTTTGCAGCTACATGCAAGGGAGTATTCCCTTTTTCCTGGAGGAGAAGCAGACACACGACCTCAAATCAGCAAAAAGCCTGAGCACACATGAACGTAAAGGTTTCATATAAAGTGGATGAACCTTACAGGGTGGAAAAAATTGGCTTGTGCTCCCAGGGATAGCAACCTCAAACAAGTCTCAAGATTCCCAGTGCGTACACTGGAGTGAAGTTGCTGAAAAAACAACAACACTGTTACTTTAATTGATTCTTTTAAATGAACAATGAAGCTTTGTAAACAAAAAAACACACACACACACACACACACACACGCACATTTCAGTGTTCTGTGAGCTGCTATCCCTCCGTACCTTACTTAAGTCCTTGGCCGTCAAGCTGTCATCCTCCCGACAAGGCATTCGATGGACAAATGCCAACATTTGATATTTGGCCCTTATAAATTCTGATTTGAATGGGCTTTTTGGACAATGTGACATTTAGGGGTTCAAAAAGAGAAAAAACAAGATAAATTATTGATTAGCATCCACTACATATTGACACTGGTAATTATTGTTTTAAGTTCTACAACTAATTAACATCCAATCAACAAAGCACTCCACGATTATTTCAACTTCAATAATGACTCACTGCAGTTTGTCCTGAGGGTTGGCCTTGCGTTTTCCGCTCATCACAGATGCAGGGTCCAGAAGGGAGTGCTCCCATATTGAATTAGCACCATTGCTGTATAATGTCTGGACCATCTAAGTGACACCAAAAAAAAGAAACTTGTAAAGTGCATACAACTGAATTAGCCTGAGGAACAATCCTCAACCAAAACTCTTTATTAGACAAAAATGAATACACATCAGTGGGTTCTGGTGCACAGATGTATTTTGATCAAAGAGACGGGGCAGCAGAATTTAAAAATAGTGAAATAAACTATGTGCAAAGCCTTAATTACCTCAAGGCGTTTCAGGAGACAGTTCAGCCTTTGACCAAGACTTCACAGCAGAGGATTAAAGGTTTGCAGCGTAGGTAAATGTACGTCTAAAAATTCCCTGTGTAGGGGTTTTTACCTGGAGCTGGGAAGGGGGCCATGGTGTGTGGGTCAGGTGGCGGACTTGAGAGCTATGTCTTCCCAGACTTCGATGAACGCTGCAGCACTCGTCGCAAATCAACACACCCCTGTTCACAGAGGCCCAGCGAGGTTCTGAGAGGGAAAAGAAATGTTTCACAATTCATCTCCTCTCATCATATTCAGGACGGGTTATGCAATAACTCATACGTTGATCTAACTGGATCTTTATGTAAAACTTATTTGACTTAAATGTCGAACACTTAGATTTTCCTAAAATCCATAAGGGGCTTTGGGCAACAGAAACAAAGGGGGACTAACAAATGTTTGACATGAAGAAAAATACAGAATGATGTCGCTCGTGTCCTTTGGAGCATTTATGAGCCAGTCTAAACCTGAACTGACTGTTCATTACATTAGCCTAAATAATACTTACAAAGTATTTTACAGCTATTATGGACAAATCTGGCAAATATAAATTCATGAGATTTGAGTCAGACTGACTTTGTGTATGTGTGTGTGTGTGTTTAAGTAATAGAAAGAAATGTCACAACAGACATTCAAGGCATTGTTGAGCCTAAGTTTGCCCGAAGCCTTGCAATGTGAAAAAGGGAAGTGTGTGTGTGTAGGCTGAAGTACATCAACTTCACATTTGAATTATTCAGCTTCCTCTTTAAAACATTGTAACGAGAAAAAAAACGACCAAGAATGATCAAGAATTGTAGTGCTATATATTCACTTATTGCATGGTGTTAGAAATTGAGATAGGGTGCACAAGATGCGGTATAATTTGGGATCTAAATAAATATGTGTACCTAACCGTGTCCTTTTTAACCTATGACAAAGGTTGCAGTGTTGTCTTTTCTTTCATCTGTAGCGAGACTCCTGTGGCTACAAGGGTCTTGGGACCAAAAACATGTCACTCCGATAGCAGATTATCTTTAAAGCAGGCCCTCTGGCTGGCCCTGTGACATGACAGACACTGAAAACACTAAGTATCTTAGGAGCAGCTGAGGTATAGGAGGAACAGCTGAACGGGTGGATGGTCAGAGCCTAGCACCTGGTACCCCGTTCTTCCCCCAACTGACGCGCCACCAAGACATGGGTGTTGGTGCTGACACGCCTCTTTTACCCTTTCCTCAACAAGCGCTGCTAAATTTAATACCACATCTTTGAAACTAAAAATATTCCAACACAACAACTGCTGATAGTTGTATGGAAGTGTAATCCAGGCCAGCTGCTGAGGAGATCTGTGGGGGTTAACTAGTTTGAATGGCATATTAAGAAACAAGGTACTAACACTTGAGGAATCCTGAATATTTGTCAGTATTTAAGCAAAGTATTTCAGTTAATCATCTAGTGATATACATTTATGAAAACAAATAGTAAGCCACTCTCACTTTATGCTACATGATGCCATTTCAGAAAAACAAATCTTCACTATTGAGAGCCTGCGGTCATTTCACTCAGCATCCTGTTTTGCTTCCTGTGCCTGCTGAAAAACATCGCGTCATTTCTGTGTAAAGGAGACTTCTAAAAGCACCTAAAAAGCAAAGCAGCTATAACTTGTTTGCCGCTCACAGACGCATATTGTCGCAGAAGCTTAATTCTATTTTTCTCACTTCCCATGCACCATTTGGAACAAACAAACTTATGTTAGACGGTGATGTTACTGCCCCGATTGCATATAACAGACACAGTTATAGTTTAATCCACTATTTCCATTGGAGATAGTTCCCTGTCTAATACATCTGCTGGCAATCACATAGTCGGACAGCACAGACACGAGTCCAGTCTAACTTAGATTTAGTTGAAGGATGTACAAATGTACCTATCTTATTTGAAATCAATCTTAGTTCTCTGTAGTTTCTCTTAGTATTAGTAGTAGTGTGCGTGTGCGTGTGTGTTATTTAGTTTAGATGAGTCAATGTGAGACAAGTCTTCCTTTTTCCCTCCCAGTATCATTGTGTGATCTACATGTGGCAGCACACCACAACACAGACCCACTGCCCATTCGTGAACGAGGCACTCTTCTCTAGATGTCATGGGAGTTGTCTAGTTGACTTAAGACAGAGACAGTGAGCTAACAAATCAGTTTCCTGTTACACCCCCATGACATTTCATCAATGAATAAACAAATGTGAAATTTGCTGGAAACTACTGAAAGTCGCGTGTGTTTGTGTTACATTAAGCAACACCGGGTGGACACAGTTTAAAAAAGACAGACAGCTGCAAGGAATCTATATGCATCCAGAGCTCCTGAGGTGCAACGTTAGTGATCTGACAAAACTGACGACTTGCCTCAGCCAACACAACACAGGACTACGAGCTGAACTTCAGTGCAAAGCAGAACGCAGAGTGACACTGCACCGATAATAAGCTTTAGGTTCGAGGAGTGAGGTGCGAGGCTTCGACTTAGTGGGCATTAAGGAGCAGAGCTCAGGAGATAAATAATGGCTAACAGCTCAAATCTGCGGGGATGGTGTAAATTAGCTTACCTGGGACACTACAATCAGCGCAGACCTCAGTGTTTCGCAGGCGTTTAGACATCCTGAGCTCAGAAGGGGGAACCTTTTACAATGAGCAGAGTGAAATGTGGGTTAAGCTAACCATTGAAGACTCTGTGCGGATGCCCTCCGCCTAAGCTACATCTAAGTTAGCTCGTTTAAAACCGAGCAGCGACCCGCGACCTCGCTTAACTTTGGGCTCGCGTTTGCGTCACTGCCATTATTGCATCGCCCCCGAGGGAAAGGCGGAACGCAGCAACGTGTAAAGTGAGCTGAGTTAGCACCTGAGTGGCTAATTCATCCGAGTGTGCCTACTGGTTCAGTGCAAAGTCTGTGGTGGAGACAGAGCGAACCCAGCGGCAGCTGCTGCCTGTCTGACCTACTGACGGTGGAGCCTGTGCCCTCAGTTTGACCTCTCAGGAAACAAACATATTTAAATGGAAATGGAAAAAAGCTACAATCACGCACTGTGCTGCCTGGCCCATGCACGCACACACACACAAATCCTGAACGAAACAGCTTTTCTCTTTTCGTATTTGCTGTGGTTTGGAAAAGTACACACCCTTACAGACCTTACTGAGGGCAAAACAGTAACACTCGTCTGAAACAGGTTCCGGGTACAGTCATCTATTCTAAAAGACAACAACATCAAATAGATAAATGGTCATATGTCGATGAACAGATCAGTGCACCACGAACGTGTGTTATATGATATATTAGCATACATATTAAATATAGTGCAGCTTTTACATTTCAGATTTTCAAATAGCCTCCCTGTTAAAGAGCCGTCCTCATTCCGGTATTAAAGGCCAAACGTATGCAGCATTGGTTTTATTGGTGTTTACAATACATTTTTGCGTAAAGGTTCAGTGAATAAACATATCGGGGTGTAACACAGATTAGCATCAATCCGAACAAAACCACGGATGTTGGAGTGCTTCCCCACCCACACGGACATGTTGAATGGTTACACCCAAACCGAACCTGAGTATTCTGTTTTGTCTTTTTCTGCCTTTAAAGGCAAAGGGTTTGAACAACAAGTCTCGTTGGAATCACGTGTTCACCAGAGACATTATGTGTATACGTTTAAATCAATTTGTAAACGGTCTTGCTTCGGGTGTACTAATTAGATCGTGCCTCTTTCTAAGCGAGACACCCCTGTCATTTTTGGTTTGAACTGCAGGCACTTCCTTGTTCAAAAGTTTTATTTAGCAGAGGAAGGCTTGGGCAAAAGTTGCTCGCCTGGTTGGATATTTTCGACGCCGTTGTTGTCAAATATTAAGGGCATGGGTCGCACGTATTGTACATTTTGCAAATAACAGCGTGTAGCTAGCGCAGGTTTCCCCTATGGCTGGAGTCGTCAGAGGTTGGCTAACGTTGCACTGAGCGGGTCCGCAAAGAAGAAGATGTCCACGGCTAATATTACCGATGACATCCGAGAGGGGTTTCCCCTTCACTCCGCAGTGTGGGAGAATGATTACAGGACCCTGGAGGAGCAAATATGCACGCCACAGGTTCGTACATCCACACGAACATGCTGCTAACCCAGCACACCCATGCATGTTAGCTAGTTGGAGCCAGGAGCGAGCTCTTACACCTCCGTAGGCATCCGGCCAAAGAGGGCCAGTCGACATATTCAAGTTTATTTGCAACAAAACTAGTACAGATTGATTGGCAGTTTTTAGTTTAGCAGACACACACGGAACTAGCCCAGTACAGTGGCTTACTCCGAATAACGTCTGTGCAGGTAAAATAACGTAAGCACTGTCTCGCGTGTTAAATGTACACATTTGTTGTGCATCTGACCATAAACCATATATCGTCGCATGTCATTATTTTCAAGAGTTTACAAAGGGGGATTAAGTCTCACCCGTGTTGCTAATTAACATGCGTTTACACATTGTTTTCAGTAGTTAAAAACTGATGTTTTTTCCTTCCAGTACGCCATTACAGTTAATAATGTGTATTGTTGCTGTGTAATTACTATGATTCAGTCGCTCTCATTGTTACTACCCAACAGTGCTGATCAATAACACATTGACCTCAGCCGCATGATTCATATGAAGACTGGACATGATGCTCAGTCTTGTTACTGTTCTGCAGTCTACAATAGTTATCGAGCACTGACCTAAATGAAATCATGCTTTTAAAATGTGACTATGAGTTGTAACATGAAGTGCCTCGATTAAGAGAGTATTACATGGCCAGCACAACACACTCCTTTGTTCAGCTTTTCATGTCCTGCAATATTTTGTCTAATTTGGAGCCGAGGCAATGTTGCACAGATAGGAGTTGAGATTTAACATGCGCCTGTTTCTTTGCTCTCAGAATGACATCGAGGCAGTGGATCCCAGAGGTCGCACACCCCTGCACTTGGCTGTGTCGCTCGGGCACCTGGAGTCCGTGAGAGTCCTTCTGAGACATGGCGCTGAAGTGACGAAAGAGAATGGCAACAATTGGACAGGTTCGTTATGGAACTGGCTACTGGAAATCCAAAGCAACGCCATTGTGCATATGGAACGCTCCTTCTTTTGCACATGCTCTTTGATGATGTATTGGTTGATATTTAACCAACCAGCCATAAATGAGGCTTCCAGTAAAAAATCATTAAAAAAAAAATCATATCCTCCTGAGGTTTTCTTTAATGGATGGTTGCTACCCCGGGGAACGGATGTGGTTACGTTTAAAACATTAAGCGGTTTGTTCATACATGTCCGTCTCTGTGTAGCACTGCAGGAGGCGGTCAGCACCGGAGATCCAGAGATGGTTCAGTTAGTGCTCCAACGCAGAGACTACCTCAGAGTCTCTTCTGCACTGGGAGGAGTGCCTGAGCTGCTGTCAAAGATCCGAGAGGTTTCCACTTATTTGTTTTCCCGTTGTCTTATCATTCATCTGTACCTGTGAGTGGAGGCATTTACCAGCAAATTGGGCGTTGTCTATCATCCACAGTCACCGGACTTCTACATGGAAATGAAGTGGGAATTCACCAGTTGGAGTAAGTTAGTGTGTTGTTTTTGTAAACGTTTAGTGTCTATGCATACTACCTTTTTCACAACATACAGGCTGGTTATCAGCAATAATTTATGTAAAAAGAAATGATATTTTTTTAAGCGTGTTCTGATGTAGATACCTATGGTTAAACATCTACTCAAAGTCAAGAGGTTGCATCGGTCTAGACAGGAAAAGCGACATATTTTCCTCTCGGCTGGTGAAGCATTTGTATTGGCTCTGTATTTCGTCACATTGGTTGTCATGTGCAGAAACATTTATTTCCAATGTGAGACATTCATGAACTGTTGCTTCACAGTCCCTCTTGTGTCCCGGGTTTGTCCAAGTGATGTTTGTCGCATTTGGAAATGTGGCTCAAGCCTGCGCGTGGACGCCACTCTTCTGGGCTTTGAAAACATGACCTGGATTAGAGGGCGTAGAACCTACATCTTCAGAGGAGATGGTGTGTGTGTGTATTTTAAATCTCTTTTACATAAACCTCTCATCCGTACTATTTCAGAAAAATGATCGAATTCTGTCCCTGACTTTATTGCCACAGACTCGTTTGCGGAGCTTATGGAGGTGAACCATGATGATGAAGTAGTGGACACTGAACGCTTCAACATCTCCCAAGAAATGGAGGATGTCACACTAGAGTCAATGCATCCAGCTGAACAGGAAGTTGCCAAAAGGTTGACCACACCCATTGTCAACACCTTCCTGGACACCAAGGACATTGCTTTTGACAGGCAAGAGTGGCGTCTATTTTCTGTTGTCCTTTTCCTCAACAACATGAGTAGATTTCCATAGGACCTCTTTTGACAAACTTCAAGGTATTGAAAGTATTTCATCAGAGTTGACAATTAATAGCATTTTCACCCATAATCGCATCTTAATATCATCTCTGACTGAGGCATGCCACCCTGTAAACTACACTACACTCCGTTGTTTCAGTTGACATGACGTTTTTTCTAAAACTTGCTATTGGAGTTTGCCTGTAATGATGATCTAGTTTCTTCATAAATAATGATCATGTTTTCACAGGAACAAGTCTGGGATATGGGGCTGGAGAACTGACAAAACAGAAGTGGTCAATGGATTTGAAGCAAAGGTTATACATATATATTTTTTATTATGACTAAAGTGTACTTTCACAGAACCCTTACCAGGCCATTTATAGGAGTATGTGATGTACTATAATTCCGTTTGTCTCCTCAGGTTTTCAGTGTGAACAATGTTAATGTGGTAATCAGGACCAGGACGGAGCATCTCACAGACGAGGAGAAAGCCAGGATAAAAAGTAACTGCAAAATATTAATTATAAATAACTTGTGTTTTTATATTCCTGTTCAAATACATATTATGATTTCTTTTATGATTGACTGAGGAAACTAAAGTTTGACTTTTTGATGCTAAGGTGAGAGGAATATACTGGAGTCTCTTCTTGGGACTGTGGAGCAGCACATAAGTGCACAAGGGGTAAAACGTGCATTCAGCAATTGCTTTGAAATGACGCATTTAGTTCTCCCCCAGTGTCTCATTTGTAATGACTGCTTGACATCATAGGACCTTACTCTTGAGTATGCAACTGCCACCAATCCTACTGCGATCACCCCGGAGGAATATTTTGATCCTGACTTTGACCTTGGGAACAGAGACATCGGCCGACCCATTGAACTCAGCATTCGAACACAGAAGTAAGATTCCCTGCTTTAAGGTCAAAATAACCTCAGACTTAATTCCTCATAGCTGTGTGTTGTCTGTATCATGATGGTAAGTTGTATAATCTTGTCTCATGCAGATTCAAAGGTACACTGTGGATGAGTGAGGAACATCCCTTGTCCCTGGTGGAGCAGGTAACTCCCATTATTAACCTCATGGCCCGGACAAGTTCCCATTTTGCACGTTTACAAGACTTTGTAACCCTGAGGTTTCCTCCTGGATTCCCGGTTAAAATAGGTCAGTGTGATCTCTTTAAAGACTGGACTTTGAAGAAGTATTTTAATTTGGTTTATTTTTTAACCTGTTGCATGCTATTCTCTTCCAGAGATTCCCCTGTTTCATGTACTGAATGCCAAGATTACATTTGGTAATGTAAATAAATGCAGTACCGCAGAGGAAGTGAGCACAACACCAGCAGACACGCCAACATCCTCAGGAGAAGATGATGAAGCTGCAGGTAGGAATGCAGCAGGTTTGACGACTGTATTGGAAAACAAATTGAATGCCATGTAATTTCTATTTTTGATCTACTTCCGTTCAGCTCCACCTCCCTTTAAGGTGTGTCCCTCTGTGTTTGTGGTGCCTGTTGGTTACCATCGCCGAGGGGGCACCCGCCACACACCCGTGTCAAACAATGACGAGGAGCTTTTGCAGTATGCCATTCATCAGAGTCTCCTGGAGTCTCGCAGAGTCCCCGGCCAGGTCCGAGCAATAAGCTAAATACATCACCCATACTTCACCAAACACTAAAACTTTTTAAAATGTATCAGTTGCTGATTTTTTATTTTTTTTGGGGGGTTTTGAGATTATAGCCACACTCCTATAACGACCCTCCATCCACCCTTTTTATATGTGTGCTATTTTAGGAGGGGATCTCCGATGATACAGATAGTGAACTCACAGATGTCATCCCTGATAGCCAGAGTTACAGGTAGGAATGTCGGGCACTGGTACTTGCGGGACTTTGAATATCTGGGTGTGTCTATGAAAAATGTAGAACAGAGCTGGCTCTCACGTTCCCCGTCATTGTCATTCCAGGAGTATCCCAGAGGGGGTGCTAGTGGAATATGCAGACACCTCCAGTCCTACCAGCTCCATCTCTGCCTCCAGCCCTGACTCAGACCTCCGCCTGGCCATGGAGCTCTCCGCACGAGCTCAGGAGGAAGAGGACAGAGCGAGGAAACAAGAGGAAGAGGATCTGGAGAGGATATTACAGCTTTCGCTCACTGAGAAGTAAAAGGAATAATAGGGAATATTAATACAACTTTTCCAGATCCAGATACAACCACCACACCTCGGTTTTCCTTCTTAACCAGTGTCTATGCAACCACAGATTTCTTTCTAACAGATCATCATCTTGCACATGCAATATCAAACTCTCTGTATCCGATATTTTCCAAAAGGTATTTTCGGTAATAGCATTCTCCATTATATATTTCTATCTCAGCATATTCTCCTTCCATAAGCATCAATCATTGACGAATTTCAAATGGGTTCTACTTTTAATTTATTTATTTTCTGTCCATAGCAGCAACTCGCAGTGTCTTGATATCATTGGTATCATTGGTATCATTATCCCGAGTGCGGTCAACTCAGTGTAATTAAGGTTCTGTGAACACAATTATTTGACCACTAAACGGGATTTCAAAAAGTGTTGACACTGATTTGTAACATTTTTTTTTTATTTCCTAGTGCTTGTCACCTGAAATGGATCTAAAGGGACAGATTTGAGTTTTTTTCCCTGGGAAATCACCCTACAGAGTTGAGGACCATGAGCTCACTGAATAACAGAAATCTCAGGGTTCCAATTTCATACATTTTCCCTTCACTTCAAAAATACCTGGAAGTGCAGTGTGTCTAACAAATTTAATACTGTAATGTAGCCCAGTAAGTGTTGTTTTGGTGCAAAATGGTATAATTCGTGAATATGAATATGCCATAGCCAATATTCATTCAGAAAGGTGAGTCAAGTAAATGCAAAAAGGAAAGGGTTAACTTTCCCTGGTGTGATTATTAAAACAATTTCTTATTGTAACTTTTTTCTAACGGCGTGGGGAAAGAGCAAACATCAAGCTTTATCACCTCAGATCAAAAATGCAATAGCAGAGACCAGTCTGTGAACTTACACCTGCCATAAACCTATGCTGTGGAGATTTCTGATTCCTAATGGCAGTTTGCCTTTTGTACAACCTTAGACCTCGGAGCAGAAGATAAGATGGCACGGGGTCAAAGACTAAGCATGCCCACCACGATAGTTTTTTCAGCATATGCCAACAAATTGCTTTGCTTAGACAACGTTTTGGTAGTAATGAGGGGTGATGACATTTGTATGTGAAGCCACTCAAGACTAAACCCATTGAAAAGTTTTTGTTTAAATTTTGCAATTTAAAAGCTAGACGAAGAGCTTGTCGTTGAGTAACATGCATCAACCACTGTACTTGATTACACTAACAGCCAACCGCTTACAGCAGCAAAAAAAAGTGTGTGAACCCTTTTTATATCTTAATTCTGATCTCGAAGTAGACCAACAAAATGTACCTATCCCAATGACATACACACAGTTACAATGTTAGCTTGCCATTTCAAATTCAGTGTGAGCTGCTGTATGCCCTCCACTGGGCTTCAGCCGGTGAAGACCCATTTTGACCTTACCCTGTAAGAATCCTTGATTAACTGGCAAAATGTATTCTCTCAAGTTTTGGTTAGGACAGCAGCAGCCTCCTCTCTGATGTCCTACTGTGGACGCTATGCTCTATGCAGTAATGATTTGTGTATGACGTACTCATGAACCGAGACAATAATAAGGCCCGGTAATTATTTCCACTCAGCGATCATTTTACGCTGTCCTTTTATTCTTGTCTGGTGCCACAGAACTATAACCCAGCTTTATCATAAAGAGATCTATGCAGTCAATTTCAAAGGGTTTGCTCGCTTTTTTTTTGCCATTTATCAAAGGTTTCTCTGTTTCTGCGTCTGACGTCAAGGGGCTGCAGCAAAAATCTTCCATTTATAATCATCAAGCTGCCAAACTGCTGAACAGTCAACTAAAAAAAAAAAGACTTGCTCTCGTTAATTTAATGCAGATCTTTGTAAGGACCGCTGAAACTCCAATGGTTTTTATGAATATGTTAACATTTTTGGAAAATGTCTTCTAAACTGTTGTTTTTAAAATAAAAGCACTTTATTTCCCTGACGACTGAATGTGTTCTTAAAGTAGGTCTACATTAACAGGTCATGTCCTTTGATTTATCTTTCAAGACAGGAACAGCTTCCAATGATTCAATGACACCTCTCACTGTCTAATCCCACTTATCTTTAATTAAAGGTTATGCTCATGCTTGATCTTAAAAGACAACCAATAACAAAAACGGACGAAATTGCATCATTTCCTCTCGATGTAAAGTCATCACATCGAAATAAAAATGTAATCAAATTTGAGGCAAATGCAACAGCCGCAAGAGCTCATGTTGGGAGGAAAATTAGGGAAATTAAATACAAAAGTCTCTATTTATGGATGTACATTCATAATGTAATCAGACAGCATCATATCACAACATAGTAACGGGTAGGCCTACATAGAAAACCTTATCTGCCCTGATTTTATGACAGTTTAGAACAGAGTCCATCGAACAGGCTGTTTTCGGAGAGGCAGGTAGGTGGCAGAGTCTGACAGGCCCAGTCACTCAGGAGGGGTAGTTGTACCGGGGCGCATGAGCTCCTCGGCGCCCCGTAGACACTGCGTAGCACGCCTGTCCGTGCACATCTGTAAATCCTGCAGGTTTGGGGGCACGTTCATCGACGCGGCAGGGGCTTGTAGACGCAGACAGCCATGATAATCATGAGCAGCAGCAGGACAGCGAGGACACTCCCCATTGTGACTGTGGGGACAAAAACACAACCTCTGACTCACGGACGATGAAACAACCGGCAGGATCGAGTGGTTTTAGCCTAGAAACAGCGTGTGTGTGTGTGTGTGTGTGTGTGGGTGTGTGTGTGTGTGGCAGCAGCGGCATCACTGCCTGCACCGACTGGGCGCACACGTCAGTTCGCGCAGCCTTACCCAAATTCTGCTTCTGTAAAACCACATACGCTCTCTCTGTTAGAGTGGAGTCGTCTGTCTGTCCGCCGACTAACGCACTGAGACACATCATCAGCGCTGGTGGGACGAGGAGCGGCATCGTAGCGCTGGAGGATGATGATGATGGTGACGGTGACGAGAGGGAAGGGTCTCTCCTTCCCCTCCTGAATCTGGGTCCTAGTGCCGTTCCGTTAGTCTTGCTCGTTAGATCTGAAAAGATATGGTCGTTTAACCGATTTGTCACCTTGCAGGAAGTTAGTGAGTTAGAGTTTGATATGAAATAAAGGCAATCAAGATTTTTGTTTTTTTAATATAAGGTTAAAAAAATTATAATAATCACCAACATAATATTGGATTGCAATTATAAGCGATAAGTGATCTAAGTGCCAGTTGTGTTCCAAATTGAGTGGTTAATAATTTAATTCATAAAATGTCTGAAAATAAATAATAATTCACATCAGAAATCATCAGAACCTGATATTTATAGTTTGTGTCCAGTCACGGTCAAAACCCCAAAGATATGCAAGGTAGGTTTCATGGAGGATATGTAAATAGGGATAAGAGATTACATGAAATCAACAGATTAACACAATTGGGGATCATTTTATGTCAAATTAGCAATTAATCAAATTGACAAATGTCTCAGCTTGCTGGCTGATTACTGTACAACTGTAACGCTCCCTCTGCAGCAGAGATGGCACCACGACAATAAAAAAAAACTATGGAAGTACAAAGGATAAGAAATCTCTTCTCTCTACTGGAAACCATCAAAACAAGTGTGAAGCCTCCATCACTTATCCCATTTCTGAAATGTCAAAGAGCAACGAAGAATATATATATATAAAGGTCAAAGCTCCTTGGGGTTATATCCTTATGTAATCACTTTGCATGACTGATGTATATGGCATTTACCTTAATCATGTTTTGAACTTAGCATCTCAACACTTATATCTTCTGATAATTTGCCAAAGAAGCTTAATGAGTGGCGGGAAATGTCATTCACGGTGGCCTGGAATTCAATCTGGAGGTTTCCTGAATAAATTCATCACAACAGCATTTCATTATGGGCCGAACTCCAGACTTGTGTCCAACTGAGATCTAAATGCATTTCATGTGCTTTAACACAATTTCTGTATGTTTTTTTTTTGCACATACAAAAAAATTACGTAACTACTTGTACATGTGTTTTCACACCAGTAATTGTTGAATGTTATCTGTGAACAGCACACCGAACTCCTCCTTTCTGAGAGTTCCAATGTTAAATTTTGCTGTTAATTTAGATTTCCATGTGATTTTTTACCTGCAATCTGCGAATTTGTCAAATACTTACGATATGCAATGTAGACTCTGGCTGAAGGCGAAGAATTTTAATTTTAAATCATTTAGTCCCCATATTAATCTGTGGAGAGCTGTTCATGTCGGGCAGAGGGGAAACCATCTATTTAGCATTGTCTCTTTTATGTGTCTCCAGTTCTCGCCTGTTCTCTACTTCAATGACACACAAGGGCTTTGATCTGGATGTCTATCAATGTAGTGGCTCAGTGGGAAATCAATCACACGTTTCAAACCACCCTCTACTCTCGTATATGTTCATACCTGTCGTCCTAGAAGTGGCTGAGCCTTAACCGAGAATAAAAAACTGTTGAATAAGTAAAGATCTGAGGGTCGCTGTGAGCATTTGAAGGTAGGGTCTGCTCTATTCCCTTGGATGTTGATGGATTCTGGATATTGCAAATTAGCTTGTTAATTAGAAAATCTAATGGGGTGAGCAGCAACAGCCAACAACCTTTACAAAGACATGATGATCTGTGGAGATTTACATTAACACATCCTGTGTGCAGTCTCTCTTTTTAATATAGATAGCGGAATTTGAGTGCTTTACTATTTACATTTTTTTTAGTTTGTTTCTATTTATTCATGCTTGAAAACAAGCACAGTTAGGAAATACACCTTTTATACTGTGATCATGTGTACACATCTTAATACAGACAACATGTTGAAGAGGATTGAAATAACACCACAATCATCACCTTGCTCATCACATTTTCTCAGAATATGACAAAGTATAAAGCATAAACACGTGATAGATTATATCGGCGGAATAATGTGCTCAGTCTCCAATTACTGTGAATGAAAACATCTGGAGAGGCACAATGTCAATACATATCAATACAACATTTGCAATTCCTAATACATACAGAGTAATATTTAGGCAAGTTAAGGCAAAACAGGCTGTCTGGTGTTAAATGAAGCCATCAGGTGAAGACCAAAATGCTCACTGTTAATTTGAAAGAAAAATAGTACATCTGCACATGCTTGTTACATATTACAAGAAAGTACACCCACTTTCTATTTGAAAGAGTGCCTCATCTACCTCCATTACAAATAATTGTAGGGATAAATATAATAGTTTTTTCGCATACATAGCCAGAAGTTGGCATGAAATCATATACAAGCACTTTATTAGAGATCTTTATGAATATAAAACACGGCATTGATAAACATGAGGGCTCTGTAATTTTGGCTTGGTCCCATCTCCCCTTATGAAAAGATACATTTGACATAAAAAAGCAGCTGACATGCAGTAAAGTATGTTTTTTTTTTATCTGAGTGGATAAACCATCCTCTTGAGAATACATTTAAAATAAGTGTTTAGATTGTGGAATGATGTTGCACAGCTTATTTTGCCATTCATAATACATTAAGAATAGAAAACTTGAAGAGGACCCCATGCAATATAAATGATGCTGAACATCATACAAAGAAATGTATGTTTTTATTTTCCTTGGCATTGTGTTCATATGAGATACAGTACACACAACTGATTAAGGGGAAGAGACAGACCATTTACTGTACCATCTACCACTGACTCCTACAACCACAAGAATGCAACACTGGAGAAATGCAACATGTGAAGGTTTATCGACTGTCCTGGTGACGGAGGTAAATCTGAATTACACAGATAGGCCAATTATATGTGGGTATTGCGCTCTCAGTTCCTCTCACCAGTAATTTAGCAGCATTTTACATCTTAAAGAGTGTGCATGTGCAGTGAAAGTTGACTTGTGTAACACCATAAACAGTCATGATGTCAGATAATGTGCTGACTTGGTCACAAGCATCTGAAAGTGGTGTCTTCATGTGTTGCGGTCTCTTTCTTTCTACGGCACAGTGGCCATGTTGAGGTCGTCAGCTTGGATTTCTGGTAAGGTCCTCTCTGGTCTCAGACACACCGCCAACCTCTGAAGTATGACGCAGTCGGGGCGGAAACACAGAAGAAAGTTTAAAAGTGAATGTGTTAGAAAGTCAACGTTTCCAGCATTTTACACAACATGTCCTCCCTCTCTTCAGTGCTGCTGCTGACCTGCTTGAGAGATCCAGGGGTCCACACCAGCTTGTAGACCATGTAGATTGGGATCCACATGAAGGACGAGAAGCCTATTATGTATCCCACGCTGATGCTCCAGTCAGGGTACTTGTAATCGAACAGTGTGAGGACCGGCGCTTTCAGCAGGGAGCTCACTATGATAAACTGAGACGGGTTTGATGCGTTAACATACCTTTCATTATCTTCTATGAAAAAATAATATGGGAGATGAGTAATAAATGCTTGCAAGATTACAAAATTAAATATATGAAAGAAGAAAGTCACAATATATGTATGCAAAATGTCAACAGGTACACAACTGGGGAGATGGATTGCAAACGTGGGCTGAGCATATTAGACTGTATGCAGAGAAGAGTTTGCAATATCAATGTTGAAGAAAAGGTTTTATGGGAGATGTTTTATGAAGAGGGTTTTATCAACAGAGAAGCATCCATCTGTAAGGTATCATCACCTTAAAAGGTCACTGGTCCAGTTGTTGTTTGCCCTTACATTGAGCGTTCACTCATGTCTTGGTCTATCTCTAGTTGACACTTATTATGAATTCTTAAAAAAAACCTGTTTGAAAATGATCTTTTAAGACATTTAGATCACCTTTTGTGTCTTTACCTTGAATGCAGATTAGAAAATGTCTTACCGCCAGAAATGCCGGACTGATGGCGACCCAACACACCCTCCAGAATAAACCCGGAGGTTTGCCCAACATGGACTGGACATCATTGCTAAATCTTTTGATACCTGTAGGCGGTAACAGTTACATGAGTTCACCAACAAGGTATATAGCAAATGCTAACATGGTTCTGCTTTTTAGTCCATTCGAATTAAATACAAAATACACCAGTAAATGCCAGTACATCCCTAATTATATCTTATTTACCATAGAACCAGGACACTGCGATTGCCTCGAGGAAACCAATAGCGATAATAGAGCATCCGACTCCAAATTCCTCCAGCATCTTCACCACATAGGCACCACCCTGTCGATAACATTTCCCACTTAGGTCACGAAGTCCCGATATGAATCGTCAGTTATTTTTCTCAACATAGGTAACAGACTTCCAATCGGCTTTTGCAATGAACCACGTTGTATTCAAACATAAACCATCTGGTAAATGAGCTTGAATTATTGAAATCCTGGGGGGGTTCATTTTGTTCACATGGGGTAACAAACTTATATATATATATTTTTAAACGTACGTTTGTGAGGGTGCTTAGAGAGCCCAAAAAGCAGACAAGCACCAAGCACAGGACCAAGAGCTCACGTCTATGAGAGAGCTGATCTGGATATTCATCCATCACAGCAGTGATTATAGCCTCCAGACCGCCAAACTGAAACACACAAATAGTTATTAACATTAACAAATCAAGCTCAAACAAGATCAATTATACCGCGTGTACATATCTTTACAGCATACGTGTATTTGAAAATACGATTCAACTGATTTATAAAAAACGGATTACTGCTGTGTAATGTAATCTGATAAGTGACTTATGCAACACACTATCAACGCGTCACACTTCAATATCTCTCTATATAGTGACCGTGTGATGAATATTTCTTTGTTCGTACAGTGCTATCCAGTCCCAGGGTGATCATCATTGTGAAAAAGATGATGGCAAAAAAGGTTGAGCCCATCATGTTCGCGATGGCCTCTGGGTATGTGATGAAGAGTAAACTTGGCCCTGGAAAACACATAGAGATGAGCGTGAGTGTGTTATTTTCTCATTGAGTTTTTCCTTATTTCCTTCTGATATGATTTGTTTGATACTGACCTTTATCCCTGGCTACATCCTCAACCTCCACCTTCCTCATCTCTGCCATGTAGCCCAGCACGGTGAAGATTACGAACCCTGACACTAAGCTGGTCAGACAGTTCACCAAACTTGTCACAATGGCGTCACTGTTGAGAGGGAAATAAACCCATTTAAAGAACATGCAGCATAATATGGGTTGTGCTCATAAAGTTCTTCATTTCTATGAGAGATATTGTTGCATTCCAGAGTATTGGTGTCTGCAGTGAAAACCAGTCAGTACTATGCTGACCCCTCTGTCCTCTGTTTAATAGGTTCCTTTATTACTCTCTTCACCTTTGTTGCCTTTCTGAGACATGAAGATGAGTAAGTATAGAATACGCCTTTGGGTAATTACCAGGTGCCTCTTAAGAAAGGCCTCACAGAATTAATAATTGTATTAATGGCTTGAATAAAGAACAAAAATAATTTGAGCACTACTCCAGCTGCAACATTTTATTTTATACTATCCTTGGTTGTTGAGGCACAGTTCTTACCGATAGCAGTTATTTGTGAAAGGGTTGTAGCTGGAGAGAGCCAGGAGGACCCCAAACCCTGGCCCCAGAGAGAAGAAGATCTGAGCAGCAGCATCCACCCACACCTGGAAAAGGAGCAAAGAGAGAGACTTGACACTATGTGAGACGCTAACTGTTGGATTTAGATTGCGCAAGATTTTTTGCTGCACAAAACTGCAGATTATCCTTCAAGAACTTTCCTTTCCGTTTTCCTTTCTGTGATTTAAAATGATCCATTTCTTATCTAAACCACTGAGTATCATTTAGCAACCAGAGAGGTGTTGTCTCAGCCTTAACTGCTGCACAGCTGTACGCAGGGAGATCTGAAGAGCAGCACGCACTTGGCATTAAAAAGAAGGGGACAGCGTTGGATAGTGGTGAGTGAGAGAGAAAGGGAGGCCTTTGTTAATGGGCTACACATTCTAAACCAATTATTCATCTTATTATGCTGCTCTGTGGCTTATTTATGCATATCATTTAATCTCATCCATATTCCCCTCCAACCAAAGCACCCGTTGTTAAGCAAACAAGAGGAAGCTGAGGACGGTTCGTGGATCTAAAAATCTATATATACAGGCGCATTCGAAAAGGACTAGTGAATACAAATTAAGGTATACATTTGATTAAACTACCGACTCGTGAAAGTCTAGGCCTGCTGATTCAGGAAGCTTCAATTTCGTCGGGATGAATCCTAAATTGAGTTGGCCATTGAGATATCTCATTATTGTTTTACAAAATATCTTCTGGTCTTTGCCAGATTTCTTCCTTTTGGCAGTATATTGTCTAGTTTTCATTCTCTATACACCACGGTTTGTACTCCTGTGAACATTTTCTGAGAAAGATGGTTTATTAAATCCATCAGTATTTTTTAAGTTGACATGCACGGCTGAGAACCAGCAGCAAACAACGCCACATCTTTCTAAACTGAAACAGATGATTGGTGAAATTTAAGAATACAAATTATTAATAATTCTTCTCCCCATTTATTTCTCTTCTCTTTAAATGTACCCTGATGTTTGGGTTAAAAAACGATTCACAAATTAAAAAGCGGTGGTGTTGTCGAATAGCTGATGTGAATTATACATTTCATATTGAGCTGGTGAGAGTCATGTTCTTTTAAAGTGAGAAATTACTAAATTGGGTTTCCCACCAACCGACTGGGTAGAACTTACACTGGTCTCCAGCAGCTTCCCCCACTGTGGTTTCAGGTAAAACACCACACCTCTCCAGGCTCCTGGCAGAGTGGCGCCTCGAATTAGGAGGATGAATAGCACAATGTAGGGTAATGTTGCAGTCACCCACACTACCTGCATAATGTGGGGGGAAAAGGCAAATTAGGAAGGGATGATACAAGTCAAGGAGATTCACAAAAACATTTGTAAAGCTATTGTTATTTTTCTACCTTTCCCGATGTCTTCACTCCCTTCCACAAGCTGAAGTACACTATAGTGAAAATTAGAAAAAGGCAGAGCATCAACTGCCAGCGCACACCCCCGACGTTTCCTAGCCCTGATGACTTGTGGATCTCAAGAACGTTCCTCCTGTTGGGATAAAACAGACAACTTCAGACAACAATCTTTTCTTCAGAAGAGGCCAGAATTCTCATAACTCACCAGCTGACAATATTTGTATAGAGTATGACTGTAAAGCTATTTATATATGTGGTTTTAGTTACTCACACTTACATGCACTTACGTGTAAAATTCCTCTGCCGGAGACCTGGATGAATTCGTCCAGGTGACGTTGTCCATCCCAAAATAGTTGGTGCAGTCTGGGGTATTCCACACATTGTCACAGTTTGTCCAAGGTAGGATACTGCTGAAAGAGGAGTAGAAGTAGAAGAGGGCCCAGGCGATGATGGTGTTGTAGTAGAAAGACACATACAGGGCGATGATACATATGGCATATCCTATACCTGCAACAGAAAAGAAAGACATGAAGAAGGCACTTTATTGATTGACTGGCTCACTTTCAACATACAATCACAGTGATTAGGTTGCTTTTTGTACACGTTGGGGCTAGAATAATAAAATAACCCCAACCTATCACTGTAATGAGTTGATTTTTGGACACAGATTTACCATGGTAACTGGATGTCTGGGTCTCCTGTTGAGCAGCACGGTTCAACGCCTTACCTTTGAAAATAGGACAGATGTGTTTCCATATGGATATTGCTCCTGTTCTGTGGAATTGTCCCAATGCCAGCTCCATGTAAAAGAGTGGCACACCACCAAAGATGGCCATCAAAATGTAGGGAATCAGGAAAGCTCCTGCACAGAAATGCATCAGGTTACATGGTATTTCAAAAAATATCAATATGAGAATTTTCATTAGTGTCATTGGATTTAAATAATCTCATCTTTTTTAAACACACCGGGGACAAATGGTCAGTCAACCTAATTTTTTTGATGTTTTTGTTTTTCTTAATTTAATATATATTTTTTTTAATTTAAGTTTCTAAGTTTAATCTTCTATTTCTTGTCATTTGCCCCTTTTAGTCTTCCCCTGAAACCCAGTTGGTTGCCTTTGTGTAATGACCATTTGTTGCTAATGTCACCAAAGAATCACATGTTCCCAACGAAATGCCTAGTGGCCTCCAATAACAGAAATATACAATAATAATAATAATAATAATAATAATAATAATAATAATAATAATAATAATAATAATAATAATAATAATAATAATAATAATAATAATAATGAAAGTAAAGGGTATTTTTATATATTCATATCGATTTTCCCACCATTTAACGCTTGTCCTGATAAGAAATTGACACAAGTTCCTAGAAAGTCCTAAAAATAACTCTAAACTAAGTAGAAACTTTTTCACAAGCAAAGTGCAAAAACTAACGTAGTGAACTTTGATGGTGAAGTGAATGCTGCCTGCGCACTTCAGCACCACGGACAGTTTTGCAGACAGATGCGTCCGCCTTTTTTTTCTTCCCTGAATGTGTTCACGACTTTTTCCAGCATATGTAATGAGATTAGGCAGATTTGATAACTTTCATAACATAGAAAACGTTTGCCCAATTGGTCCAGACAGAAGTTAAATCTGTTGCACAAGTCCTACGTTGAACATTCAACTGAAGAGCTCTAGACCACTTACCACCGCCGTTTTGGTAACAAATGTACGGAAATCTCCAAACATTCCCCAGGTCCACCGCAAAGCCAATAACGGATAGGAGAAAATCCATCTTCTTGCTCCATTTGTCCCTGGAGTTCGTCTGTGTGAGGACCGGCACCGGCACCGCGTTGTTGGAGCTGTATCCCGGGTTCGGGGAGCCGTGGTGGGTCAGGCTTCCGGCCATGACCGCTGAGTCCTGTTGGGGCATCGGACTGTGAAAAAGTCCGTGAGAGGAGCATCTGCTCCTCAGAGGAGGAGGATGTTTCTCCTGCGGTGATGACAGGGCCGAGTGGGAGGAGTCGGCGGGGCGGCAGCATGACACTTTGGCATGATACCTGTTAGTGGAGACAGCCCAGAGAGCTGCTCTGGATTTTACACGCCGCAGCTTTTAACATTATTACCACGAAGCTGCTCGGGCTGATTTATAGGATGGAAATTGATTGCGTGACAGCTGATCACCTTTGTAGTCTTGGCAGCTTCTCGGGAATCATTTCGGAATAAAACCGGTATGTTTCACTTCAAAACCGGTGACTCTATGAGGAGCTTGCAGTTTGCTCACAGGTGTGTTGTTGCTACTACCGAGCCTTTGGCAAAACACTATGTCCATTTGCATCAAAGCAACAGGTTGTCCAGCTGCAAACTAGCTGCTGTCAGAGTCTGTTCATTCCTTTCGATCAGCTTCAATGCAGCAAGTCAAAATTAGGCCATCACAGTGGGGTGTTTGATCTGGACTTTCCATAATTCAGAGGTAAAAAGTACTTTTACTCAATGGCTCTACTTTTGAGATATTTTTTTCCTCAAACTTTGTATTTAGGGTGCCTGATTCAATTTTAAAGGAAATTATGAAGTATGAATTATCTAAGCTTAGAATTAAGTTATTTTTTATCAAATGTATTTAGGTGCTTTAAAGGGTGACTGATGGCATTTTCAAGGACAATATTAAGTATGAATGATCTACCTTTTTGGCGTTTAAAAACAAACAGAACCTAGTCCCTTTGTGGTTTTTAGCATGTGAGGCTTTGGAGGGGGCTCCATCCCTGCGCTTGGAACCACTGGATTCAACTATTTGTATATACGCAAAATACAAGGTTTGCTGCATTCAACCAGTTATATGGAAAAATGTTGCTTACGTTAAAACTCACCTTTTGCAATATTATGTATGACTCTTGAGATATACAGTATATTCATTTATTTTTCTGCCATCACATTAATAATTGAAAAACAGTTTATACAAGAAAGCACAGTGACCACAAGGTCAGTTTAGTAGATATTTTAGCTTCTACATGCTGTCTGTCATCAAATAAATAAAACTAAGTAAAAGCCACAAACAGATATGGTCAAAACAGAAAAAAAAATCAAAATGGTAAAAAGATCATCGGAGAATCAACTTCAAACAGCCAGGAGTTTGATACAGAAAGTTATTAGTACCTTGAGTCATCTTGACTTCCTGATTCTGTGTTAATACAGTTTGGTGAAGACAGCAGAATAGAATCACAGCAGCTTAACTGCGCTCATTAGGAAAACCTAATAAAAAGAACTTGTAATCAAATCCCTGGCTTTTAGCGCGTGGCAGTTTCATATGGCTGCTAACTGGATATTCAGAGAGTTGCAGTCACGCAGGTCTGCAGACGGACAGAGTGCCTCAAATGAAGTTACTCTGGGAAATGGATATGACACAGATACGGGACAAGAGATATCCAGCACCATCATAAAATTGTCACTTGAAAGTAGCCAAACTGTCTGGCCTGGAGTCGCAAGACCTGTCGTTGAAATGCAGATGGTTTATTTGATAAGTATAACTTCCGCAACCTCTGCCTTTCTGTTTGCCTCCTTCGCTGCGCATTATTTCTCATGTGCAAGCAGGTAGATAGATGCTTTTTTTAAAAATAGTTCAGATTCCTTTGGTTTCTGCGGGTCCCCATATTCCCAGAGCTCCTGTAGAGGAAACAATCAGCGAAGGGGAAAAGGCTGAGGTTGCTCAGTGGAGGTGCAGGGGGCCCCCAAGGGCCAGAAGCGTAACAGCATAACAACAAACTATACAGCACTGGCCTTCTCCAACATACAACCCTGTCAATCTGCATTGGCACACATGGGCAGAAGAACATCAGACTGACAGGAGCCTCTATCGCATGCCCTGGTGCCTGATAGAGCACGTCGACTCTAATCACACACGGGCATGTGCATGTTGGCCCTGCCCAGAGACTCTGCTGTCAGGCAAACAGAAAATGGATATGACACTGTGTTGTTATTTACAAAATCGCCAGCTGGTTTGACTTGACGTATTTTTAAAAATGTACTGTAGGTTTTAATGAACATTTAGCCTTTTTTTGTATCAGCCCCACTGTTAACTCTTGCCATTTGCATTGATTCCTCATCCCAGCTCTTCTCATCAATTCCTTGTTGGCATGTGAGAGCATCACTTCTAATATTCGTGTTTCTGTGCTTGACTGCTGCTGTTGTTTGTTGTTGAGCGCTGAACTTACAAAAGCACACACACAAATAATGATGATTTTCTTTTACCAAGCTGATGAGTGGCTCTGGTGTCCTGCTTACTCGCGCAGAAGTCCTGGTATGGCATTTTACAAGACATGCTATTACCTCACATTATCTAAAGCCCCTCAAGCAGTGAGTCAACCCAGTGAGGGATCAAAGGATTGCAAAGGGTCACTGTGAGAAAAAAAAAACAAGGGGGTAATAAATGGACCAAAGCAAAGCCATTTAAAAATCACACTTTATGTAATGACATTCTGAAATGAACACCGTATGTCTGAATGAAACAGTGACCGTTGGTTGCACTGGTTTTATCAGATAAAATTGTAAGATCACAAGTTTCTTTGGGCCCATCGATCATATTGTTACATGTTTATTCATTAAAGAAACCACAAGATCCTGCTGGTGCCGACACAATGAAGAGAGCTTTATGGAGCTCTGCTTCTCTCAGTCTGTCATCTTGTGTTATCACTCCAACCTTTCACGACCTGATCTACTTGACAGCTCTGGCCTCGGGGCAAAACTGGACTTTTACAGTCCCAAGACGCTGAACTGGAGCCTACCAACCTACCCCAGCTCATTTCCTAACTCAGATGGCGTTTTTGCCTGAACATGATCACACTCATATGCTGCTTCTCATATACACATCAGTGTGAAAACTATTTCAACTATATAAACCCGAAACAATTATAATCCACATGGACATACTGATTCTTTTTTGGGTCTGGTCAGGGCATCAAGAATGACACAGTCGCCCTCTTCTGGGCAGTAGGAGTTGATGCAAATGTCATTAGTCGTTACAAGAGGAGTGATAAAAACCATGTCATTCCAAAAACACTTTGTTTTTATGTATTTATTTTGTGTGCTTTATTTTACAACAAACTGAACCAAAGCTAACTGACTGATCCATGGTTACCATGTTCTCGGTTGTGTACTTCAATGAGCGGGTCGGAGCTTGATCACTTTTTTTTTTGTACATGTTAAAACACATATTTACACTGTTTTTGTTTTCTTCAGTCGTTTTTGAAACACGTCTTCATGAAAACAAATCTGTGTCGATTGCACATTGAAGATGCGCCAAAATGTTTGTCTCTCTTTCGGTCTTTCTATATCTTGACCACAAGATGGCACATTTTCATGACAGAGAGATTAGAAGCACAGACGTCAGGTGCACCTGTTTTGCCTTCAGGTAAACTCCACTTGCTCAATGTATCTCACTGCATGTCTTATCAAAACTTTCTGTGGAAAGTTTAAATCCAAAAGAAGTTATCGTGAAAGCTCACATCTATTATCAAGACACATTTGATTTGAATTTAGTATTTTCTGATTTGCTGTTGGTCCCTACTGTCCCTTGGCAGACGCCGTACTCTCAGGAAGCGTTCACCTGTGTTCTAGCCCGTCGTCTTCACGTGTTCATCTCTCCGTTACTTTCGTCTCAGCTGTAACACTGCCATCTTACATTTTCTGGGATTAGGGTTATTAAAGCACGTTTTAAGTTAGAAAACGGACTTGTTATCGTGGACATCAAACAAGCCCCTTGTTGAAGTAACAGTGTTGTCGTTGTAAGAGGCTATCATTAAAACGGGGTCTGCTTGTATATTCGTTTGTTAATGAAAATAAGGCTGTTGTATTGATGCCAGGGTCTCTCGGTGTGTATCTTTAAGAGGCGTGTGTGTGAGAGGGGAGGTGTGAGTCGTGAGCCACTTCGCTGTGTACAAGCGGCATACACACACACACACACACAGTGGACGGGAGGGGTGCTGCCTGCAGTCAGGAAACAGGAACCATGGCAACAACTATGGCAGGTGGGAACGAAGAGCACATACATTCGTTTATGTTGCTGTGTCCCGTTTGTGTTGTTTTGAGCAGAACAGGTGAGGCGAAGTTTTGATTAATAGTGAAAACCTGTGACTGTGTTGTGTTTTAGAAGCAGAGACCCGCCAGAAGCTGCTGCGCACCGTCAAGAAGGAGGTGGGTGTTTTCACATCTGCACTTATCCAGTTGGAAAAGCAAACATTTTGTTCTCGCTGTTCCGGTGTCCTACAGTGTGTGCTTACAGATGCATCCTAACAAAGAAGTCTCTGTGCCTCCACCCTCTTATTATAAAATACGACTATATTAAATACAGTCAACAGTAACAATAGTTTGTTTTGTTAAATACGTATCCTGCAGCTCAGTCATTATTGGGGTGGGGGAAACACCAACCAAGGAGACTAATTGTCTGTAATCAGTGTGTGTCGTGTTCGTGGCAAAGCCAGCCATCTCTCTGCAAAGCCAGTGATGTTTTTAGTTACACACACACGCACAGTCTCTCTCTTGTGTGTGTTTGTGTGAGTGTTAGTTACACGGTGTTGATTGGAAACAAATAAGTCATTTGAGGTTCAGAGTTCAGCAGAGATCAAATGAGACAACCTGGAATGAATCTGCCTCTGGTCAGGCAGATTTGTTTCCCAAATGTATGCAAGATGATACAGCATTTGTGATGATGATGATGTTACTGACACACGAAGGAAAATGTGCCGATGCTGAAGAAAGAGTGTCCAGTTGAAAAGATGACTCAAGAATGATCTGTTTATTGCCTTGAAAACATATAATGTCGCTGTGCTTTTAAAGACATGTGCTTATGACTAGCAGACAGGTTGTAAAGCACCGCCTCTCACAGCCACAGAAAAAAATAAATTAAATACATTGGAATCATCTAATGTTATACTAGCTATACGCTGTTTCTGCAGCTTATTTTGTGTGCAGTGGTATTAATAGTAACGTGTGTCAAATGTGTTTACAACTTATGAACACCCTTCAACTTCCCGATCTGCTGACATTACGTCTCTGCCCAGTCATAAGCAATCATAGGCAAACAAGAAGTCTCCGTAGCATCACCAGCTGTAGAATAACTCGCACAGAAAAAGGTTTCAGTAAATTAGAAGGGCAACCGACTGGCAGGTTTGGTCTATTCCATCCATATTTCACTACGAATTTAGCAGATTACAAGACTCAAACTGTTGAATTTTCATGTGGTCGGTGGTCATGGAAAATCCCATGGCGACATCAAAAGAAGCAAGGTACATTCTTATAATGGAGGAACACAGTCTGGACTCAATACGCACCAAACACAACGGGGATGAGTTAAATAGGAGATTGGTGAGGATCAAACTATAAAGGCCAAAATAAAACAATTCAGGAAAAGATCTCCCCCGATGTAACAAAAATTTCAAGACATTAATTCTGCCTCACAAAGAAACAAATCATCTAGAGAGTTGGTTCTGATTTGTTTTACTCTTAGTCCTGTTTGCAGTCTTATCAGCGGAGGGCAGACACTTCCCATAATAAACCTGCTTCCTGTGTGCTGATACGGCCTTGCTGAAATTAATTCACAGTGGCCCTTTCACCGTTTACCGTACTTGCAGGGTAATAGACTGCAGAAGGACGGAAACACAGTTTGTTTGTATGATATCTCACTTAATCCACATGTAGCGGTTTATGAAAAGTGACACAAATTAAGACTTTTAGTTTTTTTTTCATCCAAATATGATGTTTCTACTGTTTTCCTCATTAGTTTTTGATACATTTTTTCAATGTGTGGGTTATCGCATGTGGTCCTTCTATTTTGTTGTGTTTTCACACTCTCTTTTGTCCCTGTGGTATAGGTCATTAGACAGACAGCAGGAGGTCTGTGGCAGCACAATTACCTTGTGGTGCAAAATTGGTTTGAATGGAAACTCTCATTCGGCCCAGCTTTGATACAGAACCCAGCTTTGTGTGCCTCTGTCTCTTAATTTTGCTTTGATTGTGCTCCTCCCTCTGTCTCTTTATGCATCACTCATGCACAGAAAAACAAATACACATCTGTGTTTGCTAAAGGAGAGGGGGGACTGCTACAGAACACACACCGCCACCGGGATCAGAGCATTTACGTGTCTGTCTCCCAAGGTTTCACTTGGAGGACTGAGAGTTAATCTTACAGTCTTTTGCTAAAGGTTGTCTGATTCATTGTGACATGTTACCCAAAGTCTGTCTGTCGGTCGGTGCCTGCCTGCCTGCCTGCCTGCCTGCCTGCGTGTCTGTCTGTCTGTCTGTCTGTCTGTCTGTCTGTCTGTCTGTCTGGACCCTTTTATGACACTACCATGTCAAGTATTTCAGGCTGTGTTGAGGATGCATTGATTTCTTTGTGTCTTACCTTTTAACAGTCGCTCCATTGACTTATTCATATTAAATAATTCTTCAAACAATGGGGTCATCATTCAGATAGGTTGCCTCACCTCAGAAGTGAAGCTGCGTGTGCAGGGATTAGCATGCATGAGAGTGATGATTATTCCTTTTGTGCTTTCTTCATTCATCAGTGGCCACCGAGATGATGAATAATGAAGGGGTTGGTGTTAATGGAAGTGACTTTCTCTCTGGCTCTTATTTCTTGCCTCTGCTTTGGCAGGAGTTTATTGGAATTATTCTGAAGTTGTCATGCTGGCTGATGCCTTCAAGCTGAAGTTGTTAGAGAGAGGTAGATTAATTTTTTTAGAGATCTCTAATAACCCACATCTGTAAAGTCTAGTGAAAGTGTGTTTGATATTATGAATGATGTAGTTAAGTAGCTGCTGTCGTTGTTGTTTTTTTCAGAGTTGAATAAATATAGTTGATGCGTCCTGTTAAATGGAAGTGATCCACTGTGCGACACGTGCCGTCTCCATAGAAACCTGCACGTTGCCTGTGCTGAGACACTTTACCATATAAATTCCTCAGAGACCTGATCTGTAGCCCAGATAAGAGATGAAAAACATGAGCCTGCAGCATCAAGTAGGCAAATCAATCAGCCCTCGACATATCAGGTGCACTCAGAAAGAAAACTGGTGGATAGGAGTCCCCTGCATGTTCTGTGTTTGTGTGTGCGCACTCAGGCATTAATATACAGTTGGTCTTAGCAGAGCGGGTGTGCGTCACATCGGAGTCGCACAGTCTCTGTTGTGTTGGCAGCAGGAATCACTTGGGTTGACGCTGACAGTTCTATTGATGCAGAGAGGTTATATTTGTGTGACAACTGCCGTGTAATTAGTAAATGTGTGTTTGTCAGAGGGGCACTTCTAGTGAAAACGTAGCTTTAGCTTTAGTTATTTTTCCGGAGTTAAAGATTAGGTTTAGAATAATGTGTTGTCTTGTCAGTCCTTTGGACTGGTGGGTATAGATGCATTTCCATGGTTTTGCCTACTAATTATAGGGATGGACAAGATAATGTAACATTATGAGAATATACCATTTATACTGAGGCATGAGGCCCTGTATATAGTATCTCACCTAAACTAAGCGGAGATTGTCTCCAGCTCCCCCTATTACCCTCAGAGGATAAGGGGTATAGATCATGGATGAATGGACAATCTCAAAGTCTCTGGTTTTGCAATTTAAATCTAAATCAGAGATCTTCAACGCAGGGGTCCGCGGAGGTACTGCAGAGGGGGTTGTGAAATGAGCTATGTTTATACATGGCACTAGGCCCAGTTTCATATAAAACACAGTTTTATATATAGTAGGGGCTCTAAGACCCCTAATCTAATTCATATACACATAAAGCACTTTCAGCTGTTTTAACTGGATTCCCCAGAAAAAGATGTTCAACTCCGAAATCATTTGATATACAAAATTACAATGTATGGAACATGATGCACTGAATAATATAACATTGCCAGTATACACATTAACAGTAAAGTAAATGAACTACACGTGGACAGCTATATCAATGCATTCATGATAACTTCTTAGTCCACATCATAAGACACTTTTCTGAATTATTATTTTTACATATATTTTAATGCTGATCATTCTGTAGTACCCATGTGAACTCACATTTACTGGACTGTTTGGAGGTGTCTTTGTGCCGGATGAACTTGGCACTCATCTCAGCAGGAAATTAGAGCTGTCTACATGTATGGAGGTTGACGTTACCCGTACAGATTGCCCACACAGGGGACGTCTCCATAGCTACTGGAAGGATAGTAGTCATCCCAACTATTGGTTTGTAGCTACTGTCAGGTCATGGAAGCGGTGACAACACCCAGCACTGTCAATGTACCACCTCCATTTCCTAGTAGAGGTCCTTTGTGATGAGAGCTGGTGACTCCTCCACCAAATTAACATGCACTCGTCCCACTCCATTGTGTTCTCCTCCCTCTTCACGTTTTAACCCCAGTCCACCTCTCAGCCCAGATACACACACTGCCATGCGTTCTTTTTGTAATTCTATTAAATACATGTATTTCTCTGTCAAACTCAACAACCCATGAAGCCACATCCGACTGTGTGTGCGCGTCTGTGTGTGAGTGAGAGCCAGATTTGTTGCCAGTTAATTAATGAGTCATCTGCTATGTTGTTGACAGGTGAAGCAGATTATGGAGGAAGCCGTCACCAGGAAATTTGTTCACGAAGACAGCAGCCATATTGTGTCCTTTTGTGGTAAGAAACCAAAATTACAAATGAATCTCGCAACTTTTGTCTTCTCCTCTTCTCATAACCTTTTCAGGTTGAACACACCTGAAAAGGATCTGCCCACCTTTTTATTTTTATTTTTTTTTCATCATTTCAGTTGTGTTTTATTATTTATGAAAGGGAAATGTGTCGAGCTTCATTTTTTCCTCAGATTCTCTACCCTTACAACATGTTACCATTTGTAGGTTATTATTGTTGAGATGATTTATTTCAAACTTCATCATATTATCGTAACCTGCCTATAAACACATAAGACAGAAAGTAAAGGTAGCTGATAGATTTTTATTTGAACTTCATTGGCAGTTTGTAGTATAGCACAATCTTGCAAACCCAAATGAGACTAGGCAAAATGGTCGAAAAGGCTCTGTAGAGTCAACGCAAGGACATTTCCCTCCTTGACTATTGGTGAGTAATGAGCTTGGTTGAAAACAAATTGCCTCTCCGGTGTAAAAAAAGGGTTCCCACTGGTGCTCTTCAGTTTGAGGATCCAACTAGTTCAGTAATAAGCTTTTTACAACTGGCTTCGACATTGGTGCGGCACAAAAGTGTAAATATATTATTACATTTAATTTCATTCAATCACACCTATTTTAAATGTATATTAATTATTGATAGCAGTAAATGGTTGTACCAATTGTACAAGAATATAGTTGCTTGGTGAAACCTAATTAATAGGGAAGAATGCCAAGACTTTGGCTGCTGTATTAAAAAAAAAAAAAAATCCCATCTTTGAATTTCATTTTTTGCGTATAATCAGTGTGAAATTGAAATAAAGCACATTTACAGTTCAACATTTCACCAAATGTTATTGTTCTTGCCTCCAAAATGGCACCGCTAAAGTGCAGCATGATTGCTGTGAGAAGCAAACACACTGCCCACATGCGGGCGCTCACACTCGTCACATGTCTGGCAAGTTGCGAGATATATTTAGCGATTTCAGTGTGAATAAAATGACTCTCCCCTCGCCGAAAATGTCACGTTTGTACTAGTTGGAACTCGTAAAACTAACGAACGAGAAATTGTCTCACAAATCTTGCTGCCATCAAGACAATGTGCATTACACGGCCGATGTGCCTCTATAAGGTCTCGAAGACGTAATATCACTAACTCATGATGTCCACGCGCAACAATTTTTTTTTACAGTGTGAAAAGAATGCTTGAAAACTTATTAAACCAACATAAGTGAATGATCTTGGACATCCATCCATCCCTCCCTCCCAATAATCAACTTACCCCAAATTGCACCTCTTGGAGGGTTCTGAAAATAATTTGTCACATAACACAGATTTATCTATTTTTCTTCACTGCGATACTGGGCCGTGTCTTTCCTCCACTAATATCATACGTCCCAGTGGACACGTAGCAGCTGTGGGTGACCCTCTCAGCTCTCTTCCCCCTCCTGACTTCTCCATTGATCGTCAAAGTGGCTCCCGTTACTTCATGCCTTCTTTCAGCTGTGGTCGGTAAAGAGATGAGAGGGAGTGGAGGATGGGAGATGAGCTCGGCCAGCTCACAAGGGAGCAATTAGCCTCCACCATCTTGGTTACTGGGATTAACTGCCCAGGCAGAATAAGCAGCAAATGTAGACACTGCAGAGGGAATCAAATCGACACTGTCGACTTGAGTCGTGAAGCATTGAAGGCGGCACAGCAGTTAATACAACATAGACCTTAGGTTTATCGACTGTGTAGAAGATGTGTATATTTCCCGAGCTGAATTTTACTCTACTAAAATCCATGCTCCTTACTGGCTATCAGTTGGGACAGGTCAAAAACTGATTTGATGGAGAGAAAAAAATATACAGCATATATACTAACTATCAAACATATCAATTCAGATCATTAATTGCAGCTGATGATTTATTCGTGTAATATTTATCAAGTCTGATTAAAACATGCTGCTTAGGTTAACATTTGCTTTTGTTTGGAAAAGACTAGTATCCTGAGGCGTAGTAAGTTATTTTAAGTTTAAATCTGAAACGAGTCATGGACTTGCATAAGTGATCGCTGGACCGATTGGTCATTTATTGAGTTGGTGATGAATTGTTTCTGAGCAGTCCATGTTAGGAGCTTTTGTTGGTGCTTTCTGCTGGCCCCAGTGAAGTGTTAGTCAGCGTTGTGTGACTGTGGCTGTGTGTTAATGCACCCAGTTGCCACAGATACAGAATGATTAGAGGCAATTTACTGCATTAGCTGTTCGTACCAGGAGGGAACGATCCCGCTGATAAGATGAGCTTCATTTACACACTCGCTCATTGCTGTTTGTGATGGATAAAACATTTCCCCATAATAGGTTGATGTTCTCGCTAGTGGATGCCTGCATCTCATGCTAAGACCTGCATGTTTTTATGACTACATTTCCCCCAGCATGTGTTAAGATTATAATAGTTTTAGACTACCACTGATGCTACAAAGGTTTTTTTTTTTTTTTGGGGGGGGGGGGGGGGGGGGGGGAAGAAGCAGCGAAAAGAGCAAAGGATGAAAGAAGAGCGGAAGAAGAAAATCAACTTCAGAGAAAGAAAACATGATGAGGATGATGACATTTTTTACTCACAAAAAACCCAATCTACGAGATGATGGCTTTGATGAACGTAGCATCAGTAGTGACAATTTCAATCAGAGAAATCGGGGGGAGGCAGGGGAAACGCAGTGTTGGAAGGGGTGAGGATGATGATGGATAGACGGAGATCGTGATGCTGTTAGCCGCCGCCATCCCTCCCTCCACTCATTTCTCCCAGAGCGCAAGCTCTCCATCAACAGGGGTTGCCATGGCTCCCCTCAGCCTTCCCCCTGACCCCATGTGAGCAGAGCAGAGCCACAGGATTAGTCCTGAAAGAGAACTCAAATGTCAACACAGCTCCAGGCTCTGCCACGTAGGCCTGAGAGAGAGGAGAGATGAAGGGTCCCTGTTTTTCTACTGAGTCGAGTGCTTGTGCAAATGTGTGTCATGTCATTGGCTCGTATGTCCATCACAGCTAATTGGATAAACTTAGCTAATGCAAGGATGATTACATGAAGGCATGACTAGATTAAAAAATGGCTATTATGCATCAGGAGAAACCATTAAGAAACGGTTTGAAATGACTTTCCTGTAATGTTGCGGGGATGGTGTAGACATTTTGTAGGACCCATCAACATTGTAACACAAATTGTAAAAATGTTTGGCTCCCTGGGAATCACTATTGTCATTGTATTGAGTGGATTGACCAGGTGAAACTGATTTATTTTTAATGCACGTTTTCTTGGACACAGATTTAACAAGGTGACAAAAATTGTAATTTTTTGGCACAAAATGTTTGCCTATGGGTATTATAATTAATAAGGTTGTGACATGTTTGTCTACTTAAATAAAGTTTCAATTAAAAATGCAATTACTGTGCTGTGGGTATTGTGAAAAGCTCTAGTAGTTGTTTGCATGAGGGAGACCGAAACAGAGCTAAAATGAGAGAGACGTTTAGACTTAAAAGTGACCAACACAACTCCAAATGAATGTCAATGTTGATATGTGAAAGGAAAATGAAATTGCAAAGGTGTGTTTTTCCAACCACGTGTGTGTGTGTGTGTTTCCAAATAGCTGCAGTGGAGGCATGTGTTCTGCATGGGCTGAAACGACGAGCTGCAGGCTTTCTGCGTAGCAACAAGATAGCGGCCCTCTTCATGAAGGTGGGGAAAAGCTTTGCCCCTGCTGAGGAGCTGTGCAGGAAGGCCCAGGATCTCGAGCAGGTCATCGAGACAAAGTGAGGGGCGCACACGTCACACGCCTTTCTTACACGTCACAGCAGGCGGCAAAGCCTTGTTAGGTTGTACCAATAAATCCACCGAAAACAAATGGAAGTCCGCTTGCTTGAAGGACTATGTTGTATTGCTTTCATGGATTAAGAATCGCTGAGGCCATGGTCTTCAAGCAGATGCAGTTTTACTTCATGGAATCCGAAAAAAAAACAAAAAAAACACACAAGCTTTCCTCTTTTAGTTAAATCAAACTCTCTCTCCTCCCGCAGACGAAGTCAGAGCTTGCAAAGTCAGGACAGCTTTCGCAAGCTCCCCCGAATGCCCAGCCTCAACCCACAGGGTGTCAAGAACCTGTGGATCCGGACGGCTCTGTTTGAAAAGGTGCTGGACAAGATAGTCCTCTACCTGGTGGAGAACAGCAGGTATGGTGAGAAGGTCCAGTGGCGTGAGTTCCAACTGCTGGTGTGTGACAAGAACTCCATGTCCCCTGAAAGTTGCCCTCTCCTGCTTGCCTTCCAGTAAATACTATGAGAAAGAGGCTGTCCTCATGGACCCTGTAGATGGGCCTATCCTTGCCTCTTTGTTAGGTGAGTATGTGACAATTTGTGTGATTCGCTTTTTTCTCCAGTACAAAATCATGCTTGTCGTCATCATCATCATCATCATCATCATCATCATCATCATCATCATCTTACCCCGTGCACGTTCTTTGTGCTTTCTTGCGAGGCAAGTTGGTATCCCTGTCATTTGTGCTGACAAGGGTAGAGTTTTCTCCCCTAAAAATGTTGGCCTAACGGCTGTTATAGATAGTACTTCTTGTTCCTAAGTCTTTGTTATTGTACTAAGCAGAAGTTTCAACAGGCTTTCTCCCACCAAGCCAGGCATACCACTTTATACGACATCAATTCCTAAAACTATTAATAGTTTTCATCGTGCAAGTTCCCAAAGTTTTAAAAAGGTAGTTTCCCGAAAGCCAAATACTGTTTCGCTCTATCTTTCAGTACAAAAATGATTATGTCCCTCTAGAGCATTTTCGTTGGGTTTTTTAATTGAATCATGTGCTGATCATTCGTCATCGCTGGTGTCAGCAGTTTCTATGGTTGTGTTCAACAGTTGGACCCTGTGCTTTGGAGTACACAAAGATGAAGACGGCAGACCACTTCTGGACAGACCCGTCTGCTGACGAGTTGGTGCAACGACATCGCATCCATGGTGGCAACTGCAGGCAGGATTCTCCCACCAAAAGGCCTGCGCTGTGTGTAAGTAAAACACTATTTGACCATTCATTCACTCATTCTAATTCAAACTCCACACAGAAAGGCCCTAAACCCTGAACCTAGACGACAAATGGGTCTTAAACCAAAAACCTTCCTTCTGTGAGCCACCAGTGCTACTGTTGTAAATTAATGTTATTGCCCCAAGACACATTTCACCACATATTTTGTTAAAAATGGGAATATACAGTATATATATACGCATATTCCCTATATTGAATACAGTGGATAATTATGGTATCTGACTATAATAAACTTATATTAGGACCAAATAAAAACATGCAGAGCAGAAATTGGCTGTGCTGCTGGATTCCACTTTTTAGGGTTATACAAGTGGAACTAGGGTTAGGGTTTAGGTTACAGAGAGATGCTGAAGAGATGGGAGTTTGGTCCCGCGGGGTTTTCAGGGACACTCGACACACTGGTCTTGGTCCCGTGTCGCTCCGACATTGGGAAGTGGGCAGCTATAATCCATTCAGCATATTATCCTCAGTTTAGCACTGGTCTACAATATTGGATATCTGATGTGATATATCATGTGTCCGCATGTGGCAGATCCAGAAGCGTCACTCCAGCAGCAGCATGGATGAACGTCCTTCCCCCTCGCCATCAGCTCGCGAATACGTGGAGTCCCTTCATCAAAACAACAGGGCCACCCTACTGTTCGGAAAGAACAATGTGCTTGTTCAACCGGTAACTGACTGACTGACTGATTCTTTTAAATCCCCCTTATGTGTGTATAGCTATGGCAACACCTATAAATAATACCTCTATAATGACATCTCGATCAGACATTTTACTGAAATGTCATAATCGGTGTGTTATGATGCCCAGTCTCATGCCGGGTAAATAGACAAAATCCCATGAGCTGAATATTTGCACTCTAATCCTAACGCAGTGCTGAAGCAAGTCGTTTATTTCAACTTGTTTAAAATGCCCTAAACATCACCTCTTTATCCAGCTATAATGCATAATTTCAACTACTTTTACTCGCAAAAAAGCGGTTTCCACGTTCCTCTGTTCTCGGGCTGCTTCAGGCTTTGGTACTCGCATTGGTCTTAAAAAGAAATAAAGAATAATAAAAATAAAATCCCTCCTTGTGCTTTGTTTCAGAGGGATGACATGGAGGCTATCCCAGGCTACCTCTCTCTGCACCAGGCTGCTGACATCATGACACTGAAGTGGACACCCAATCAGCTCATGAACGGCTCGGTCGGAGACTTGGACTATGAGCGCAGGTGCAAAAATAGATCGTGCATATGGTGATTGCGTCCGCCTGCAGAGAACTGCATTTGACGATAATATTATTCTGCCTCATACCGAGAATATCTAACATCGTCGTTTGCTTCCTCAAAGAATCTGGAACACTATTATTTATTATAATTGCTTTACCTCTTCAGTCTGCTGAGGTGTGTAAAACTGTGCTGAAAGATGCTGCGTGTGGCCCAGGTGCTCCGTGGGAGATAATGCTGCTGATCTTAGCACCCCAGCAGCTAGCAAATGGTTTATTGACAGATGCACTGTCGGACATCTGTCAGGTTCCTTTGCATTGACTTTGTGGTTTCCCCTCGCTGAAGAAAATGATGATTGCTATTGGCTACTCTGTGCCTTCTCTTCTGTGTGCATGCTCTCGAGTGCCTTGTTTATGAGCCATGAAATGAATGTTCTCAGAGATAACATGTAGAAGTCTCATATGGATTTGTCTCTCTCTGTTGGCTGGTGATCACGAAGTCTCGTATGGCTCGCTCATTAACTGAGTGTTTTGATTTGATCTTTTTCAGTGTGTACTGGGACTATGCAATGACAATCCCTCTCGAGGAGATAGTTTACTTGCACTGTCATCAACAAGGTAGGTGTCCGTCAACCTTTGGTCCTAAAATGATCGTTTTGCAAACAACTTTAATTGTCGCCTGCATATTATTCCTTTCTGTCTTTCCTTGCGACAGTGACTACCCGCAATTAAACACAGCTGTCCAACAAAGCATCCTCTTGAATCATTGAATTAAGAATTCATTTCCTTTAGTGGACAGTGGAGGGACAGTGGTACTGGTGAGTCAGGACGGAATCCAAAGACCTCCAATTCGCTTCCCCAGAGGAGGCCACTTGCTCCAGTTCCTATCCTGCCTGGAGAACGGCCTCCTTCCCCATGGCCAGCTTGACCCTCCGCTGTGGTCCCAGAGGGGAAAGGTCCGAAAAGCTCGTTCTTCTAACTTCGGATTCAGAACGCAATAAATCAATTCAAGCGGTTGGCACCATTGGTTGGAGTGATACTGATGGATGTGCAGCTTAATGTCTTCTCTGCACCACTACACAGAAAGTGTCCATTTAAGTGGACGTTAATAGCGGTGCCTCTGCAGCTGAAATTAATAATAAACCACCCACACATGTTCAGTCATTATTAATAGGCTTAGGGATACACACACTCATCATCTTTAATTCACGTGGATGGCTTAGCTTGACTCTAATGCTTTAGCAGTTTGTCTTGTTGGTATTACCGGTAATAACAGCTATTTTCTCATATCAGGGAAAGGTGTTTCCTAAGCTGCGGAATAGGGTTCCTCAGGGATCTGGTTCCTCAGACTCTGTTTCAGATAAGGAGGAGGACGAGGCCACAGACTATGTCTTCCGCATCCTCTTTCCAAACAGCCAGTCGGAGTTTGGTGAGTTTGTCTCCAGAGAATCAAATCAAGCTGAGCAGCGCCGGTGGGACTGTGCGGAGTGTTCTGTTTGTGAAAGCATTACTCATTGTTTGTCACAGTGATTGCAATGCATCCTCCTCGTATGACTCCCTCCCTCTCCCTGCAACTAAGGGGACAGTCCCCCTCCGAAGCAGGGAACATGGTTGTCCCTGAGAGGTCCTGAAGCCGTCCTGAGGAATCCCCCTCTCTCAAAGGAAGCAGCTGTAACACTGTCTGTCCTTCTGTCAGCTTGCCTTGCTTTAATTACCTGCATTTAATATCCTCCTGGCTCGTCTAGTACCTCTGGCAAAGTTTATTGATGTGTCCCATTATTAAAGCCCCTCCCGCACCTTGGGTCCCGCATTTGACCTTTTAATAGACGATGGGTGGACAACTAATCGAGTATGGCTCCTCAGCCAAGAAAGGCTCTCGCTCACTTGATCGTTCTCTCTTTAATGCTGGAATTGAATATGATGGGTTTTTTTGCATTCAAATTGTGAGGTAATTCCAGATTGCATAAATAATTGATGTATATGCCTTTCTTTGCTCTAATAGTAATCCGCTGTTTCCACAGTTCACAATTATCAACATGATTCTGCTGATGCAAAAGTATTTACAGCTGAGTTAATAAAATAAAATAATAAGCAAATGCAATATTTTTTTTTATGATGAGCCTATGATGCACAATGATTTTAAGATGATAATTCGTGTGTGTGTGTGTGTTTTGCGGACAGGGACTCCTCCAGACTTGATGGATCAGGGAGTAACCATGTGGCATCCCACTCTCAGGAAGACCTCGTGTTCCTCTTGCTCTCAGGGGAGCTTCTCTGATGGAGCGACACCCAAGGGGTGTAACCATGAAAGGTGAGGTAAACACACTGTGAGGTAAACTGGGCTGTGTTCGCTCATGGCAGGAAACCACCACACCAGAGAGATTCCCAGCTGTAGAGGGGAAAACTGGTCAAGGAATTAAGATGCAAGTACCTAGCAAAAACCCGGAAAGCAATTATGTGACATTTACCTCACTGGCATGAGAATGTGTTGGGGGAAATGAGATAATAAGCAAGACAGATAAAATTGATGAAGGTTAACATTTGAATTTGAAAAGGTTAGCCCCAGCACTGTAATCAAATCTACATTAGACATAGAGTATCTGGTACATTCGAAAAAAGATCAACAACTCGATACTATAAACGTGCTTTTTATTTAGACATGGTGTCCTCGGAGTAGAGGATGATATAGTTGCAAAAGATTTCCATTAAACAAGTAAAATAATCATTTCTATATCCTCCTGCAGGGCTCCACTGAAGCTGCTGTGTGACAACATGAAGTATCAGATTATCTCTCGGGCATTTTATGGCTGTATGTGATCATTTGTTATGTACACTAAAAAGCCTTAACCATTGGTGTTTATGCATTCACTGCTGGATTTTTTATTTAGGCATTTATTCAGTGTTTTGTGAACTAGGGTTGGCATACTGCCGTCACCTGTCCACCGTGCGTACCCATCTCTCCGCCCTCGTCAATCACACCATTGTGGCGCCCGATATGCCAAGTGATGCCAACAAAGGTCTCACCTCAGAAGTGTGGCAGACGTTCCTTCAGGACTGCACAGTAAGCATCACTACACTGCAACACTTCACAGTTACTGCTGACAGCAGGGTGTACACAAACAAACACAGACACACACGCACGCACGCACATGCTTGTCCGCGCGTAGCATCTCTTATTCACTCTGTCACTCTCACTGTCTCATCCATATTCATACTTTGCTAATCATGGCGCTCACACCATTAGTCTCGAAACAGTGTGCATGAAGCGCAACTAATGGCTCTGTCAGTCTCACAGCCCGTATCTACAGTTTATTATTATACTAACTGGTCTTTTAAGGTCCACTTGGGTGACCTAAAACATAGAAGATGAGTGGTTAACGTGCACTCCCTAATCCAGTGCCGTTAAGTACGGTTGAACAGTCACTGAAAAGTACGGAACTGACCAAAGACATGTGTTGTGTCCTCAGGCCTACAAGGAGCAGGAGCTTCTTCGGCTGGTCTACTTCGGCGGCGTGGAGCCCTCACTGCGCAAAGAGGTTTGGCCCTTCCTGCTGGGCCATTACCAGTTTGGAATGTCAGAAGCTGAGAGGGAGGAGGTTTGTAGTTTCCACCGTTTTGGCGTCGCCTCCAAAGCAATTTCCACCTGGAGCCCTGACTCTTGCTTCCTCGCCCCTCACCAAAGGTGGATGAGCAGGGGCGGCTGGGCTACCAACAGACCATGCGGGAGTGGCTTGGCTGCGAGGCGATTGTCCGCCAGCGGGAGAAGGAACAGCATGCTGCCGCTTTGGCGAAGTGCTCCTCTGGAGCGAGCACCGACAGTTCCAGTCAGAAGACGGTGCATCGTGACTCCACTGTGAGCAATGAGGTAAAAGTGGAAACACAAACACTTGCATTCGGAGAGAGAAACCATGCAGAGCAAAATGCCAGTTCACTATTTCTATAATAATAATAATAATAATAATAATAATAATAATAATAATAATAATAATAATAATAATATGTAGTGGCCATGGTTGAGTATGGGAAACACTCAGAAGAGGCCCGGGATGCATTAAAAAATAAAATAGCTACAATAAAAACAAATAAAAATGATTCTCCAGTTGTGGTGATCTGAGCTCAAATTGCTCAGTGTGTCTCGGATATATTCACGCCTGTAGTCAGTTATCATTTTAGTCTCCGAAGTCACGGTCGCAACATGCTTTTTTCCCTCGCAGCAACATGCAGTGACTGTATGTTCTCTGTCGAGTGTATCAAGAAAATATTGTTATGTATCAAAACTTGGACTGAATGTTATTGTCTTCTCCAGTCCCCGTCCTCCCAGAGCTCAGAGAGGCAGAGTCTGGCCCGTCTGCAGAGTGACTCCAGCAGTGGCACACAGGTATCAAAAGCTACCATACATAACAAAGCAGAGTTCGTCTTTGCCATGCAACATTCACTAAATGTCGTAATGTCGACAACTGATCTGCACATCACAGCGCAATATCCAACCGCAGTAATGCATGTGAAACATTTTGAAGCCCATTCCTCATCCCTGCGATCTCTCTTCTGCTAGCTCTTCGCACCCTCCCATCCCTTCCCCTTGAGTAGACTGCTTCCCTTTGGCTTGTTTTTTCAGGTGTTTGAATCCGTGGAGGAGGCGGACCCGATTGAAACGGAGCCCAAGGCCGAAGAGGCCAAACAGGGGCCCAAGATGCCCAACGGAGCACTGCAGAACGGGACGTGCTCTCCTGATTCTGGACATCCCTCCTCCCGCAACTTCTCTGTCACCTCTGGCCTGTCGGACGGCTCCCTCAGCACAGAGGACGCCGCTGCACCTGATGCCAGCCTCAGATCTGCAGCTGTGCCTCAGACAACACAGAGCACTGTCAAACCGGCGGGGCCAGAGGGCGAAGAAGTGAATGACAAAGTGGAGGAGGAAAAGACACCTGGGGTGAGCCAAACGGTTGAAAAAACCCAGACTGAGGTGATGGATGACGACATGATTCAAACCCTGGAAAAGGGGCAGGCTGCGGCCGACAAAGAGACACAGTTGCGACCGAAAATCCAGGAACGTGCTCAAGAGTCAGAAACCAGCGAAGAAGAGGAAAGCAAGTTTGAAGACGCAGACGTGAAAGGAGTTCAGTCTTTGGAGTTCGGAGGAACGGGAAGAGCTCTGTCCAATCAGGACTCTGGGATGCTTCCAGCGGATGCTCAAGAACCCAAAGATGACCTTGCTGAACCAAGTCTTGAAAAAGTGGCTGAAGGGAACGCAGAGTTGAAGGAGGCGGTTCAATCAAAGACAAGTAAGCCCGAAGAGTTTTTTATGGCGGAGGGGAAAGAAAAAATCACCAAACATGCCGTGGCTGCTGAGGTGGAAAAGAACCTCCGTTTGTCAGCGGACACCCGGGTGCGGGGAACGAGAGGAGCGCACTGCGCCTCCCAGAGAGACGAGGCTCAGGTCACGACCGAATCTGACGAGTCTCCCTCAGCCATAGAGATGGAGGAGATCCCCACAGCGAAAGTTTCCATGGTGCCTTGGAGCGGGAAGGGGCGTTGTCACCAGCCGCCTTCCTTCGAGGAGCTCCGGCAGGAGGAGGAGGAGGAGCAGGGACATCCCAGTCCAGAGGGCACAGAGTCCATCGTGTCAGAGGAGATGGAGAGCCTGTGCCCTCACTTTGATTCTCTGGCCGGGGCTGAGGACACCAAGAACAGAGTGGCCTGTCAAGAGTCCGCCGCGAGTAGCTTCACTGTACGCTCGCATTTTTGAAGAGTTCAGAGTCAGTGTACGCTCATGCAAATCCGCTGTATTGTGAGCTTGTTTCCATCCGGTGTCCTCCTTTTGTCTGTTTCAGCAAGAGCTTTTGGACTCGTACACATTAAATCTGCACCGCATTGAAAAGGACGTCCAGCGCTGTGACAGGAACTACTGGTACTTCACTCCGGCCAACCTGGAGAAACTGCGCAACATTATGTGCAGGTAAACCTCTGATAGCAGCAGGTAGGTGATGAAAGGTATGAAAAGGTGAAAGGTGCACACCCTTTTCTTTCCGAAAATGTGTTTATCTTCATGGGTAAAAACATATCGGTCTCTCAATCCGGAGGGTAGCGTATGACTCAAATTCAAAAACAAGAAATAATCCAAAAATAAAAATCGTATTCAAGCTCACCCGCCACTGTTGTATGTTCATAGCTATGTCTGGAGGCACCTCGACATCGGTTACGTACAAGGCATGTGTGATCTGCTGGCTCCTCTTCTGGTCATTCTGGACGATGGTGACTCAACACACAGATTCACATCCTCTCTGACAATTGTTGTGTTTTTATCGTTGTTGAAGGAGCAACATCGGGGTTTTCTGACTCACCTGCTCGCTCGTGCTTCTTCTCTGTGCTTCCTCCTCCCAGAGGCCATGGCCTTCAGCTGCTTCACTGAGCTCATGAAGAGAATGAATCAAAACTTCCCCCATGGAGGAGCCATGGATACTCACTTTGCCAACATGCGCTCCTTAATCCAGGTGAAAAAAAGACCGAAGTCTTTGCACATTCTGCTGCAGTCACGTGGCCCATTTTTTATTTATTTTTAGTTTACTTCCAAAATCGCTTTTTTCCACGTTATTCTCCGTAAACCAGTCGCGTAATTTATGTTTTTCCCTGTATCCTCTCTGTCTATAGATCCTGGATTCTGAGCTGTTTGAGCTAATGCACCAGAACGGCGACTACACTCACTTCTACTTCTGCTACCGCTGGTTTCTCCTAGACTTCAAGCGAGGTAAATTGGCAGCGCAGTTATAAAGACTTTGTGCCAATTAGAGGAAGCATTGATGCACTCCTAAGCTCTGTTGTTAGCAACACTACCCTTAGTTTGGGTATTTTACTAGCGAAAAAAAACAAAAAACGTGAGATTTCCTGGCATGTGCTACAAATGCACAGAGTGGTTTTATAATGCGCAATTCTCTGTGCTAAAGATTTAACCAAAGGCTGTCATTGTATTGTACTTATTTTTGTTAACTATCTCACCTGCCTTTCAGCTAACCGAACATTTGCTTCCTTCTCTTTACTATTCATCTTCCAGAACTGGTGTATGAGGACGTGTTTGCAGTCTGGGAAACCATATGGGCAGCAAATGATGTCTCCTCTAGTCACTTTGTCCTCTTCATAGCGCTGGCACTGGTGGAGATCTACAGAGACATCATTCTGGAGAACAACATGGACTTCACAGAAATTATTAAGTTCTTCAATGGTAACATGGACCACTTCACATCCATATTCTGAAATAATAAAGAATATTAGGGTGGCAATGTCGAGTTTATGTAGGACAGATGTAGAATCCAGCGTTGTGATACCTGAACTTAGCAGAGTTATTGTATACCATTATTTTCCTGCAAGTTCCCAAACATTGCAAACCTGATGCAAATATAATATGATCTGACATTCTTATATTTTAAGGTAGAGGTTGCTAAGTTGCCCTAACATTCATCATCTGGTTATTTTATTACAACGTATCCCGATGTGACCTTAGTTGCACCCTGAATTTATGATATCCTCAAAAACCTTTGGTTCGAACCTTTAAATGTATTCATATTAAATATGTTTCCATCTTTGAGAATCAATTACAAATGATTATAATGCAGGGATGCAAGGACTAACACATCAGTCAAGATGCGTTCTAAACATTTACAGGAATATTTCTAATGTTTTTCTTAATGACCAAAGCTATTTTTGACATTCAGTGTTTTTCTGTCTTTCAGAAATGGCTGAGCACCACAACATAAAGAAGATATTGACCATGGCCAGAGATCTCGTGTGCAAGGTGCAGATACTGATAGAAAACAAGTGATGGTGATGTTTATCTTCTTTTGAGTGTCTTCAGCAGTACCACAGTTAACTACATCCAAATGCTCAGACACATATACAGTATACACACACACACACACACACACACACATGGCCTTTACAATCACAGTTTGCTGCTATGAGCCGTACTGACTGTACCCACAACATTATTTGTGTTGTCAACAGGTGTCTGAGAATATTACGCTCAATATTTGTCAGTATATTCAACTGAAAACTAATTGAACAGAAAATCTGTTTAGTTCCTTACTATTTTTGTCAGACATCCCGTAAGTGTTGATCTTAGTCTGAGTGCACTTGATATTTTTTAGACAAAGATGGAGATTATAGTTGCACATTTCAAACCAAAATGCAGAGCAGAATTCAACCAGAGACTATATTTATGAGAAAAATATGTTGTGATAGTCGTTTTTATTCATTATTTTAATAATCAGAGTCTTCAAGGTAACATTTTAGATATATCAGCAATTTACCCCTATCCCCATAAGAAGGAAAGAATGTCAGCATGATATTGTTTTTGTTTGAGTAGTAAGACCCCAAAGTCATTTTTTTTTTACTGATGAGCCAAACTCCATTTACATTAAATGCACGATGTTAAGAATAATTTAGCTTTCAGCACCATGCCAGTGATTTAGCATTCAACAGTGTTTTCAATGTTCTTGAACTGCCTTGTCTGCCAAATAGTATGTCTTGGTTTGTTATATGTGAATTGTACTGTACTAAGATGAAATGTGTTAGATTGTTGTTTGATTCTGAGGAATATATTATGTCAACAGTTGTTGAATCATTACCTAATCGAAGTGACTTATGGATATCTGGGCAGAGATTTATATTCAAAAACATGTTTGATAGTCTTTTTAAATGAATTACTTCAGTGGACCATTTTTATATTTTGTTCACTGTGCAGTTTACTCGTCTTGATTTCTGTATTGTCTGGCACCTGTTTGTTGCATCAAATGTTTATTTCAGCTTAAATATGACTATAAATAGGAAGATCAGAGTAGACAGTGACATTTTTTTGTCACAAGGATCCAATCAAAAGTTGTGTTCCATGTATTATTTAGGTTATTTAGTGTGTGTGGTTGGCAGGTGGAAATATATGCTTTCAACCTCTTGATTAACATTAATATGGGTCTAATTCATGCTTGTGTGTTGATTCATGAAAGTGGTAAGGTGAATTTTATTCAAAATCTGTGTTTTGTGAATGCAAACTGCTTTTGGAAAAGTCTATTTTAATTTATTGTGACGTTTATTTACCAAAGTATTATTATTATTCTTTTTTTTTGCCAGATGCTGCCTTGTTAGTAGCTACTAGTGTCATTTTGTGGCCAGCGCAACATGTGTATTGTAAACAATCAAATTCTAACAAGAGTTATATATATATATATATATATGTATGTTTTTATAATAAAATAAAAAATAAAAAAAACGAATTTTCATTATTTTTCCAAAAATCTATTGTAATGTGGACTTTAATGAATCTCATTAAACTTGAGCGTTTCAAATGATCAGATTGCGAATGTCTGGTGATCGATGCAGCTATGGTTGCACGGGAAATACATTATCTTTATGGTCTTTCGTTTTTTGTGGCAGAATGTAAATATTTCAGCAGCGTGCACCACGTGCAAAACCAGTTTCATTAACACTATTAAAATATGCTTTGCTATACATTTAACAAAGAAAGGCAATAAACATTCCATATTTAAGTAACCCCTCTTTCTGTGTTGTATCACTGCCACCTTCAGGGATTCGCCTTCGGTGCACAAACGAAACAGGAAGTGAGTGGAAGTCAAACCTCTCACTAGCCTGGTTAGCTAACACAGGTCGTTAGCTGCAGCCATGTGACGCTCGTTCAGACCTTTCTGCTGGATTCGTAAAGTATAATAAAACGTGACCGTAGTGATTTTACCTCTCGAACATAACCGCGAAGGTAATTGTACAGAAGATGTCAGCACTTAGCCTCATTGCTACGCGCACATGCGGTGGCCTGACTCGCAGAGTTGTCGGGCCTTTGTTGAAGTTAAAGTTAAACCGGAGAAACGGCAGCTTACCACAAATCACTCATAACCCTAAGGTAAATTAAAGTGATTGCAAATTGTCATACAAATTGAGAACACATTTACTCGTGTTACCAGGTTGTCTGTGTCACAGGTACCTGAGGCTGCAACATGGGAACCTGTCCAAGAGGATCAACTCCCCAAGGTAGCATCCTCATGACTGTGCTGACTGTTGTGTAATGATCTGCCTGTTAAGTTGACTTCATACTTGAGATGTGTAGTTAGAAGCACATCCTGGGGTATATCTGAGCTATGTCTAACACTATAGGTGACAATAAGTATATTTACTTGCTGATATCGGCACAAGATCCTCTCCTAGTGCAAAATAATTGCAGTTGACAACATTTGTCTGCAATATGCATCATCAAAACCAAACAATGCATAATAAAACAGCAGAGATTTGTGTTGAACAAAAGAAAGGTAATCTATCGTGTACTGTTGCTTATGCCTTGTTATGCTTTTATATAACCCTGGCTCTTTAAGGCTGCTTTGCAACATTTGCAAAGCAGGATGGGAGCCGTTCATAAAACATCCTGTGTCATTTTCGCATAAAATTTGACATTTTCAGATAGGCGAAATCGGGATGACCTCGAACGGTTGAACATGCTGTGAGCATGCATGTGCAACTTATCTATGAAAGCTGAGCTGAGGGAAGAATTCAACGAGCGTGATCATTTGTGGGTCATATACGTGTGAACTATATCTCTACTCCTTCTCGCAAGAGTCAATCATTTATTTGTTTGAACTCCACCTTTGGTGTCGAGAAATATTTATCTAACAATTATCAAAGAAAATCAGATACGATGGGCCATGAGTCATGGCTGTTGAAGGTGATTAGAAGTTATTAATGGATTCAGTGGTTTTGCTGAGAGCTTCCTTAAGGTTTAGAGATTTCAGGGGACAGTGAAATGTATATGTTTCCCACCAATACCCCTTTCTGATTGTACAGCCTGCACAAATCCCTGCCGACCTGGTGGACAAACTGGAGAGACTGGCCTTGGTTGATTTTAGAAACAAGCAGGGACTGGCCTGCCTGGAAAAAGCCATTCGATTTGCAGATCAGCTTCATGTTGTGGACACAACCGGGATAGAACCAATGGATTCAGTTCTGGAGGACAGGTTCGGTACAGTAATGTATAGACCCTTGTGTGAAAAGCTTAGTCTCATGTGGGCCTTTTCATTATTATCAAATGGCACGAGCAAAGATTGCAAAGCCCAATGCACGATTTTGGTTATGTTTTGTCTATGCAATTTTAGAGCTTTATACCTGAGGAATGATTCAGCTGTGGAAGGGGATTGTGCTGAACAACTGCTTCAGCTCTCCAAAAACACCGTTGAGGAATATTTTGTGGCACCACCAGGTGAGAATAGACCAGAAAACAGCACCGTTTTTAGTTCAATGAGGTCTGGCACATTTTTAAATTGATAATTCAATTCATTTCTCCACAGGAAACATTCCCCTACCAAAGAGGGAAGAGAGGGCTGCCATACTAAAACACTCCGAGTTCTGATATTTATGAATGTGTTCTTGTATTTATTCCCACACATTTTTAATAGTTGTCTGAGGCAAAAAGCTTGGCCACTCCCTGCCCGTCAGCAGCTCAAAACAGCTGTCTTAAAGCTTTGGCAAGGAAACAGTCAGTTTAGCATGCTCTGGAAGCTGCAAAGTCATTAAAGTTTTGTAACACCTTTTAGTGTCGGTATTTAAAAAACGATGAGGGAGTGGTGTTGTGTTGGGGCATAGTGTAATGATGGATGACAGTGCAATCGGGACACCTTGTTATAATTTTTTCTTCATTTTCATTGTTATTGTATATAACATTAAAAAGTCAATCTTTAGTTTAAAGGCTGTATTGTTAGAAAATGCCCTTTTTTAATATATACTGTATATATAATCTCTATTTTTCCTCATGAAATTGTTGACAAAAGCCTAATGTGCCAGAAGTTGAGCATTGTTAGGAAGCGCCTGCATTCAAGTGAAACTGGGCTTCGACTTTAGTCCTTATTATGACACATCCAGTTTCTGCCCCACCTCTTGTAAAAGTACAATCAAGGAATGGACTAAAGGCATGACCTCCATGGGGCCTGACCAATTCAAAGCATCAGTGAGGCAGTGTCACTTTGGGAGAACGGAAAACGAAAGTTAAAAAGGCTGAGTGGGGAAAACGAATGTTACATAGAGGCAAGAGTGTGACTCAGCTGAGGCAGCCTGTATATAAACAAATGTGTTCAGTGATGTGATCGAAAGCCCAGCTGCTTCTGCAGAGCATCATTCCTTCACCTGTTCCTGACTGAAGTCCGAGAAGTTTTACAGAAGACTTGTTCTCTAATCCTCGCTTTAAGAAAAAAAGTAGGAACTACTCTGTTATGGTTACATTTTATAAGATTTTGAGTTTGCGTTTAAATGAATTGAATTGAAAGACATTCTGCTAACGGTCTTTCAGGTTCTCCGACACCATGGATTTGACCATCACTATGTTGAACGGGGAGTCCCTCGCACTGACGGCGCAGCCTCAGGACACGGTCGGCCGTCTGAAGCAGCTCATCCAGGACAAACTGCATGTTCCCATCCACCGCCAGAGGCTGATTTATGACAATGGTCAGAGGACGGAGCTCAGCGACGACTTGCGGTCTATCGGCTCCTACGGCCTGCAGCCGGGAACCAGGCTGTCCCTGCTGGTGATAGAGCCCATTCCGCCGGCCTGCTTCCAGGTGTTCCTGAAGAACGAAAAGGGCCAGGTCAACACCTACGACATCAAACCCGACGAGACCGTCGGCGAATTCAAGCAGCGGGTCAAGTGCAGGGAGGGGGTCCCGGAGAGCCAGCAGAGGCTCGTGTACCAGGGCCGGGAGATGTCCGACGGGAAACTGTCTGACTACAACGTCAAGGCACGGAGCACCATCGACTTGTTGCTCCGTTTGAGAGGAGGCTGAGGAGACCAATGGACAGTGATCGCGATCGCACTCGTGGTTGCATCATTAGTTTATTAGTCAGTTAGTTATTAATAGTATTCGTTTTAAGATGACCAAAAAATAAATAAATAACGTGTTATTCTATAACATGTGTCATGTCCGTTTTTCTTCGTGAGTTAAGGCCACTTCATTAAGGAGTATATCAAACATATATATATATGCTTAACACCCACGCACGCACACACATATTATATATATATATAGTGTAAAACCAGTTCCGTTAGCGCTCACACACATAAGCACATAGCTGTTATGTCAATTGTTAGAAACAGGGGGGTAAAATAATGGAGTCTTCCATATAAATGAAGTAATAATTTCCCTTATTTTTGGGGAGCACAGTGCTTTCATAACATGGAAATACACTGAGCCTCGTTAATGGTCAGTGCATGCGAGATGTAGTAGGGATGCGGAACCTATGTGTTCGCCTCTCTTGCTGTGGGGAATTCAGGTCTGGCGTTCTCGTTTCCGCTTTTTTCTCAGACTCGAATTGGAGGGAAAAGAGACGCATTGTGTACTCATTGTTCTTGTTTCTACTGCTTCATACAGGTGAGTAAAGTGAGCATTTGCTGCAATGACTTCCGTCTATACAGTCGGGTTCGATTGATGTTATTGTCCGTTGTAAGATAAGGCCGTCAAATGGTGATTTTGCACATATTAACAGACAAAGTATCCTCAGTAACTAGAAATGTAAATAATACGGTACCTAAAGGCCCCTCTATACTGTAAAATGGTTTATGTCTGAATCGGTTCGTAAAGTTAATTAAATTACTTACGTGGACTTGGAAAAATATGACATGTATAACTGAAGCATTCTTGTTCATGCATTTTGTAAGCCGATAAACAACACTGCATGCCAAACATTGTTATTATTCACATTATTTTGACGTGTCTTAAATGTTACTTTGTCTGTTAAGCAAATATTCTGTTCTGTTACCGTAACATGAATAATTAACTCTGCTAAAACAAAGCTGTGCCTTTAAGACACAATTGTTCTGTTAAAATGACCATGCCTTTTTTTTAGAACTAGACGTCCCTAATTTGACTTATAAATAAATAGAAGTTCAACGTATTTTCACTCTTGCTTGCACTTCACACCAACGCATATTTATTTTTTGTCCCAGCTGTTTGTTCAAACTGGATTAGTAGGAAGTAGATTCCTGAAGATTCCTTAGGGCGGCGTTTATGAATAAAGCATAACAAACATTCCCCACAGTGGGATGATGTAAGGAGAATAGAAACCGCAACCGATTAAAGCAGGAAAGAGAAAGCAACACTTACTTTCAAGGGTGAATTGTGCAATAGGCCTGAAAATCAATTGCGCCTCTACAGTAATTAGTAGAAACTCTTCATGGTGCCTTCATCACTCCTCGTAAACTCGAAATCTGTACTGGAATGACCACAACATGGAATGTTTAAATTATTGTATTTATTTTGAGATGTTTAACATTTGATATTGCAGATTGAAATGCTTTATTTGTTTGTTATGATTCTATATTCTAAATATAGAAAAATGCCAGAGTACAACTTCATGAAAATTGTCAAAGGGCTGCTTAGATAATCGGCTGACCACGAATATAAATCAAGATTTATATTTGATTAGATTTTTGAGATTAAGGTTTGAGTTTATGAAGTGTATTTGAATGCACCATAAAGTCCATGTAGATAGTTTTACACAAAACCCCGCTAAATTATACTGAGATTCCCTGATGGTGCTCCAACGATTTGTAGAAAATTGTGACGCACGCACGCGCGCACACACACACAGGGATCAAACATCAGAAGCTGCTGAGCATCATGTGTTGACCTGTCACCAACTCAACATTGTGAGGCCGGGGCACCGGGAGGCTGAGGAAACTCATTGAGTTCAGTCTTTAAGTTGTCAAACAGTCCTTTATTTTACAAAAGAAATGTATACGGCAACCAATGATTGTTACGTATTTAATTTTTTTTGGTCTACTTTTTGTCAACTAAATTTATTATGTTCTGTTTTTACAGTCATGTTTCCAAAAGATCATATGCCTGATGTAATGGATTACATGGATCACTGTATAGGTTTATTATGAGTTTGTCAGAAAAGTGTAAATTATAATCCAGTTCGGGAAGTGTTACAGTCTGGTTGTATGCAGCCACTGTGAAGACACACTTTTCTCCAGAAGACTTCAGAAGTGTCACTTCCTCACTGATGCAAGGTAGGCATACCAAAACAAGGCCACCATGTTGGCAAACAGGACTCTGAACTGAGAGCAGAAACATGAGCACATACAGTAGAGGTGAGAAAACCTCACAAGTGGTATCATTGTGTGAATCACTTCAAGGTCAACAAGAATTGTGATGACGTCCATACCTGAAGTGGCACAAAGTTGATGTTGATGAACTGAAAGGGAGTCCAGACTTTCCAGTTCATTTTTAAAGCAGTCCAGTAACTTTTCCTCATCTTACTTTCAAAGTCTCCCGGTCCTTTGGCCTGAAAATAGATTTGAAGAGCACATTGTTGTGTCCCTTTGTCAATGGCGCATAACACCATTGGGCTTTAGTACGGATTGTTTCTAGTGTTTTATTTTGACAGGCTTTTTGCATTATCTGAAAATACTGTTGAATTTGGATGACAGACAAACATGTTTTGAAAAGTTGGATTGAGAAAGTTGTGGAATGTTTCAAGAAATCTGTATAAATGAAATGCAATTATGATAACTCGTAATATGCACAGCGTTATTACCAGGGATATGTCAGACAAGAAATGCTTAACTAATCACAAATATTGTAAGTGTTGGTATTTGGGTGGAGTCAGAGCCTGACCCATACTAGGTGGTAAAAGTCAGAATACCTCAGCCTCTTTTGCAGGAATTTCACCAACCTTTTATTTTTTAAATATTATGGTGGTGCACCTTTAAGGAGATTGTGAGGACAGAGTTCTTTTTCAAACAACCCACCTCCAAGATGTTCATAAAAAGGAAGAAAATGAGTAGAAAGCCTGGGGCAAAAATAAGTCGATCCAATAGCAGCCGTTTGACTATGCAATATGGTTCGGTGGTAGGCAGCCACAGCTCCATCAGTTGATAGGCGTAATGGCTCACGGGTCCTGTAATTAAAAATCTGACACAAGCAACACGATGTAACATATAACTATACAATTACACCATGTATGAACAATGGTATTAACGGGGTCTCAAAGGAATGAAGAGTGATCTGTTTCTGTAAATATGTATTTGTATCTCTGTACCTCTAAATTAAAATGTATTTGTCATCATTTGTTGGTCACCCTTTTCATGTGTCCTTCTGAGTCTGTTTTTCTGTGCCGATCAGTGTCACACACCGATTCACAAACACTGGAGGACCCAACATTTACCCGTAGATGGTAGTAAAGCAACCAGTGCTGAACTAAACCGAAGGTGACCAAACATCGCGAAGATGTTTGGAATTGGTTTACCAGCATCCTCAGTTCTACGGGGGAGGTTGTTTGCCAAGACCAAGGGGGTCTCCTACAGGAAGCGCAACCATCTCAGACGAGACACAGTGAAGAAAGTTCTTTGAGTACTTAAGCAAAAATCCACCTGTACTTTCACTGAAGTATTTTAATGAAAAATATGCCAATTTAATGGTGACAGACACCACACTAGTGGAATGTATAACAGGACATTACTGTTCTTAACTCTAAAAGGTCTGTGGATAGTGTGGCTGTTACACACTAACTTGACCAGAAGAGAAGGGTGCAATTGTGTGCCGTTGAATGAAGTTTCGTAACAAACCGTTTGAACCAACAGACTAAAATGCCTCACTGCCTTGTAGAATTCAAGAATGAATTCATGTTGATCTGCTGATTCAAAAATATATATAATCAAAGGGTTCTTAACTGAGAGTTCACCAAGTGCTTAGCTTGTAGAATCACCGGAACCAACTACTGTGTACTAGATTGGGATTTAGATATATATACATCCATTCAAACATTCAAATGATATTGAATGGGATATTGTGAATTTGAGGTACAGGTACAAATAGCTATGTGTTACATGAGTCCCAATACTTGTTTATGAATATTTTTCTGCCAGGCTGTACTCCAGTTTTGTAATCACTTTGTGCTATGGTTCGCTATGTTTTTTGTTTTTTTTCCAATATAAAGTCTCACCCGTAAATTGCATATCGTGAAGCTCCAGCTGTGTCAATCTCATTGACCGGTGATCCACATTTGGCCTTTTTTCTTGCCTCCAAAACCTGAGACAGAAGATTCCCTAAAGCTGAGAGGGTGCCACTGAAAATAGCAAGGAAACACAGACACGCACATCAGACAGGTAACAGGTGAATTCACAACATCATGTAGAAAGTGTCTTTAAGTTTGTGCGTCGCTCTCAGAGGATAAGGGGAGGTTCTCCAGGCAGCTGCTGATTGGCTAGAGCCAAACTGCCGAGACATGTGACCAATGCAAACAGAGGGGCCGAAGTTTAAAGCAGGAGAAAAAACAAGTGTGTTTGATACTTCTACACAAACTAGTCTAAAATGGTTTGTTGTTGTAGCTCCTACAGTAATCGAAAACTCTCATTTTGCAATATCAAACTCAGAAAGCGCGGCAGTGTGTGGAGTTGGAGAACAAGCAAAGCTACTGACCTGGTCACCGATTTAGTGAGGATGGGGTATTTTTTCAGGAGAAACAGATACTGCTGCAACAAACGGTAATGTATGGACGCGTCGCGGACAGGTCGACTCTGCACAGGCATTGTCACTTCTTCACAAGCTCACGCGGAAAAAACATCACTAAGCACACACAGAGCCACGGGGGTGATGAACTTCCTGGTGACGTCGTTGCGTCACCGGTGGAGACACGCCTTTGCGACGTCGCCCGGAGAAGCGAACAGTAACAGTTTAAAAAATATATATTTATTTATATGTATTTATTAGTATTATTAAAAGTTATAAATCGGCTGTTTCACTAATCACGACCACTCTAACCTGATGAATGAAAAGAATAATTAGAGTAACGGAGGTAATAATACGCACAAGAAAAACATGTAAAGATAGTAATTATTGTGAGTGTGAGTGTGCGTGTGTGCTGACTCAAGCACAGCCCAGAGCTATCTCTTAGTGTTTGGCGAATTTAAATTTACACAACTGATGACACAAGTGTGGAGACTTGCTTAATTATATATTTTTGAGCAAGTGAAAAAAGAGTCATAACAATACTATCCACTAAATCCACATTTTGAAATCAACTTTAATGGAAATGACATTTTATTAAAACTGAAAAAAATAACAATGACTTTACTGGCCGAACTAAAGGGCCATAGTGAACACAAACATATTTACAACATTAAAACTGATAATGGGTTTTGTTCTGTAGTTTTTAAATCACACATGTTGAAAGCTGACATGCATAACAACTTAAAGTGTCTTCCAGTCTATGGGAGCCTTTCCAGATTTCATAAGCAGCTCATTGGCTTTTGAGAAATGCCTGCACCCAAAGAATCCACGGTGAACAGACAATGGAGAGGGGTGCACAGCCTGCAGCACATGGTGGCGTTTCTGCAAACAGAGAGAAAAAACTTAGATTTGTGAACATTATATAATACGATTTAAACCAAGAGTACAGACCAACCCTGTTAATAGCGGCCCCTTTCTTGTGTGCATAGGACCCCCACAGCATAAAGACAAGGCCCTCCTGGTTTTTGCTGAGCCACTCCACCACAGCGTCAGTAAAGGCCTCCCAGCCTTTGTCTTTGTGGGAGTTCGCCTGGTGCGCCCGGACAGTCAACACAGCGTTGAGTAACAACACGCCTGAAGAATGGGTCGCAAATGGTAAATATAGCCGGTCCGTTCATCAGTGATGGTTTCTATGTTGCGTCGATGTTCAGACTGTTTTTTGAAAATACCTTGTTTGGCCCATTCAGTAAGATCTCCGTGTCCAGGGTGCTGGAAGCCCTCAATGTCTGACACCAGTTCTTTGTACATGTTTTCCAAGCTGTAAAAGAGAAACAATGTATTTAGACTATTTAATACCAACTATTCTATTTGTTTTCTTTTAGTTTTTTTTAAATGAAAGTGACAGTCACAAAATGATTTAAACACCAAGACAGGCTTCACACCTGGGTGGAGGCCGCACTGGTCTTTTGACACTGAAGCACAATCCGTGGGCTTGGTTAGGACCATGATACGGATCCTGGCCAAGGATCACCACTTTGACCTGAAGTTAAGAGTTAGATTCACAAATGGGGCAACTGTGACAGCTAATGCCAGTGCATTGAAAATACACGCAATGCCTATTTGAAAGGAAAGCAAATACCCACACAGAAGAAACGTTCTGTGCCACTATGTCTAAATGTAGATTTATACAGCTGACCAGCATAACATGCTTACACACACACACACACACACACACACACTTTGGTGTCAGGGGGCGGTGCTGTTTCACTCACATCTCGGATGTCACACATCTGAGTCCAGGTAAACACATCTTCGGCAGGAGGGTACACGGTGTGGCCTTTCCTTTCTTCAGAGACAAAGCTCATCAGCTGCGACACATATATAAAAGTGATTAAACCCGTTCAACAAAACACCAGGTGCAGCGTGGGGACTCGATATCTCACTTTTTTGAAGTAGGGCTTCCCAAACTCCGCAGCCAGCGCCTTTCTCCAGCTCTCCCCGACTCCCGGAAGCGTGTGCGCGGCAGCCAGCCTCTCTAGTGCCGCTCGCTTGTTGCGGGCAATCCTGTCCAGCTGCTCCGGGGACAGAGGGGCCGGAGAGGGCCTGGACGTCTCCGACTCCACGGCCGAAGCTTTCGGCTTCTTCTGTACAGTGTTGGTGTATCGCGTGGAAAACAGAGCAGGTAAGGGGCGAGCGGCAGGAGGAACAACGGGTCTCAGAAACCGTCCGAGGTGCAGCACAAACATCATAACGCTAAGGACGGCAGCAAGCAACAACGCCCGGGTGGTCGTGAACGCAGCTTGGATTACGCTCCATGAGATGGGTCACGTAGAAATACATCTACAAGTCCACCGTAACGTGATACCAAAATCCCCGTGTTGTTGTTTAAACGCGACAGACAAACCGTATAGTTAATGCTGTGCAGATGCGGTGGCGACACTCACCGGGTCTTTGGCATCCTCCTGGTTTTCAGTGATCTCTTTGGAATCCCTCTTTTTCGAGACCGGCGAAAAAAACGAATTAATCGTTTTCTGTCCAATCATCTTGATGGCAGGCACTGTGTCGGCACGCCGCAGTTGAAGTGATGAATCTCGGTAAGAAGTGAACTAAAGAGGATCATCGGCGGCGGACTCGAAATAACTTTTAGTCACTGTCACGCTGCGGCAGTTGGCGCCAACTCAGTGACGTCAGCAGGGTTATGATAATGAGCAGGGGGCTGTTCAGGACAACCGCTGCTCAGTGTTCAGCACTGCTTGTATTAGGTACAGATGCACAAACCTAGCAGCAAACCTACCGCCGACAAATATACGGTACAATTGTTAGTTTTACATAGTATGTATGAAAATAATATTTGATTATATGTGATTCTGTTTTTGCATTGTTCGCAAAGTAAAACAAGTCACATCCTTGTCCCACAGACAACAGGTCACTGCAATGGATACGTTTGTGATGCGGAGGCAGAATAAACGTCCCTGCACCAGTGATGCTATAACAAGAAAACAGAAAAAGAAGATGAAAGTGTTGGTAGAAGAGGTGATGAAAGAAGAAGAGGAGGAGGAGGGAATGGATGAAGATGCAGATGTACGAGAGTTCCCTCGTCCTGTTCCCTGGCAAAAAATAGAGGCAGAGGGACTGGACTGTGATTACGCTTTACTCTTCTCCAAAGAGGAAGCAGACCAGCTTTTTAAACAGTTGGAGGAGGAGGTGGTTTACTCAACAGGTACAACTTCAGCTCTCTTGTTTACACATGTTTAACCAGAAGGTGGTATGCTGCTGATAAATTGTGGCCATTTCTTTTCCAGGGGAAGAAGCAAAGGTGCATGTGTTTGGGAAGGTGTACAACATACCCAGAAAGCAGGCAACATACGGAGATACAGGTGTGGCCTACACTTATTCTGGGGTCAAACGTGCAGCCTGTCCCTGGACTCCAGGCTTGGAATCCGTTCGGGATGCTGTCACAAGAACAACAGGCCGGACGTTTAACTTTGTCCTGATCAACAGGTGAGACATTACTGAATACACATTGTAAAGGTCACGGCTGTATATGTCACCGTGCTGAAGGTTGCTCTCCATTCCGCCAGGTACAAAGACGGACGGGATCACATGGGTGAGCATCGCGATGATGAGAAGGAGCTGGACCCCCTTTGCCCCATCGCCTCGGTCTCTCTGGGAGCGCCACGCGACTTCATCTTCCGGCACAGAGACGCTCGGGGGAAACAGGCCTGCAGGCAGATGGAACCCGTGAAGCTGGAGCTGGCTCATGGGAGCCTGCTCCTCATGAACCCGCCCACCAACACCTTCTGGTACCACAGCCTTCCTGTGCGCAAGAAGGTCCTTCGGCCTCGCGTCAACCTCACCTTTAGACGCATTGTAGCGAACGGTACAAAATGAGGAGGTCGCCATGGATAACCACCACTATATCGTCATCGTGCGAGTGCAGCCGGAGCTGCCACTCGTGAATTTCCACCAGGGGGACCTATCAATCTGTCTGTCTGCCTGCCCAGGGGCTGTTGTTATTGTCTGTCCACGTCACGGGGTTCCAAGCCACCGCCCCGGAACTTGTCTAAGAATACGCCAGAAACTCCGCTGTCAGGCTTTAATGCTACAAACAGGTCTCTCCCTGTGCAAAAAAAGAAGAAAAAAACACGTTATGGTTTGTCCTCCTTTCATTTAGTTTAGTTTGTTTGGTGTACCGTTCTCACCTCGTGTTCGTGAACGTCTTTGTGGCCAAGCTCGAGCGATGAATGGGAACAGATGGCGAAGCTAACGCATCACCCGGAGGAAAAGTTTTGCACCCTGGGTATGAGGTGCGAGGTACGTGTTTAATCCTTTATTGTGCGTGTCTTTTAATGGCAATTGCACCGCAGATGTAAGGATTTATTTGTAAAATGGTGTTTGCGCTATAAGGTTTCTCAAGTTTTCACGGTGCATGGAGACAATAAAGAGGATGACGTCTGTCTGTGAGACTGCTTTCTTATTGAAGCCAAGGGCTGCTACAATCGGCTTCCTGAAAAACGGATAACACGTTTAACATAAGTTGCAGTTGAAAGCAAGAGGTGTGCTATTCCTAGACTTTTGTCCGACTCGGCTTTCAGGGGATGAAGCCGAAGTGCAGTAGGAAAGGGGTAAATAGATGAAGCCTTCAAAGTTATTAGACAAAAAAAGCCCTCTGAGGAGCTTTTGCAGCACTTTCATCACATCTCAATATCTTCACAAGCCGATGGAGTTTGCAAGCTCCGTATGAAATAAATAAATAGCCCTCTTCCCCCTTTAAATTACGTATTTTGCTTCTTGGTTTATTCTGTGAGGATGTCATGCTTGGATCAGTTCACAATGAAACTTCTTAGGCATAAGTACAGACAATATGCGTTTTCTCGAAACTAGCATTATATTATCTTGCTTCAATAAATATCACTTTCAAGTGCGCACGAGTTTTTTTTTTAATACCCGAAAACAATCACCAATCACAGATTGCACACAAACATACACATGAATATACATCAGTGCAAATCGCAGTAACGTGGGGCTGTGCATCAGGCCACTTGTCGCTGGCAGTTACCAGTTACATAGAGTTAAAAATGATTCAGGATAACTTACAAAGTCCGAATTCCTGCAGTTTTACTCTGGCTTCATTAACCAAAAGCAGATAGTATAAGTCTGTTAACACCGTGCCATACATCGTGTTTTCCAGAAGAAATCGCACTGCATGTTCACATCAGTTGCGGCGGACGGGGTTTTACACGTTAAAGACAACATGGCACTTAAGCTTAACCGTGCAGCTCTGGAAAAAATCATCAATAACTTAAGGATTATTGGAAACATAGAAAAAAATACCAGTTTATGAACAGTGTAAATCCATTATGGACAAAATACATGGCTGGGAATGATTAGGCAAATTAGATATGTCTAGAAAATAGAGAACCATAGTTAAAGAATTACCTATTGACTTGGCTTTCCATAATATGTGTCAAGTTACAGTTCCATGAAGTACTTATAAGCTACCTCTGTTGAGTCAACACCTCTGATAGCATCAACAAAAATAACACAATAAACGTCACACATGAACAATGTGTTCTAGAGTTGTTACCCCAGAATCCACTATATTGTTCGGTGTTGTTTTTGTTTGGAGGCCATTATGGTAATGACAGAAACTGTTACATGTATATCTCACTAAAAAGTAGATCCATAATCTTTGGGTTCAAGAACATCCCGCTCGGATCTAAGCAGCAGGCAAAGTGTCTACTCATGGAAATAGTACCAGAAAACTTCAGACAGCCATCGTCCGAATCTTGCCGTGATCCATGATTCAAGAAGACCATGGATTCCCTTTCTGGTCTCTAAAGTCATAAGCCATTAGTCAGTCATTCAGACTTTTGTGAGCGTCTGGTTACTCCTCCGAGCGCAGAGCGATGATCGGCCTTCTGACTCGCTCATAAAAGAGCATGTAAGCGTTGCAAGAAAGCACCTCCTGCAGGCTGGCTTTTCGCACAGAGTCGTCCGACACCCAAAGCCACTGAGAGCTGGCAGCTGTGGAGCAGCGAGGGGAGGAAGGGCTGCGGCGGTATGTGACAAAGTGTCCCGAGTGCATGTCTCCATGGTGGACAAGCACAGCCGTGAGCTGGAAAAGGTACTCTGTAGAACTGGAAGAAAAGACACTATGATGAACATATACAGGCGGGCGAAAAATGAAAGGACAACAAAGCAAGCAGCAAGGGGACGCCAACAGAGGCGAGCAGCTAATATTAGGCGGCTCTGGAGGCCACGGCATTACTGATCGACTCGATATGCATGAGTTTCTTCTATTGTTGCGTCGTGACGGACCGCTTTTGTTCTCGTTACCTGTAGTCATATGTGAGGCCGAGCTGTGGGTTCACACCAGGAGAGTGAAGAAATAAAGAAGAGCAGGTTCCATTGGAAAATAGTTTGTTGTTGTTATGATGCTCTGCATCTGGAAAAGAACATGCACCGACAGATGATGCATGAGATTTTCTTTTTTAAAGCAGGAACTGGAATTATGTTACAGTGTCGACAACTCCAACATACCAGTTCCATTGGCAGTGGGCTTTTCAACGACACCTTCGGCATTTTCGGCTTTCTTGAGCTTTGGTGTACAGGTGAGGCGCTTATTTCTCTGCGTGGAAACATTGTGTTTGTAGCAGTCCATTGACAGATACTCTGTGAACTGCACGTGCTCCTGTCTTTTGATGGGAGTTCCTTCACTGGACCACGTCAGTCTTTGCAAATGTATGCAAAGGCACTGGGGGAGCTAGAAGGAGGACAAAAACAGACCCGGAAAAGTTATCTGATCAGAAAGAGCAGTTTTGTACATCTCCAAGGGTTTTCACTACCAAACATTTTTACCATAACCTTTCACAGTTTAAATAACATACTAAAAAGCTTTATTTCGAAGTAAATTATCAAAGCAGAGATCAACATTTTATTGATATCCAGGTTTGTAAACATAATTGGCCATTACCTTTCCCAGTTTTAGCTGTTTAACAAATGTTGTTCTCTGACTTCCAAAAGCTCCCCCATTGACTTTGGTCTGTTGTTGAAGCTGAGGTGAAATCATCCACAACAAAAAATAAACAAAATCAGCAAAGCACGTCTTAAAAGAGAAACACAAAGCCTTCTCGTGTTAAATATAATAGTCACATGATTGCAGGTACAATAATATACGTTTTATGAGAAGTGTTTTGTGTGTGTTCTGTGAATTACTTATTACAAAAAATATCACCAGGATAGTGTAAATGTACCTTTGTGCAGTTTTCACATTCCACTTCTCTGATGGTTTCTGAGGAGATGAAATGCTGAAGACATTGATCTAAAGAGATAGGTCGACCCTGAGGAGCAATAAAGTTTGATGACAAAAAGAACCAAAAATAAATAAATAAAATAACAATAGTCCAATAACTTTTACTATGCGCGCATATTCATATTTTTGCTTACCCACTGGGGTAAAGGGATGGACAGCGAAAGACTCTCAAATGAATCATACCGCACAGGATTCTGTGGGGGGAAAAAAAAAGAAACAGAAACAAAGCAGTTATACAAATCAGCCTTCGATGGTATAGAGCCAAATAACTAAGTGACATTCAAACTCACTTGTTGTTCGCATCGCCTGCATGACATGTTGCTTGTTAAGCGACCATGAAAAGGATGATGAAATTTCCAGGGGCTTGGTATTGGATGAAGTGGGGCTGGAAAAAAAGGGAATTCATAAAATGTTGTGTCCTGATATTCTGTTGCATTAATCATTTGTATTCTTACCTCGACTTCTGCAGGTCATGGTGTTCTCATCTTGATCTGGGAGACTCTGGTATAGAATAAACACATGCACACAGAATAGATTTGCCAACTTTGTAACACTGTCTATGGTTCACATCCTTAGACTCACAGTATATTAAAAAGGTGCAGAAGCCCGAGGCAAATGTATTTCTCCAGACTACATGTGCCCCACAGTTATCAGCTGATGTACAGAACATATGGGAGCCACACAACATGTGAGACACACGAGAGATTAGCGAGCAACTAATCTTGGGCGACGCGACTTGGGAGTTGATTACTTGCCTCGACAGACTGCATGTCAAACAAGTGAGTGACTTTGGGTTGACGATCCCGTTCCTCCTCAAGAGAAGATGTGAGGACATGGAAAAGTTCATGTGCATCCTGATGACGCAAAACAACGCAAACAGGAAACGGTTGAGACTTAAATAAAAGACTGCATTATGCAATGCACCTCAGGAATATGACACTCGACAACAACGTGACCAACCTGCTCTTCAAATGAACTGATGTGCCACCGGTACAGCCTGAGAACATCCAGGAGGCATCCGGCATCAAGCACACCCTCCTCTCCAGGTTCATCACTGGACAGCGCTGTAAATGCACCGGCAGCCTCAGTGTCAAAAATATGAATAAATGCCAGATCCATCTCAGAGACTGGCTCTATGTACCTTTGAGAAGCTGAAGCAACGTGGTGGACAGCCGGTTGTCTTTGTATGACTGGATTGTTGGCAAACCTGAAAACGTTTCCAGCCACCTGATGAAAGAGGGACACGCTGCCAAACCCTGAAGCAAAGAGTTCAGGAAGCAGGTGTTTCCCAAGTTCAACAGACCAGGGACCATACCTGAATGGAAACACAGCTCTATGCAAGTTACTCCCTCACAACCCGTGGCGCACATATGCTCTGTGCGTTTCATTTTGATACCACGCCTTACCTCTCTTTCTCTTCTTTCTCTCTGTAATCGGGCCCCAAAGCACATATACTCCAGCTGCAATGGCAGCGGCTATTCCGCCGATGACACCCCAGTTTTTAATCATCTTATTTCTGAAAAAGACAATATGCACACAGGCAACACGTTGAAGGAGTGCGTACGGTGTTGGGCGACCAGAGCACCATACACTTAGTGGACCTTGGCATTTATTCTACAAGTAGGTTTACAAAATATGTCAGAAACACTGCTTTGCGACCTTCGACTTGTCTTATTTTTAATCTTCGGTTCAAATTTCCTTGACATGAACGCAGCCCTGAACACCTCAACGCCCTGTAGCAACAGTTTTGCTTCCAGCGACCCTCGAAGTTCCCTGAATCAAATCCTGACGTGTGGTTTTGTTTCTTTCACCAGTCACCGTAGTTGAGTTGTTTTTGTATGAGACACCAGCGTGATATGCCATAAAAGCCATCATCTTTTAGTATGACGATATTCATGTAAGTATAATATCTACATATACACGAAACACTGACTAGCGATCAAATTAATCTGTGTTAAAAAAAGGAGGCCTAAACAGCACAACATCTCATTAAAGTCCAAATAGAAAAACGTTAAGTTGTACGTGATACCTAGATGTATATAAGTAAAGACACAAACACCGCCCCCCTCCTCTTCCTTCAAGATCGTATCTATGAGTAACCATGGGCCAGCACACACCGCCGTTAGCATACAGCTTAGCTTACCGACAACACCGAGGTAGGTCAAGCTGCCCTCAGTGAACTTCGTTTGTTCCATCAGCAATTACAGAAGTTAATATAGTTAATATAACATGATATAATTACTGCGTTGGACCGTTAGCGGGACGAGAAAGAGGAGCGTTGGACCGGGGTCCCCCGCTGCTTACGCATGTTGCACTGTGGGTCCAACTGACCGCAGCGTCGTGACCTGTGTTTACTCCTGTCCTGACGCACTATTTAAGCTTTGGTTGTTGTTTGCCAGGCGGAGAGATTTTACCTGACTACGGATCCAGAGCCAAGAAACTCCCCAACAAGCTTATCCGAGCTCTCAGGTCTGCAGCGCAACATCCTGCGTTCATTACGGAACTGTCATCTGTGGCGGCGTGTTTCAGCACGGACCCAAGGTGCAGCGTACCGATGTGTTCACGGATGGCGCTCCGGCTAGATTGTTGCGCACATTGTTTGGGTCACGTTAGTAAAACAAATTAGAAACGTTTTTTTGTAAGCAAGTATTTTGCTGTCACTGATCATTTGCGAACCTAACTGGTGTCTAAAACAATATTGAGCATCTAAACCTCACAAATTGTATGAATGCAAACCCTTTTTTTCGCTTTCTGATTTTTTTAAATATCAGCTGAATCCTCCATTGGCTTTGCAATTGCAGTCCACTCTTTTCTCAATGAAAGATGAAAACCATCTGTTACGTAAATGGTTCAACTAATATTTCTCTACTTAACACCTATAAGAACATTTGAAAAAACACTGTGAATGGCTTTTACTGTGTAGTTTTAAGTTTGAGATTCTGTTTTTAATGTCTAAATACGATGTGAAATAAATGTGTCATACAAGTACTTTAGTCTAAATGTAGACTACAGTAGTAGACTATGACACAATGAATATGTTTTGGAGTATACCAGTGTTGTAGGCTCCTCTATAGACTAAGTGTAAGTGTTTATACCTAACACCCTGGACAGGTCATCAGTTCCTAGGCCTTTTAGTACAGTATTATTAAAGTCAAATCATTTTAAATAATTTACAAATTGTATTCCGCAATGACGTTTATTATCACGTAAGCCAGTAACCTATGTAACATAACTAAGTTGTGATTGTTACATTTATTATAATCATCGGGACTAGTAGCGGCTCCTGGCAAATCTCAATTAGGATGACCCGTTCAATGTGTAAATTAAACAAAGTAAGACAGCTAACATGAATACCAATATCAATATCTTTTTTTACTTTTTTTTTTTTACTCTACAGTGAATGTACAATTCCACTGGGGCCATTAACACATACATTGTCATCGACCAGTTTAACCTAATAAATGCCTCAAAGAAAAAGTTCTGCTTTGAAATAATCCGAATATTCCGTTATTATTGTCGTCATCTGATCAATTATTTTAGGTAGGTTTCAGCAATTGTGATTTGATAAAGCCATCAAGTCGATGTTGGCAAAGCTTACTAAGGTATTAACGCCCCTGATCAGAAATATTCAAATTAAGAAGGGAAGAGGCTCAGTTTGGTATAATTATATAACAGTATAGTATTCCATTATTGTGTTGTGTGCAATGTCGAATCGTTTTCACTTATTTGAACAAACTACCAAAGCATTAATGAAAACAACCAAACGCTCGATCCACTTGTACCGTAACACGTCGATTAGACGCGCACGGGATTTCGAGCGGCGGCTGACTTCCGCGCTGAGCCCCTCTGCCGTACCATCCTCCCGTGCTCATCGAGTTTGTGCTCCGGTGGTTCGCGCACGGCGGCCTCTCATTGGCTGTGGGTGGACGCTCGAGAAGGTCGCTGTCCTGGGTGCTGAAATCGCTGCCCGTCGTGATAATGTGAACGGCAATGAGGCCAAACGGGGCGTCAGCCAACGCACACAAACATGGACGATGATCTGTTCCAACTGAGACAGCTGCCGTGAGTAAACCGCCACCCTCACACCGACGCCTTTTGTTGTTATTTGGTCCCTTTTTCCGCCGTGGCACGTCTGTCCGACAGCTTCCCATCTTGTTTACCTGATTAGCTCGCTGGAACACAAAAACCCTGGCATTCCTTAAAAACAGCAATCATCCTATATGGACAGTTGGCCAGCTTTAATAGACAAATAGCCAGATTACATAAAAACAACCTGGCACGTCCAGGCAGCCCTTAAGGTATAGTTTGGTTCCAGTCGTCAGATTTCTCTGAGACGACTATTCTGGTTGTATTTATTTACAGGAGGCAGCTTCACTGTGATTTCTGGTTTCTTCGTTTTCCATCGTAATTTGTTATTGTGCCTGCTGTCATGACTCATTTTCTAACCTGATTGAATTGAACTCAGCTGCTCATACATTCAAAGACAAAACAGGAAACTGTGTAGTCTTCGCCAAGAATTACATGGAAGAAAATGTTTTTCTGAAAAAAGCCCTTTGTTAAACGACAAAAACACTCAAATCTATACAATCAAATTTGTTGATGGCAAGAAAGAGGATATCATTAATTATTCCTGTGGTTGCTACAGTATAACTTTAATATAGAAATATTAATAACACCACTTATAAAGGTGTATTCCTAACAGCTTCACTACACTTGACAGTTAAAATTATAATAGAAAAGACATGAAAAGACAGACAGGACATCTCCAAACTCATATGCAGGCTATGTTATGTAATTACAGTGATTAGACATCAAGGCCACTCTCCAAGTTCTCTTATAGTGTTTCATCCTTCATGAACTATCAATTATATACATGTGGGAGATTACACCTTCCATCTGTAACACATACCGTTTATTGGTAATAAGGGTAATAAACATGCCAAGCATAGTGTGCAGAGCTGTCAGATAGCCTAGCATGGTTTCCCCCCAGGATTATCTTGCCACCCATTCACATCCCACCCAGAAAAAGCTCAAATCAGCCTTCGACTCTCATTTGTACTCAGCTTTGCCCTGGCATTAGTCTTCTGAACCTCTTTTGCCCAGTCACATTGTAGAAATGGTAATTCTCCCACCACTCTGAGTGTGTAAAAATATCTGATTTGTTTGTCTGTTGTTTTTTGCAGTGTTGTTCGCTTCCGTCGCACAGGGGAGAGCGCACGCTCTGAGGATGATGGGGATAGTAAAGAACAGGTTGTCAGGATTCCAGAGCAGACTGATCTGGAGTCTGTGGCTCTCACAGAAGGAGCTCCAGTACCTCGGGAGTTTGCCAATCCGACTGATGGTACGGTATGGCAGGGCTCCATTTTCTTTTTTCAGACAACCTTTTTGCCCCCATGTTCCTCCATTTATTCCTTAACCTTAAACAAATCCTATTCCTTCAGACACATTCATGGTAGAAGATGCCGTAGAGGCCATAGGCTTTGGGACGTTTCAATGGAAACTTTCCATCCTCACTGGTCTGTCCTGGGTGAGCACTGCTCTTCCTTAAATAAATGCACCCTTTAGGTAAATATCTACTAGGAATTTTGTGCAATCTTTGTTTCTTTTTTGTTTACTCAGATGGCGGATGCCATGGAGATGATGATTCTGAGTATATTGGCCCCACAACTCCACTGTGAATGGAGATTACCCAGCCTCCAGGTGGCGCTGCTTACATCGGTATTGGCTCTCTAATGTCCATTCAGTGATGATGGCATGCAATCAGAGGGGACTACGGTAGATTTGACTGAAAGTATTACATTGGAAGGCCTTCAAGGGTACACATTTTTCTAATGAAATCCCATTTTGAGACATACAACCTTCATTATTCACAAGGAAATACTGAAATTTCATATTCAGTAAATTATCTTGGCTCACTCAACAAAAAAAAGCTACAGTACAGCATGAACATATACATGACAGGACGCGTATTATCTTAGCTCCGGTTAATAAAACTCAACTGAAGTGCATATTCAAGGATTACCCGATCACATTTTTAACACACTGTGTTTTCTTCATTCATATAGGCTGTTTTTATTGGCATGATGCTCAGCTCTTTTCTATGGGGAAACATAGCTGACAGATATGGCAGAAAAACAGTAAGTTCTAATATGCTTATTTCACTTAGGTTTAATTTATATATGTTTCCTTTTAGGACACAATCTTGAGCTCAACGTTTTTTGATTTTTGGAATGAAACAAAATGTGGCAAAATGCAGCTCTCCTCAAGACTCCTTGACTGGTTACCACAGTTTATTGAGCAGCATGTTATGTTTTCATCATATCCACACACAGGGTCTGAAGATGAGTGTGTTGTGGACTATGTTTTATGGCCTGATGAGTGCTTTTGCACCCGTTTATGGATGGATCCTTGTCCTCCGCGCACTGGTGGGCTTTGGCATTGGAGGAGCCCCACAGTCGTGAGTAATTGTAATTTATCGCTGTTAAACAGCACTGTAAATCATGATTTGCGTTTGGATCAACGAAAAGAATCCTCTCATTTTAAGGGTTACACTGTATGCTGAATTTCTGCCAATGAAGTCTAGAGCAACATGCATCTTGTTGATTGAGGTATGCAAACCCTGTCATTTCTCACAAAACCATTATCCACTATAGCTGTAGGAGCCAGAAATACAATATATCCGTAAAATGTCTAGTAATGATGTCAAGGTTTGTTATTGGTATTTGTCACTATTGGGGAAATAATTATTTCTTTGGGGATCACAGTGATTTGTTTTTGATACTAGGTCACATGGATATGGGCGGTGCACACAGGTGTGGTTTGGTTGGTTTGGTTGGTTTAGGAGAGAGGGTGAATTGGGAAGCCGTATTTTTCATTGATGAATGTAGCGACCAAATTCCCGAGTCAACAACTAAACCATCACCAAACCACACCTGTGTGCAGGTGTTTAAATCACATATGAATGTCACCGCCCATATCCACGTGACCTAGTATCAAATACTCATCACGGAGATCCCCGATCAATGAACAAATTCCCCAAAGGTGACAAATAACAATATCAAGAATGTCAATGAACAACCTCAAAATCATTACTACACATTTTTTCTGTATATTGTATTTCTAGCTCCTACAATAGTGTAAATTGTATCCAGACAGTATGCAACCATAACTGCAATGCACTGAAATGATTCATTATGCCTGGTGGAAATGATACAAGTTTTACACAAAACTGTGCTTCGCAGATATTTTGGGCCCTGGGCACTGTGTTCGAGGTCCTCTTAGCAATCTTGGTGATGCCCACTCTGGGCTGGCGCTGGCTGCTTGGCCTTTCCACTATCCCTCTCTTCATCTTCGCAATCCTATGCTTCGTGAGTGTGGTGTTATCAGTCTTAAAAAGCTTTTTTTTTTATTATACAGCTTTATGAACTGACATGCCTGTTTTGGGGGGTGTATGGGAACAGTGGCTACCAGAGAGTGCTCGATATGACGTTCTGACAGGAAACCAGGAAAAAGCTCTGGCCACGCTGAAGCGCATTGCCACGGAGAACGGAGCACCCATGCCACTGGGAAAATTGATTGCTGCCAGACAGGTGCAGTTTGTTTCTCTGAGCCACATAACGGTCTGAATATAATTTAGACATTATTCCTGTGGGACCAGATATGATGTTTAAAAACTGTGTGCTCAGCTTTTTTTTATTTCCCCATTTTTTTATCAGGAAGATCGTGGGAAAATTCAAGACTTATTTTCATCACACTTTCGCTGGACCACAGTTTTGCTGTGGTTTATTTGGTAAAAAGAGTGAAGTAGAAATGCCATGCAGTCGTATCCTCCATCCTCCATCAAGACAAGACAGTGTCCCCATTTCATCGTACGTTTCCTCCTCAGGTTTGCAAATGCCTTCTCCTATTATGGACTGGTGCTCCTGACCACAGAGTTGTTTCAGGAGGGAGGTGTATGTGGAAGTGAGTCACACGCCCCCGGACACACGCATTTAAAACTCGGCATAACAATGAAAATGACATTTAAGTTGACCTGTGTGACTTATATTTTGTCAACATTTATTGATAATGTATTCGGGATAAATAATAAAAGGAATCATGCTTGTTAAAGTATTTGGAAAAATAATACAGGTGCAAACCATACAGTCCTTGGGTGCAGTTGATAACATTAGTAATGGCTTACAGGGACATATAATGGAATAGAGCAATCCACCTGATGTTCACTGATATGACAAATGTGTGCTGTGAAGAAAAGCACAGAACGAACATCACAGACATAATACTGACTGTGTGCTATGTGTGTACTATGCTGAATTCTTGTTTTACACCTCCCTCTAGTGTCCAAAGGTAGTAAGAGGGAGCTTCGTTGCAACTTGGAGTGTAAATACCTGAACTCAGATGACTACAAAGACCTGTTGTGGACAACATTATCTGAATTCCCAGGTACACGTCATTGCATTCCCTTTAAAATGTCATCCAAAATGTGTTCAATGAAATAGCTCCACCTATATTTGGTGGCTGGTTTTTCACTGTTAAGATATTTCTACAGTGCTTACTAAAAAATAAAGTAATATTGATTGTTTTTTCTCGCATAGGACATTTGCCATAATGTGATTCATTTGATATTTAATGGAACCATTGTTATAAATTAAAGAGGAGGCCAGTTCTATGGTAAATTGAGTAAGGTCATTAATTATGGTTATGTTGCATAGGACTGCTGGTTACACTGTGGGCTATTGATCGACTGGGAAGGAGGAAGACCATGGCGTTGTGTTTCCTTGTATTCTCTCTTTGCATCATTCCTCTCTATGGTTGTGTTGGGAGGTAAGGCGGACCACACTTGGATTTCCAAAGCAACTGATAATACTGGATCCAGTTGATGCGCTCTAACTTGCCATGGTTTTCCTTTTGCAGAACATCCATGACAGTGTTAATATTCATCGCCAGGGCTTTTATTGCGGGCGGGTTTCAGGCTGCCTATGTCTACACTCCAGAGGTTAGATAACCACATGCAGTGCAGTTTTTTATTTTCTATTATTGTGTCCGATTTACCAACCTTATCAGTGATTTCCAAATCTTTGCAGGTGTATCCAACGGCGACCAGGGCTTTAGGGCTGGGAACAAGCAGTGGCATGGCCAGAGTTGGTGCCCTCATTACGCCTTTCGTTGCACAGGTAACAAACCTCTATTCGGTTTATCACTTTTAACACAGACCAAAATGAGAAAAGAGTACGGGTTATTGTTTGTCCCTGCGCCTCATCCTGCAGGTGATGTTGGAGTCCTCCGTATACCTGGCTCTCTCGGTGTACTGCTGCTGCTGCCTCCTCGCCGCCATTGCGTCCTGCGCACTGCCAATTGAGACGACTGGCCGGGGCCTGCAGGAGTCCAGCCACCGTGAGTGGGGCCAGGAGATGACGGGCCGGGCCTCTTCCCAAAGCTCAGGGGGAATCCTTCACTCCAACTCTGGCTCTCAGGGCTGAGGAGACTCCAGCTGGAGTACAACCGTGTGAAAAGAGGCAAGGAGAGGTGAGAAAGCGGAAACCAGCCTTTTGTGTCCAACTCCAGTCCCATCCTATGACCCTATGAGCCAGGCAGCACAATATTTTTACATGTCACTGTAATATAGTCTTCAGCTGCCATTGCTGTCACACTTTTTCCACACTATAACTGCATACAGGGTGACTAGAACAATGAAAATCCACCAATACAAGTGAAAGAACAAATAGTGGACCCAATGGGAAACCTTTGCAAACAAGTGGGAATTCAAACACTTTAAGGGAAGCAGAGCGGACTATAGAGGATGAAAGTGTTAGTGCGTTAGCTTCAAAAACTAAAACTTTGCCTTAAAACTATTCCGTTTGTGGTTGAGATCTGCTCTTAACCCAGTAAAAAAAAAGCTGCTTATATTTGCATTCTGGATATAGATGCGAAGACAGGTCAAAACATTGAATGAATTGCCTCTTAAAATGCACAAATTAAAAACTCAGCTTCATGCAGTGCTGGAGAGAAGGACAGTTTCCCATCAACAAGTCAACAGAGCATTTTATCAAATAAAGTTAATGCAAGAGTACCACTTTGCATCACACCATTATTTAACTATAAAACAAGCTGACAAATCTGCAACCAGAGCTTAAAACATCCCTGCCATGCCACGATCAACACTGTTTCATAATCATAGCACAAATAGACCACATCAGCAGTCCTGGACTGCATTTGACAACTTGATGCGAGTTGACGGGCATTCACATCAGATTATTCTTATGACCCAAAGATGTCTGAGACCTTGCGGGAAATTGTAGTAAATAAGTATGGGTATATGTGGTTATGGTCTTGACAACATCTTGCGTCTTTTGCTCCACCTTGAGACTGTGCACACATCAACCTATACAACCAATTACCAGGGTGTTACTTTCTGTAAATAGTGTATAGATACACGATTTAGTTGTTGTCTTTGTTTTTGTTTGTAACGAGGTGATGTGGAGACAGACTTTGCCCCATTGATTGTACGAGTAACACAGGGATCAAAGATTTATTTCAAAAAGATTAACATAGCAATTAACACAGATCCAGCAATCTTGTCTGCCAGCGTTTGAGATAGTGCTGCATTACGTGTCTGTGTTCACAGATTTCTTGTCAATACACTGGGTGTAAATGTGTATGATACAATAGTAAATAATGTTTAAAAAGAGTATCGGAATCCTGTTCTTATTTATTAGTCACATGTGAGTGATGATTTTATCAGTTATTATAAATATAATTAGTAAGTTTGTCTTTTTTATATTGTATTTGTTTATTTTCATGTGAATGAACTACCTCCAAATTAATATGTTTTAAATGAGGACATTATCAATGAATAATAATATCGAACATTTGTTTGATTTTAGATATTTACAGTTTACGTACTCCTAGATTCAAGGCACCCATGTTGAAAATTGAGTCACAACATCAATCACTTCTCAATGACACACATTTACAAGCGAGCTTTTGGACCTTTGCCTTTTTGTTCTACAATCAGACCAAAGAGCCTCGCTGCCTCCAGGGCGCATCCTCTGTGAATGGTGAGTCCAAAACCTCCGTGGCCATAGTTGTGTATCACCTAAATGAGGGGCAGAATATTTTAGACGTTCATATTATCACCTTCTCCTTTAGATTCCTGATCGAGAGTCATGGTTTACCTCTATTCTAGTTGCACCACCCTGCATGGTCTCCCTTTCCAGTCGGACTTTACTGCGCACAGGTCTGAGGCCACTCCAGTCATCCACCACCCTGGCATACTGATGTTAGAAAACACAAGACAAAAGCTGTTGCACAATTGAAAACTACTACATCATATCGTTCAGAATGAGTAAATATATCAACTGAAAAATGTCAAATATTTAGCACAGCCGAGGACTGATCACCTTACCTTGAGACTGGGTTCAAGCTGGCAGGCATCTTCCCAGATTTTTGTATGGTCCTTGGAGTTATTTTGCTCACTCCAGTTTCCTATCTGGCAAATCCCACCAACTGTCACGAGACGACTCCTGCAGACATGTAAGCAGCTCCGGTTGTCAGATTATACTACGATCTCAAACTAAAAATGAGATATGATGGCAAGAATGTGACCACTGCAGCTGCTAAGGAGTCAATGTGTAAAATAAAACATCAAATTGATTTGCTGTTAACGAATGAAAAAACAAAAACTGCAAAGGGACTTGTGTAACATGTAAGACATTGTAAAACAGCTACAGAAATGACCCAGTAGCCAACACTATAGAGACTACTAAAAACATGGCTTTGTGCTAATGTAGTTCACTGTGGTGCGTCACTAACAATACCCTGGAATGATGTACGGAGAATTGTAGAACCCTGTCTTAAAGTTGTGGGTTAAAACCCAATGCTTCAACCACGGAGCTTCCACCTAAAAATGACAACAACATTCATCTGTATCCAGTGTGCTTTGATAAATGGTAATGTACATACGTAGCAGCCACTTTTTACTCTCACCTTCACTATCTGACCGCGGCCTGGTTGCAGGTCTGGATCGGGCTGGAGCTCTCCTGATCTGGTGCCAGTGCAGTTTATGATCACATCTGCCCCAGTTTCTGCCAGCTTAAACCAGGCATGCATGACAAGAGTTAACATTTGTTTTTTTGGTCCTGTTTATATTAAGTAGTAGATGTTAAATATACGGTACAAAGAGAACTTGTTCTAAAACATTCTTTAAATGCAACTATAATATTGAGAAGGCCTCACCTACCTCCTTGAAGGACTCTATTTTCCTGTGGTAAAATTTCACCCCTCGTTGTTTCAACCTGGATATAACACAAGACTAGACGTTTGTTTGGAGTAAAGGAAAACCACTGAGATGCCCTAAAATGACTTTTGGACAAGCTATCTATACTGAAGCCATAAAACGTCATGAGACTATGAAGGTTAATCATTAATCTATAAGATCAGCTATTTTCCCTTTTTTTATTGGGCAATAAAATATGCAGGTGCCAAATGAGGATATGCAAGTATTTAGCTTAGAGTTTGTTCATTTATTAGTTAATTATTTGATAAAAACAAGCTGATTCCACGAGACGAGTCACTACAGAAATGAAAGAATTTCTCACCAGTCCATCAGCCAGGGTAAGTATGTTTTACCTTCCACCATGAGAGCAGTGTTGAACCACCCAAAACTGGACATATTAAAAGAGAGATATACTGTATGATGTTCTAATGTATATCTAAACATTTGCTTGTGGTGTTGTGATTTATTTATGTGCCATTGCCTTTGTATGTGTATTTATGGAGGATGTCCAACAACTCAAGTTTTGATGTGTACAGGTCCAAACATTAGGTATGACTAGTTCAAGTCGTACAGACTAATTCAATAGTTTTCCTTTTGTGTTTCAGCAATAACCTACTTGTATCCAGGGAACATCTGCAGCTCTCGTTCTGTGAGCTGTCTGAAGCCCAGGACAATATCTTTAAATGACGGATCCTGCAGTCACAAACAATTCACATGCTATGACACCACAGATTGAAAGTTTAAAAAAATCCCTGTGTCTGAGTGTAAACATAACCCTTAGGGAGGCCTCTCTCTTAGAATTCTCCATCCACTGCAGGGCAACATTCTTCGTACAGCTGAACAAAGCTCTACGCACAGTTTAGATGCATACTAATGGGCTGTTGTTTGTAATTATCAAACACCAGGGTGAAAAATGTATTAATTCGTTATTTGCGTTACATGGTGATTGGCCTAGATTTTTCATTGCATGGGAACTTTGTTCTTTGATAAAAAAAAACTGCCTTCAAAATAAGATCAGCTGTTAAGGGTCAGTTTTATTCTGCATTATGTATCAACAACGTGCTACTCACGGGGGCTGGTTCAGTGCAGAGGTTGTAGCCGGACTGAAGGAATATACCCATATTTATAGACTCTGGTGAGCTGAGGAATCTCAGCAAGTAATCAAAAGTCTCCTTGTTCCATTTCCTGAAGGTGAGGACAGATCAATTTTTTTTTAAGTGGTGGTCAAATTGTTTTAGCCTGTACAATTGAATTGAATCAACAGATGGTATAAGTAAGACAATGCACTTACGTCTCCTGGACGTTGCCCTTATCGTACAGGTAGGGCTGCCAGAAGCCAGCAGCTCCATCACTGGTGGTCAGTGGAGTGAAACGGTCTGCATACACCTCAATGGTCAGTGGTCTGACAGTGGAATGAAACTGCTCATAGATGCTCTGGGCTGTTGATAGACCTATCACTCCAGCTCCGATCACTGCCACCCGCATGTCTGGATCAAAACGAGACACAACACATTTAGGCCAGAGAACTACTCACCCATACTGTACTCTGATACAGCCGATCGGATGTTATTAGTTGTATAATCACAGCTATATCATTTAAGGTCATATAGTATAATACAACAGTGTGTTATTTTTATTTCACCCGTGATACTGATCAATCAGTCACAGTAGCAGGAATTTTAAAGAGAAATTGTTAAATTGCTCTCTTGGGTGTAACTGAGCCATACACAGACATGTTTTTAATATAATAAATGTGTAATAATCATAATAATAATATGTAACAGTTGGTAGCGTGTCAGATACAAAACTCTAAACAGCTGCTTCGCAAAAGCGAGATCGTTCCCTTGTAAAATGCACAGCATGATAAAAACACACGAGATTAATACATTATCAAATGCCATTCAAAGTAGGCAACTGGACTGGTTGAAGATTTCTTGAAGAGAGTGCTGAACTGAAGAAGCCTTCAAGAAATCTTCAATCAGTCCGATTGCCTACTTTGAATGGCATTTGATATTACCATGACCTGGATGACCGAGAACCTTCACAGACGAGAGAAATACATTGCACAGATATACATAGATCGTGTAGTGTGTCTTTACCTCCAGTGGAGTTTCCACAGCTGGATCTACCGAAGTTAGTCACAGCAACCCTGTCATTTCAAGGACAGGGGCAGAGAGCACAGGCTGTGTATAATAGACTGTACGAAAAAAGAACGATGTTGGGTCACAGTCTATTTCCCGGTTAAGATGTACGAAGCTGTAAGAAAACACAGCGTGGCGGTGAACCAGACTCTAACACAACACAGTTTGTATAGTGAAATACTACTGTAATAGTAAGTGTATATGAAAATGCCACCACATAAACAACACATACAGTCACCTCTTTTACGGACCTTGCGTAGTTGGAAAACGTACTGAGAGTTGTTGGCGAACATAGCACTCTTACAGGGGCTGTTAATACTCCTCCTTAGCTCCGCCCCTGTCACCCAAATATGGTTATCACTAAAGACTGCACAGCAGCGTTCCTCCGCTTTACATTATTATTATTATTATTATTATTATTATTATTATTATTATTATTATTATTATTATTATTATTATTATTATTATTATTATTATTTATATAAAATCCAACTCATATTGGTCATTTTTATTTTTTATCTTAATTGTCTTAATACATGGTACACTGAATTACCTTAATTTTAATATATATATAGACATTTCAATTAAAAGTGCCTGGACAGGACGGCAGTGTGAGGGCAGCACTTCCTGCACAGAGTGCTCTGAAGTCGAATACCAACGCTCCCTCCCTCCCTCCTTCCCTGCCTCCATCCATCCCTCCATCCGTTAGCCCAGCAGCTAGCAGCAGCAGCAGCTCACCAGGCCACATCGGCCGGCCGGTGCATCATCCTCAGTCCCCAGCCATGGCGTTGGTTACTCTGCAGCGGTCCCCGACCCCGAGCGCCGCATCCACCGGGAGCACCGCGACCACCACGGCGGGGGAGGTCAGTGTGTTCTCTCGTCCCGTGTGAATTGAGACAATGCTCCCGGTGTAACGGAGGTGTTCAGTGGACCGGCCGCTGTGGATGTTGCTGGAGATAGGCCCGCTGATTGCCGCTACATTAGCACCGTTAGTTAACGTGTTATGCTAGGTTGTAGGCTAGCGGTAGCTAGCGAGCGTCTTCGTTATGGGCAGCCAGATATGCCTGGCTCACATTAATCTCAGTTCGTCTGTCAGATATCTTTTTTTTTCTATCTAGCTTTTAACCCAATTAAATGACAATATTCCCTACACCTGTCAAACCTGTTGGGCGTTCATTTATGTTAAGCTTATTCTCACAAGTGCCTTATGAATGATAAAAGCTTTAGCTAACGTTAGCAGTTTATGCTGTCTAATTTTTCAGTTTTGGAACATCAAATATGTCACTGTCCGTTCTGCACGCCATCAGTTCAACGACCTGCTAAATGTATCCACCAGTGCTCCATCTGAAATATTTGTTTTATTCTGGTGTGTGTCTGTTGTATATACTATTCTATTCTATTTGCAGACATTATATCATAATCTATTAAGCTGAATATCTTTATTTAGGTTTCCATTGTATTGTCCTGTTGGTCTTTCAAGTAGATATGACTGGAAGAATGTGAGATGTCTCGTATGGTAAATGGCCATTTAGGAGAGAAAGACTGCAAAGGTTTTTAATGCTTTGTCGTAGCAGCAGGAGAGCTTTTTGGTCTTTCTTGGCACTCACTGCAAAAAAGAAAGTTTATATATAATGGATATTATTCAACGAAAAACAATAATTCATGAAGTTAACTTCCTTCTTTCTCTTCTCAACAATCATGAGTTGCCAGATGGGGGAGCTAAGCACCTTGCCCTGCTCTGTGTGACAACATCAGAGAATCCCGGTTTGACATATTCGGAAGCATTCATTTTACGACCATAAGTTCATGACTTCGTATTTGCTTATTGCAAATCGATTGCTTCCCTTTCCTCATTTATGTTTTTGCTAGTTTGACTTGGTATTTCACTGTGTCCTTCCGGATTGAGTGGTGTAGTCCAGCAGTGCCTGGTGAGGTGTGACAGATAACACTGACAGGCAGCTGCTGCAGCTATGATGTCATCTACTGGGTGTGCTGGAGGGATACTACTGTGTGTGTATGCGTCTGTGTTTCCTTGTGTGTGTTTGTGTGCGTATGTTTGTGCGTGCGGTTAAACGGGTTTGCGAAAGGCCGGCACAAGGTAGTTAATTTGTAAGATTATTTCACCTTATACTCAACCACGCAGAGTTTCCTATATATATACCTTGTTGCACTCTCCCCTTGCACCAAAACATGTTTTATATCATAACAGAGATACACTACATTTAAAGTGAATGTAGTGTGTCTATGTTATGATATACCTTGACAGTTTCATTTATCAGAGTTTATGTTTGTGGCAGGCTGAGTGTTGGTTAGTGATGCAGTCAAAATGGATTTAATGTGACATGTTTTTCCTATTATCTATATTTCAGGATTTCGGGAGTGAAGATGAACGGCGAACAAATCAGAGGTAAGAACACAGGTGTTCATTGAGTGGTTCCATCTGTGTTTGAGTCATCGGATGAAATCTAGAGACAAGGCAGACTTTCTGGCATTAACAACTGAGTGTATTAAAACACCTTTCTGCCTGTCTGCCTTGGTGGCAGATCCATCCATTTATAATAAACAACTTTTTAAACCATGTTGTTCCCAGTAGTACCTCAAGTAATGTGTTGACAGGAGTGTTTCCCACATGTGGTCCAATGTCTTGAGTTGTTCCTGCCTGCCAATGACAACTGGCAGGTTGTCTCTCAGTGCTGCTGATGGCCAGTTGAGCAATGACGGTTGAGTCAATGTGTTTGTGAGACAGAGAGAGAGGGAGATGTTCACACCTCTACATTGAGGCAACAGCCCAAAACACAAAGTTACATATCTTTTATTGCCTCATCAAAAGTGTGAAAACAATTACATTATATAATAAGCTGTATATGAAAAGTTGTAGCAATTTTACTTCCACGAGCAGCAATTCGCTAGTACTTTTATAAAGTAAAAGGATGCGATTCTTTTTGTGTATGGGTGTTATGTAATCGAATTACCAGTCAGTTCCTGTTTTATTATATGGCTCATAAAGTTGCCTTTTATTTGTCAGATTATATTTCTCTTTAGATGAGGTTTTACTCATCTATTACACTTGATAGATGGGTACATCTGTTTACAGACAGAAATATATTTATGTGCCAACTGCTCCAGGCTAACCTTGATACGAAGACAAGCCCAGGCGGTTGAAGTAAGGTAACATAAACACATGTAGGTGTTGATGGCTCTGAACTAATAGTGATTATATCCTGTCCACTTATACACAGCAGTTGGGAAATAAGCAGAATTGGGAGAAAGTGTAATGGATGTGTTTGCACATATATTTCAGGTGCAGTGTTTGGAATAAGGAGGAGGGATTCGACATTGGGGAGAAATGAAGCATCCACTCCACACACAGCTAAAGAACATTGAAACATAATAACTTCGCATGCACATTTACGGACCGGTATTGATCTTTAACTTTGAATGAATATACATTTAGAATTTTTTGTAGATAGGAGAAACCTGGGTAGATGAACTGCAATATAAGCACCAGGTCTTGGTCTTACAGTGTTTTTCCCCTCAGTAACATGATGATGTAATTCGTTTCTTGCTCAGGCCCTCTCCGGTGACACCTGAGGAGATTTATTCCTCCCTGTACTCCTCCCTCCCCACTCTGTCTCTACCCCTTTTCAGTCGTGTAAGTGAGAAAATGCCTGCATTATGCAACTGGCAGCCCCAAGAGGACACTTTTTTTTTTTTTACCTTATTGTGAATCTGTGTTAAACACTCCGAGACCATGAATAACCCACCCTGGTTACAGCCTCTGTGTAGCCCCTTTTGTAGTGAGTTCTCAGTCGAGTTGAGTGCGCCTCTCTCTCGCACACACCTTGTGACTCAGAGCAGTGGCTTAGAGGACATCTGGTCCTGTTTGGCCCTCTCAAGGCCCACCTGGCTTGGTTGCAGCAGCAAACTATACCTTCACAGGGTGACATGGTATAATTCCTGCTTTCAGTGCATCGTGTCTCTCCTAGTGCTCGCATCCTATTGTCAAGAGGAATAGACAGGCCAACTTGTTATCTGTGTTGCAGAGCTAGTGGTAATGTCTGTCAGCAAATCCTGCCAGGTTGATAGCATCATGCTACTTCTTTCCTTTGTTAGAGAATGATTTAAGAGTTCAAGCCTTTAAGAGTTCAAGCCTTTATTAAGTTCAGCCTCGGAATCATACTATTCCGTGAGGCTCCTTTTTAATCGTTCTTTCATACTGACATTTCCCGATTATACTCCACAGTTGCTCTACATTCTTTCTGTATGTTCTGTTGTTTGCATTTACCAACACCAGACATCAAGGATATCAAGGATATTATATCATTCACATGCAATTTGTACTACTTAAATAATTGGACATATTGTTGTCTGTGTTGCTGAGTGACAGCCAGCGTTGGCCACTTGAAAGAGACAAGATAATCCCTCCCTTAGTAGCCTGGGTATAATGAGATTTGGGAGATTGCCAGTTCTCACTGCCCTTTCCGCCCGTGCTTGGCCCATGTGTTAAGCTCTGAGGAGGCACTACCTTGGATGCTGTTGACCCCTAATGTGGCATGGGGCTGGAGACATCCCATTTCAAGACTTTTCTGTCAAAATTCCCCTGCCTGCTTTTTTTTTTTTTTTTTTCTTCCTCCCATTGTACAAATGGTCTTGATCTTCCCCTGGAAGACAGACAGAGGGTCACGCTCAGTGGGCTTTGGAAGAATGGGTTCTGTTGAACAAGTGGACATGTGCCTTAAAAGAAAAACCTGTCGTTCAATAAGTTGCGCAATGGCGATATGTTTATTGGGTCGACCCCGTTTGGCACACGCTGAAGGAGACAAGCACAGCTCTATGTGCCTGAGGCAACGGGTGGAGGCTGCAGAGCGTCCCTTCAGGCGAGAGCCCGACTCGCACTCGGAGACACTCGGATGAGGGAGGCGGAGGCAGCGGAAGGAGTGGCATAAGACAGCACTTCTTCACCGAGCTGCACAGATGGGTGCAGACTGTCAGTCGGTCTGTCACTCAGAAGTAACGGGCAAACTCCTGAAGCTATGACACTTCTTCCCTCACACCCTGCTCCTTCACCATTCCCGGAGGTTGATGAAGAGGAGGTAGCTTGGGCCGTAGAGTCCCAGGCGTTGTTCCAGTCAGCAGGATGCATCTGGTTGGAGAGCCCATTCAAGAGGCCGTGATGAAGATGCTACCTTATTTTGTGGAGAACGCTGTGTTGACCCAGAGTGAGATAAACCGCATGTGAGTCTCCATTGTCTTTTTAGAATTTTGTTTTGGACTGTGGGAACAAGCTCTTTAATGGGGGTTCAGACGTTATGATATTGAGATTTGATAACATTTCTAATTTACTGTTCTATTGTAATTTCTTTCATTAGCGAGTTGAGTGCAAATATTTTACTGTTGGCAGGGTGAGTTTGCAGCAGATACAATATCCAGCTGATATGAGATAGGGACCCCTAAAAAGAATAAGTTATGAACTGGCAGCCGATTATCTTTGTGATGTCATTCTTTGACTTTCTGTCTGTTAAGGACGTAAAGGCACAGTAGGTTGCAACCATGTGGAATTGGTGCAACTCTCTCTCTCTCTCTCTCTCTTTGTTTGATACCAGATGTATTTTTACCTTTGGTGTCTGTGGAGAAACTGATAGCAGGGTGCTGCAGGGCAAGAGGCTGTAGAGCTAAGGCAGTTTAATTAGGATGTCTGAGTACGGCCCGTGAAGCAGTGGGACAACACTTGATTTACACATGCAGACATGTTACACTCATATTTCAACAGCATCCTTTTAAAATAAAGAAATATTTCTTTTTGGAGAAACAAAAGCTAGAACCTGTAAACGTTATGTTTTTTTTTTTTTAAATGGGAAAACAAAGCCGAAAGGATTTGCAAACATGAGGCTGAGCATCGATGAGGCTGTATGTCTCATCTAGCTCTTAGTCTTGCCACTTTTGTCTAGTACTATCCGTCATTCCCTGACAGGCTCGTACATCTTGAGCTGAACACAGACCGAGAACAAAAATCCACCAAAGTGGCACAAAAGATCGTTGAAGAAGTCTCCACCCCCATGCTTAGTCACTGTGGAACTTTGTGTTCTGCACTACTGGGGGTGGAGGGAATTTATCGTGAGGTGCACAAAACAATGTCCATTGTTCCCACAAAATCATCTGTTGTGGCCCCAGTTCTGGTCTTTTGTATGTAGGTTTTGAAAGAGCGATCAGAGAGAGCTCAGCGAGCATTGGGTCAATGTTTTTCATAGATTTTTGAAATGAAAAAAAAAAAAAAATTGTGGATCGTCAATGTAGCAGTTTACTATATCGATGTACTGATTATGAAACTGAGAATGTGCTGATCCTGCAAAGTCAACTAGTTAGGGTAGGCTGTATATTTTCATATATCTAACTGCATGTGTCACATGAATATTTTGTTCATTGCAATCAAGTGACCATGCCAGCAGGGCTTCTCATATTTTAGGATAAGATAGGTTCATCCTTTATTAGTCCCACAATGAGATGCCGTTGTGGACCAGGCAGTCATGGGTGAACGCAGGGAATAGTCAACAAAAAAAATCATTTTTACAAATTTCAAATATAAATATTATAAATAAACCAGAGGTCCGCTATATATAGTGACTGTTCATACCAATGTAGACCAAATATGCACGCTACATATAAAAGAGAATATAGTGTCAGGTTGTAGCCATAAAACCAAATTTTATACCCAAAATAATGGTTGTATTAATTAACCAAAGTGATTGTAGATAAAAAAAAAAAAAAAAAACGTGTGGAAAGTTTCAGCCATCATAGATGCACATACCAGGGAATGGAATCCAGGTCCCAAGAATGGGACTCCTCAGAATACCATGACACTAGCAGTGCTGTCAGTATTACAGAACTGTACTGTACTAACTGCAAATGCACAACAGGTTTTTCCGACATGTCTATCTTTAGGTGGCATGAGTAGAAAGAACTGTCAGTACTACTGTACTACACCAAGACTTTGCCTTCTGTATTTAGATATAGGACTGTCCTTTGTTTCAGTTTGGATTATCAGTTCAGTACTTCCTAAATATGTCCTGATATGTCAGACTGTACACAAAGAACACATTGTGCACGTCTGCCTGGTAGATTTATGGATGTGCTCATATGGGTATGAATGGAATGATTGAATTAAGCCCAGAGGAAACACCTCGCTCCTTTCTTTTTTGTTTTATTGCTATGCCCTATGTCATCCATTGTCAGCTCCAAACCGGAATGTGTAAATCTCAGAACTTTGACAGGAAGGTGTGGATTGATAAGTGCTGCGTGTCGGTCACTGGGAGTGAGAATAACAGTTTGGTCTAACGTTCATGTCTGTGTTTCATTACGCAAGGTCAGCAGAGACCTGACCAGCCCACGCTGCAAAAAAAAAAGACAGATAAGCAATCAGGATCAAAGCTTGATTCATGGGTGCTGAAGACCTGAGGTCTGCTTCTGTAACGTGGCAGTTGGGCTCTTCCCCTCAACTGCTGTTCACTGGCAGCAGACAACCATGACTTCTGCTCATCTCCTTGGCTCTGTCAACTAAACGGAACTCTCCTGTAAAACCGAATGTCTAATTAAGTCCCTAATTCCCAGCCTCACCGTACAGTGAACACGCTTGAACAATTGCGGTGAGCTGTTGCTCTGGAGTGTGCTCTCTGATGTATAGCATTTCAATTCAACACCCGTAATTCCTCTCTCCTGTTGATTTTGCAGCCTGAGTGAGAGCTTCTTCATGGTGAAGGGTGCTGCTCTTTTCCTGCAGCAGGGGAGCAGTCAGCAAGGCCAGAAAGCACATCCTCACCACAAACATGCAGGTGAGAGCCACAAGACACCCAGAAAGCACACCCTACATAATCTACACAAACTATAGATGATTGATGATTAAAGAAGGCGCTCATTGTTATGAGGAATTAGCTTGTGTTCTTTTTTTTTTTTATATATTATCTATGTGCTCATTTCAGTAAGAGTAAAACATGATATAAAAACATGAATAAAATTGGTTTTCCTCAGCGAAACTTCTATGACTTTGTTTTATGGAGGAATTGTACTTAAAATGGTTGTCCAGTTGCAACTCTCACCATGGCCTGGATGACTGTAAATCGTCACAGGTGTCATGCTTTTTTAATCAAATCACATCTAAGATCAAATGAGTTGGTGCCAAATGCTTTTGTAGAATGTCACAATTGAAAGTTAGTTGCTTCAAAGACATAACAGAACATACAGGCCACCAGCATGATGGGAATTCAGCTCCAGCCAGTAACCACCATGCTGCCAAGTCATTTGGCAAATCATGGCTTGTGGTTGGCAGCTTTGTCCACTCTACCAGCCACTTTGTCACGTGAACTATATTTGCTGGTCCTGCCCTTTTCTCTAAAACATTTGGCTGGCCAAATAGGTTTGTCATTTCCAAGTAACCGTGGCTTTTAGAAGAAAGAGAGACAGTGTGGTGACCTTCGTAAAACGCATAATAAACGTATTCCTGCTTGAAGATCAGGCACACTAATCATTTTCATAGGAGCAGCAATTCTCACAGAAATCAGCATTTTTTTCAAGACAACATAATCAAATGAAATAAGCATAAATAAACTTAGAAAACAGTGTCCGTAGCTAAGCCATTCAATTAGTGAATGACTTTCTAAATGCCTCATTCTTTACATCCAAGTGAACTGTTTTACTTTAAAATAATCCGTGAATGATCATTGTGGACACTGCTTTTTTTATTTCAGAAACCCAGTGGTTTTAATAAAGTTAATTTGAACTGGTTGAACCACTCACATCAACATGGAAGCATGGTGCATAATTGTCAGTAGATATATTTATGTCTCTGTCTATGACTCTTATTGGCCAACTTGACTGCTGTAAAGCCGTTCTTTATTCTCTAAATGTTAAGTACTCTTGTCCATAAGGTTGTCTAACCTTAACCATAACCCAAGATTATCGTAGAGTAATTGGATAAGAGTCATGGTTTAATGTTAAATGTTAAATATGTGAATATGTCAACAGTGGCCTGTTTGGCCTGTTGTGATGTATTTCAACAATCGGCCGCCACTCAGCTGCAGCATTGCTGTTGCTCAGTCTCTTTTTTTAGTATCTATCTTCACTGGCATTGTTCTATCCAATGGAGGATGTGAAGTTAACAAAGACAAGTTGTTTAATCATGGATTTATGGCTGATCATTTTTCTATGGGGAAATGGCGGATTCATTCATTTCTCTTCTGCCATTCACCATCGGCTGATCAAAAGAAAGATGTTATTGTTTCCTGGAAGAGGCTTAAGTTTAAACACCAGGGAGCAGTATAACTTAATGTACCAGCACTAGACTTCAGAAGTGCCTTTAATAAAAAAAAACAAAGTTACTTCCCGCCTTGTAATGCACTGTAATTAATATCCCCACTCACTGCGTTTTCATCGTAAAATAGTATTTAGCATCTTTGGATATTCTTTCAAGTCAAAATGTGTTGTGTGTGGTGTGTATGACGACATAGATTCATAACCACTGGTACCATACAGCTATACAGCATATTTTCTATATGGTCTGTCTCAACAGGCGACTTGCCTCAACACCTGCAGGTGATGATAAATATTCTTCGCTCGGAGGACCGAATCAAACTGGTAAGAGATGACTTCAGTATGTGCATCAATCCAAACAAAAGCATGCACGCGCACACACACACACACACACACACACACACACAGTCACAACACTCAAATGAAGGCCACAACTAACTGCCTGGCATAGCAAACCCTCCAATATACATTTTATTGTGTAATTAAGACGTTTATTTGCTCACTGTAATTATTAGCTCATGAGAGCACGCTCAGGAGAGCATTACCAAATGTTTCCACGGGGTATATGTGTTGGTGTGAGTTACTTGATGTTATGTTTACTAGCTCTGTAGCCTAACACACCTGGTTACCATATTCAAAATCAAGTTGTCAGTTTTCATTGCCCATACGCCAGTGACACACATTTGAGCAGGAGGGTCAGCGCATTTGATCAGCCATTCGTTGCTTCTCTAGGGCTTGTTATGTAAAATCCGTTTTGTGCTCTTGTGTAAGAGAAGCAAGTTTTTTTTTTATTGTTTTGTTTTTTACACACATGGGCCTGCCTCTCCAGATTTATTTGAATGGTTCAAAGCACAAGTTTTAGGTCTTCAAGCCAATTCAAACATTCATTTTAAATGAACATTTGTATGCCCCAAATCTTCATGAAATAGTAGTACATTATTATTATGTTTTTAGATAAATGTAGTCCCGGTAATATCATACTTAAAATGTCTGTTCCCATGCACAGGCGGTTCGGCTGGAGAGTGCCTGGTCAGATCGTGTGCGCTACATGGTGGTGTTGTATACCAGTGGGCGACAAGACACAGAGGAAAACATCTTATTGGGAATTGACTTCAATAGCAAAGACTGGTATGAATAAATTTTGTGATCACTGTTTTCCATTTCCTTTTTCATGGCTAAGACGGCTCCAGTCATGAATTGATTTATTTAATTTGTAACATGCAGATAAGAAATGCAAGATATTTATTGGGTTGTCGTGTATAAGCCAACGCACGAATGTATCCTGAATGAAGCATTTATGTTATCCAGTTTACACATTAACATGACAAAGAAAAGCACATTTTCTTCATTTTGCCACGTCTTTCATTTTCATTCTTAATTTCATGTTTTCAGCAAAAGCTGTTCGGTCGGCATGGTGCTACCTCTCTGGAGTGATACGAAGATCCACCTGGATGGCGATGGGTGAGTTTCTTCTGCCAGCGTGACCGCTGTTGTCACGACAAAGAGAAAACATCTGCAACACTTCACAGAGTAACACGTTTTCTGCTTCTTACCCAACACTGTATCTACCCTCTACAACAATAGGAATGAACTTGATGCACACAAATTGTTGCTTTGTGGTGCTCCAGCTCGGTGAATAACCATCTGTTTTGTTTGGGGCCTCAGGGGCTTTACTGTGAGCACGGCTGGTCGGACCCATGTTTTCAAACCTGTGTCGGTGCAGGCTATGTGGTGAGTAATTAACAACCTGTGGAGCCACAGTGGCTGCCCTCATGACACACCGCAATAAATATCCTGATTGACGCACCCTGCTGCAGCGATGCACCTGGTTGAGGCAGCGCCGAATCGTTGTGCCCCCTGCTGGCATGAACACGCACTTGCACAGAAATGCATAAAGCCAGATTGTAAATACTACAGACATGTGGCTCCATAAATCAGGCTTAACTCAGTCATATACAACTCTAATCTTCCTTTTCTTAAAAAAAAAAAAAAAAAATCCCAATCAAGGTCAGCTCTGCAGGTGCTGCACAAGGTATGTGAGGTGTCGCGCAGGTTCAACTACTTCCCCGGGGGCATGGCACTTACCTGGATGGGTTATTATGAGAGCTGCATCGCTTCAGATCAGAGCTGCATCAACGAGTGGAACGCCATGAAGGACTTGGAGACCACGAGGCCAGACTCACCCACCATGTTTGTTGACAAGTTAGTAAACTCAAAGCAATTTTTATTTATATATTTTATACGTGATTCCTTATGAACAGAAACTAGCTTAATATTCCAGGAACAACGTTTGTTTATTAACAACAAGACGTTTTACTCTTTGGCAGGCCTTCAGAGAGAGAGAGGACAGAGTGCCTTGTTAAAGCCAAACTCAGAAGCATTATGACGTGCCAGGATCTGGAGAACGTCACCTGCAAACAGGTAAATATTAAGTAAAACGTGCACACATACTGAAACCAACCGCTGTTTGGCGTTTCTTTCTTGCGATTATATTTTCTGAGACACAGCAGGGATCTGAATTTCAGTATATCTATTGTAAATGATGATGTGAACATACGATGATTTTATGATGGTCAATTCAAATGACGCTGTACAATTCTCTACAGATTCGTACGGAGTTGGAGCAACACATGAACTGCAACTTAAAGGAGTACAAAGAGTTCATAGACAATGAGATGCTGCTGATCTTGGGCCAGATGGACAAAGCCACACTCATATTCGACCATGTCTACCTGGTGGGACAACTGATCCTTCCTCTATCAAATATCTGTCAACATCTGTTGTTTCCTGTGAAAAACGGAGATAAAATGATTTCCTGCCGTTTGAGTAATCCTCCCTGTAAAATAATTGTTTTGGAGAAAGAGCAAGCTTACAAAGATTCTAAAATACAATTGAAAACGACTCGGTCTAAACAATATTTTCTTTCATTTGTTTACAGGGATCGGAATGGAATGCATCTAATTTGGAGGAGCTGCAAGAGGCGGGGTGAGTTGTTTTGCATTATGGAGGAGCTGAGATAAGCCCACACAAAACATATTTTTTATTTTGATTTGAGCAAGGAAGAATGTTGTTGATGAGTTAACATTATCTTTCCTTCCCAGGGTGGGCTATATTCTCAACGTTACAAGGGAGATAGACAACTTCTTTCCAGGCACATTCAGCTATCACAACATACGCGTCTATGATGAGGATGCCACTGACCTGCTGGCACACTGGAATGATACGTACAACTTTATTGTTAAAGCAAAGTGAGTAAACATGGAACAAGTATTATTATTTCGAGAAAAAAAATGTTTTTTTTCAGACTTGTTCCTGATTTTGAGTCAAAGTAGTAAGGTCTATTTTTTTTCACATTTACATAGTATCAAGGGGATCTGATTATGAGGCAAATTGCATTGGGCAGTTCCTGGAAAAATAGCTCCAATGTAGCAAAGGCTTGAAGAGAATTCTATGACTTATCATTGATAAAGTAACCTTTTTTTAAAGTCTCAATAACGCTGAAACCTAGAGCAGATAATAAGACAATTTAATGGAGTTCAGTATTATCATTAATGTGTGTGGATGTGTATGTGTGTGTTTGTTTATTCCCCACCGCAGAAAGAATCAGTCCAAGTGTCTTGTTCACTGCAAAATGGGCGTCAGTCGCTCAGCCTCCACTGTGATTGCCTACGCCATGAAGGAGTACGGCTGGTCGCTAGAGAAGGCTTATAACTTTGTCAAGCAGAAGAGGAGCATCACGCGGCCAAACCAAGGTTTCATGAGACAGCTCGCAGAGTACGAGGGCATCCTGGACGCCAGGTACGGCGCTTCACTGCACCAGATCACATTGTTTCGTGACTTATGATATGCTCCCTCTGAACGCGGTGTTTCTGTGGTCCCAGTAAACAGCGGCACAACAAGCTGTGGCACCCAGACGCGGACTGTGAGATGGCAGAGGGACAGCAGGGGCCGGCTCAGTGCTGTGGAGGGGAGGAGGGAGGCCACCTGACCCCTGAGCCGGGGATGTCTCCCTGCTGTGAGGAGGCCCTGTCTGACAAAGGCGCTGCGTGTAGGACTGTTGCATTGGAGGTTGACCCCGCCTACAATAATTACTACTTTCGCCGGCTCTCTGACTCGGCACTGGACAGCGAGCCCTCAACGCCCGTGCGTGGGCCCCCCCTTCTCGGCATGGAAAAGGTCTTCATAGAAATTGATGATGTGGAGCGGGACGCTCTGCTGGATGATGAATCCTTCGATGGGCGCGAAGGCCTTCCCCTCACCCAGGGTGGGCCTTCGGCAGAGGGAACTGCTGCTCAGACAGGCAGTCGTGGCCCAGAGCCCCTGGAGGAGCTGCGTCTGAGGCTGGAGTTCAGCACAGTGGAGGAGGAGGATGAGGAGGAGGTGCAGAAAGAGGAGGCAGAGATGGAGGTGCTTATGCAGCCAGATGAAGGAGAGGGTGGCGGAGGAGGTGGAGGAGGGGAAACTCAAGATGTGGAGGTCGAGGGTGATACAGAGGGCAATGGAATGGACCTGGTGAGCCTGAATGAAAATTCCAACAACAACAACAACAACAACAACAACAACAACAACCATTTCAGCTCTGCATGCAACGTCAATGTAAGTTTGTGCATTTCATCATTGTACATTTTAGAATGAAAGTACTGTTATTCGTTTCACACACGTCCACTTTGCAGAAATGACTTCATCATTTGTCTGTGTTTTTTTTTCCTTTTCTTTATTTAGGGAAGATCTTCCTCCACCCTTCTTCCAGCCTCCACTTCCACACTGTCTTGGTCAGATTCCCAGTCAAATCAAAAAGAGCATTCTCCAACCTTGGCATCTATGCTTTGCCTTAAAGCCAGTCCTCCTGAAGCCCCAAGTGCTCCATCCCCACGGTCTCAAACCTCCACTGAAGACCTCACGTCTTCAGTGGAACTGCTGCACCCCTGTGACCCCCTGTGTGACGGTGCCAACCGGGATGCCTCTTCACCTACGGCTTTACCTGACAGAGAGGAGCGTCCAGATGAATCGGTGCACTCGGTGCAGACTGAGGACAGTGGTGATTTGTTGGAAGTAAAGGCCCAGCTCGACCTAAAACAATCTGCAGCCAGCTCAGAGGCTCTTCCTGAGCTGGTGAGAATGGATTTGGAGGAAGAGCAGCCCGCGGTGGCTTGCCTCCTTGGTCAGCCACAGGAGACCCTCATAGAACTGCGGCGAACTGGGCTGGTCCGCCGCCGTGCAGAGAGACTAGAGAGACTCTCAGGTTCATCTCAAGAGAGCCAGCTCTCGGTGAAGCCCGTGCACGCCTGCCATATGTCTAAGGAAAGTCCGTTTTCCCAGGAGGGAGCGGAACTCTCCGGCTTCACCGGGGACCTCATTAAATCTTCGACACCATGCCAAGTGCGGTTAGAGCCGCTGGTGATGCCACTGACCAATGAAGCCTTGTTGGGGGTGGCGGGGTCTGGGCTGCGCACGCCCACCTCCTCGCCTCATGGCTCCGCCCTGACGCGCAGCTCCAGCAGTGACAGTCTGCGCAGCGTGAGGGGAAAGCCGGGCCTCGTGCGACAGAGGGCACAGGAGATCGAGACCCGCCTACGGCTGGCTGGCCTCACCGTACCCTCCAGGCTGAAGCGCTCCAACTCGCTGGCCAAGTTGGGCGGCCTCACCTTCTCCTCCGAGGACCTGTGCTCAGCCTGCTCCTCAGACGCGGGGACGCTGCTGCTCCTCTCCCTGTCCCCAGAGTCAGACACTGGCCTGGAGTGGGACTCCCCAACCACGTCTGCTCTGCCTCGGCCCTACAGGGACCCGCCCGCTCCCGAGAGAGCGCTACAAGGTGAGCCCAGAAGCTGACACATCCGGTGGAGGACATATGCGCTCCACCCAGCCCTTTGTGTGTCACCATGTGCAGCTGAAGAGGGTTTCACATTTTATGGAAACAGAAGAGATTGAGTTTGCCAACTGTTGTAAGGATTGTCATCTCTCCTTCGCCACATTGTTTCTCAAACTGCTGTTCGCCGTGATTGAAAGTCATATTGCTGTATCAAACAAGTGTGTAAGCCATCAGTTCACCTCCAACGTGGCTCGAGTCATGGACAAATAAGTGCCTTACCTATGAGACCAGAGGCACATAGTTGTGTGTTAGACTGCAGGATGAGAAGGTACGAGATGCTCTAAAAAAAAAAAAAAGGTAATTAAATGTCACAGCTGTTAGAATCTAATATGTACCAAATCATAGTATCCATTGGCACTTGGATTATTTTTACTTAGACGAAGTAGTAGTGATGAATTTGAGTCCCACAGTGGAGCTGGACAGAAAGCAAAGTGTTGTACATGCATAGTTGTTTAGATGCTAGGGTTGTAAAATTAATGGTTACCTCATGTTGCATTCACAAAGCTCTTTCTCAGATGAACATTGGGCTGGAGTTTAATTCGGTTCACACACTGATGTCGAGTTTGTGCGAGGAAATTGGTTTTGAACTACTCTTAATGCTGTTCTGTGTGTTAGTGCATTGATGTGCGAGTGAAAGGGATGAATGTTGAGGGAGAAGGTCGCGGCTTTGTTTTGCCAGAGGCATGCTTACTGTTTACAACAACAGAAACATTTCTGCGTTTGTTGTTCCTTTGCACTGCTTTTTTTTTATTTGAGAATACTGGTACACTGCAAGCTATCTTCCAAAATAACATTTGAGTAATGTTATTGACCTCATTAATCCCTGCAGTGTAATGTGTTGGGGAGAGCAGAGTGAGGAGTCGCGCTGCATGGCTTGAACACAAATGCCTAGTGTGACAGGACGTGAGGATCTCCGACAGTCACATCATGTAACGTATGTCGTACGTGTTTCTCCCAAGCTATAGTTAACTGTTTTTTTTTTCTTTCCACAAGATTGAAAGAGAAAACACAAAATAACGTCTGCAAATCTTTTTCTTCTTTTTTTTTTTTTTTTTGTTTTGTTTTACCTCAAATTTGTTCCTGAGGGTTGCCAACATTTTTAACTCATTTGTGCTTTTTGAAATGTGAAAGACCAAAGTTATTTCACTGTCTCGACAAATTGGAAACGCCACTGAAGCTGTAAAAAAACGTATGTGTCATAATGTCAATCACGTAGCTTATTGAGATGCTGTAACATCTTCTTGCACCTTTTGGGAGAGATGAAAGAGATTTGGTGGAGTCGACAGGCTCACAGCTATTAAGCTTTTATGCTCATATCATCAATGAGTTTTAAGGCTTTTGTCACACTGACGTGACAGCGATCATAATGGGTTACTTCACAGATTTGTATTTTCTTTTTATATTTAAGTATGCAGTAACTTTTGTACTGTACATTGCTGTAGTTTCAATGCATATTGCACTTTTTATGTTGTTCAAAATAATGTACTGTATGTGTGAATTATGGAAATAAACATTTCTTTTCCATAATGTACCATGGATCCTGTTCTGCTCTCACACTTTCTGCGCACAAGTCATTCAAAACTAGTGCTAAAATCGGCCCCTCATACTCTTAAGCATTCGATTTGTGAAATAAGAGACAAACTGCTTTCTGCAGGGTGTCATTATAGAAAGTATATATAAATCAGGCAAGAACATAAATGGGATTATATGCAGTGTGCCGAATTGAGACACCAACAGACACAGATACCGTATTCATGCAAAATAATAATGCATAATATGTGTGCACTCACTGGACCCATCTGTATACTTTGGCAGGGGTGCCATTTTCTAACAGCCAACTTACGTAACATTTGGCTTCCCGTCTCTGTTTGCATGACATCAGTGAATTGCTGCAGTTGCACGCTCTTGTCCCTTCCAGCCTATATGACTGTGCTTGTCTGCGTAGTCGATGGTAGGCCTTGTGTGCACTACGGCCTGTGGTGAGAGCATTGAGGCAGCGACGATCTCATGGTGCAAAGCCTTTCAACTTTAGCTTTTCTATGAATGCGCGTTCAACCTGAGGGTGGCGTTTACGATGTCCGACGACTGTAAACTTGCAAACATTTACATGACAGAGGGACAAAATGAGGCGTTTCGTAAACGGCATTAGTGCACACAGAAGCCCGTGGGGTGTTTTAGTGTGACCACGATCTTGAATTAGAGACGGATTGGCTTTTTTGTTTTGACAAGGTGAAGTGTGACCCGTAACACTCGACACCATATTACCAGTTGGAAGGAATGCGATGACTTCCCAATGGCTCTCTGTCAACACGGCAGCCTTCACTCTGCCGTGTCCGGGTGTGGGCCGACCCCGTTTCCCCTTCTCCTGTCTGCGAATTCTTGGCTACCGCCCCTTTTGTTTTATTATCTGAAGACGTATCCTGTTTTGGATGTTACTATGGAGACCAGGAGAAACAAAAGGCAAAAAAAAACATCAGAGCTGCTTTTCAGATCATTTTCCAAGACTCCTGGACATAGCCAGGTTGGCTGCAATTACTCGCCAGTTGTCCCAGACACAAGCATCCATTACTATCTCCTCCTTAACTTAACCAGGTTTCCGGGAATGAAATGGCATGAACTGTGCATGCCCGGCCAGAAGTAAACAAACAGTGTTGAGAATGGAGAACTTATAATCACTCAGGATCAGCGCTGGCCATGTGTCCCATGACATTCCATGATATTTCCACATCTCCCGCTGGGATACAGCATGAATAGGTTACCTCTTATGTATCTTAAATCTCTTGATCACTCCCAAAACTCATTCTCCACGTACCTGAGTGCATGCATGCAAATAAAGAGATGGAGAAATAAAACACGCTTTTCTGTGGTTTCTCAGGACAGCAACAAAAAAAAAAAAAGTCTGAGTTTCCCCTGATTGTATTAGTCAAATCTGGTGTGACATCACATGGATGCAATATAACGCTCCCATTGCTTGTGCATTTAAGGGAGGACTGAACATCGCCAAACAACCAACAAAGAGCAGTTTGTCAGTCCAGCGAGAGCAGTTGACTCGGCTTCAACATCTAACTGGTAAGTGTCAACCGCAACATACGAGATCAATATTATCAATATTATAACTGTCATGCTGAAAGAGTCGGGATCTGTCATGAGCAAAGAATTTACCAAGCAGGTTGTGTTGTTGTAGGCAGCCCTCAGAATTGATAGAAAGATAAATTGTCTATTCTCTAGATGTTCAAACTTTGGTTTGCGAGAGGTTCACCGTTTTGCATTCCTGTAGGTCTGAGTATGTTGAGGCAGGGGAGCACATGGTGATCAAGTGATCAGCGTGGGGCATTCAGGGAGGATGAGACAGGATAATGGACTGGTTGTTACCAGGGACGGATTGCCTCAAGGGAAGGGGCTCCCCGTGCTAACTGATAGAGGAGGTGGAGGCTAATCAATGAAAGCGAATTCCACTGATCTCCGACATTGTCTTTATCCTGATTCTGTTTTTGAGTCCTCACATGTAATTGTTTGCTCTTCGATGTCCCTTCTTAAAATATATACCCGCCTTCTCTGCATGAAGCATGTAACACATCGGGGTTTGGTCTTCCCCACGCAGCTATTCCTTCATTGAAGTGTGGATCATGTTAGCTCCCTGACGGTGTATCTGGCCAGAGAGCAGGCCTGTCAGATGATAAGACTACTGCAGTCATATGTTGTCACACAGATGGAGGGGGGGAGAGGCCATTAGCCAGGAAACATGCTCATGGTCCAGAACATTGTTCATTGTGCTTCACAATCCTCTCTGCTTACTGCTGCAATCTAGGTGGTGAAAACGTGTTAAACAATTAGACAGTTAAAAAGGGGATACTTGCACTCCTTTCAATCCTGCCCTGATTTAACGGTACATTGTAATATTCATCCTTCTCCTGCCGCTAATAATTCTTCTAAGTTCGACTGCTCATTTTCATCATCAGCACAATAACCATCAAGAGGATTACCGCAAGATCCATGAATATGAATATTGCAAGCATGTTTTCTTTTGTTTAATCTGTAACACTCCTATGGTGATATTTGGATTCATATAGTTGCCTGTCTTCTGTATGCCCGAAACATGTGGATCCATTAATTGGGTCACATGAATCCAAATTGATTAAGAAACACAGACTGTCATAAGACTTTGTGGACCTTCAATACTAACAGAGAGGGATTCATCAATTCATCAGACTGTTCAAAGATTTCCTTTTCTCCTAATTGATGTCATACAAATGTTACTCTATACACTGATCACATACTTCCATAACAACAGTGTTATTCTAACAATGAGTCTTACATACAACTGATGACTCTTAAAATGTTACTACACACAAAGGAATGTTATGCTGATACGTCACTTACGAGTCCAAAACAATGGATTCAAATTCAAAATTCTGAGTGTAGAAATACCATGTGTCTGTGTCTTAAAGTTGAGCTGGTGTGGACATTGCAAATGCGTGAATAACCTATCAGAGGAGTTAAAGCAGTCATAAGACACTTCGATTCGCCACTTCATGAAAATGGCTCTTGTGTGAATGAATTGTTTGCAACATGCTGCATGGTCTTATCCCAAGATCACCCTTGATGTGATGTTAATCATGGGTGCCAATCACAGAGGCAAACACAGATCAGTCACAGTCTACAGGCATTCAGAAAATAATTTCATACTTGCATTTGTTATATGTGGCACGATATCGCAGGATTTGGTCTCTTGTTGTAAGGATAACAATGTGTTGTTCTCCACAGACCATTATGGGACAGAACCTGGACAAATTGGAAGGGGGGGGTGAGGCTCCTGGAGAAGGATCGGAGGAGTCCGGCCCAGGCCCTGATACTGTAGGTGCAGACAGTAATTCAGGTGATGTCATGGAGGAAGGAAGCTCCTGCATAGATGAGGCTTGTAACACCAGGGAAACTTTACAGGATTTGGACGGCTGCCCCGGCCTGGAGCCAAAAACACCTTCGAGTGGGAACAACACAAAGTTGTGGGTGACTCCCTCCACTGCACAGGAGGTGAGGCAGGGAGGGGCCACAGGAAAGGAGGGAGGAGTAGACAGAGGCAGGACCATTCCAGTGGTTTCACAAGAGACGGACAAGAACCTAAAGAGTGGTGCAAGGATTGAGGATAGAAGCACGGAATTTAAACTGTTCGGTCAATTCAAGAGAGAGGAAAGAGATAGTGAGCAGACATCCTCAAAGATCAAGATGGAGTATCAAAATGAGGGAACCAGCCTGCGTAAGGAGGGACAAGATGAACATTTCTCAGCTGGAGTTTCACATGTAAAGTACGGCCTGGAGGTTACCTGTTGTAAGGATGCAAACTCTTTTGACAACACTGGAGAAGGGGCTATGAGGATGAAGATCAACCAATGTGGACTTCATGCAGGAAGTGAGTTGCTGTCTGTTCCAGGTCAGAGTGGGACCGTGCCGGCTGAAGCTGAGGAGCTCTGTGCAGGAACAGTTGGCAGCTTGAGGGACAGGAAGGAACCGCCTCCAGCTCAACCCCAACATCCTTTGAAAAACAGTCTGCAGAAAGGGTCTCTTTTAGACATGAGTGATACTATACACTGCATACCTCCAAAAGAGAGAACAGTAAATAATACAAGAGAGCAAACACTGACATGTGAGGTTTTGAATAACTGCTCTTCAAGAGAACCAAAGGTCACTGACATCGATGATCCAAGGGAGTCAGTGAGGCCTTATCTACAAACTGTCACAACTGAAAAGAAATCCTCAGATCCCAATCAAGTCCCACCTAGTGAACCCAGCTCTATTTTGGATAAGCTACTGAAGAGAAGCAGAAAAGAGGCAACCCCAGCTGTTTCTAAAATAAAAGAGGTTGACTCTTTCAGCAAGGACGAAGGCGTGGATGTTCCTGTGGAGATGAACGTAAAGAAAATCCTGCAGAAAACAGAAATTGAGATGTCCACTGATAGGATGGATCAGTCAGAATGTGAGCTTAGAGCCATTTCACCCTCTGCAGATTCAGCAACGAAGCAAGCAAGACCAAATCTTCCTACCCAGGGTCACCACACTGAGGACTTGTGTGTGAGCGCACTGCCCAAATCAGATTATTCCAAGAATCCAGAGACGAACAGCCACCGAACAGATGCCTCTTCAAATATACAGCCCTCCAGAAACCTGACCTCAGACAACTTACGGTCAGCTGTAGTTGGTAGCTCAGAGGTCACAACCAGCACTAAGCAGGAACTTCATGAGACAGAAAAAACAATAGCAGACCAAACTGATAAAGAATCTGGCCAAGAGAGGGGCGACAGAGTATCACCTGTCACCCCTAAATCTAGGCCTGTCTCAGAACTCATAAAGGAGACACTGGTACTGCATGAGAGGCTGCAACACCAGGACTGGACGAAGCCAGCGGAAGGCAAGTCTGATGAGCAGGGCCAGTCTCTGAAGGTGGCACAGATGAAGGCGGCTTTTGACTCAGCTCAGAAGTCCCCAGACAGGGCAATTGATAGGAAGCCCTCAGTGAGAAGAGGTAAGCGCGTTTAAATTACATTACCTGTCATACATATATACTGCAGTATTATTTAAATATAAACTGCAGGCAGAGCAGAGCACCTAGGAAAAGAGGATATCCAGTAAATTGATAATCACCTCATTTGTAATTGAAAACAATGAATCAATGAAACATGCTTTCCTGATACATGGAGCTTCAGCTGTTGGGTTGCCTGAGCTTCCACAAACACTTACATCTGCCCTCATGCTCACGAATGAAGGAGAGTGAGGCAAAATAGACGGGATGATGGAATACAGATGTTTAACTACTACAGTCTGGATTTGTGAAACATCGCCATCTTGTGGTGTTGACATGCATTTGTGGTACATTGTGTTCCTCAGGGTATTTGCAAGATATATTTTTTTATACAGAAAAACAATATCCGTCACTAAAACTGTGATTTTGTATGAGACATATGTACATATAATATTTGACATATTTTTTCAACGCTAATACAACTACTTTTATAGCTTATAGACATGAACATTAGACGCATAATGTGTAAAATGTACTCACTGAAAGGGAGCCATTCCGCTTTAAACACTTGTTTATGTTATTAAATTAGTATTCATATTCATATTTACCCTATTATCAATCACGGGTAATTATGCACAACCTGCACACCTAGTTGTTACTTGCTCAAACAATCATTGCATTATGCATCTTACTGGCTAATTAAAGTACTGCTATATGCTAACATGAGTTGAAGCATGAGATGCCGGTGGCCTGAATGATATGACTGTAGTACAGTTGAAGCAGAGAACCATAAACATGCAGAAAATACACAATAAGAAAAACACTGGAGATTCAAACGCCACAGTCAACATGAGACGTGAGGTGATTTCGGTGACTGGGAATCAGAAGAAAGGAGGCGTGACGTATGCCTGACTATCTGAGAAGTCAGGTTTATTGGCTCTTGAAGGTGTCCGTCAAACACCGCTAAGCCACTCGGGGCGCGCCAGGCCCAGCGCGGGGGCGGGGTTAGTGTCGGAGCAGGGTCAGAGAGAGAGAGGAAGAGAGAGAGAGAGCGGTGTGAGCAGCACAGCGGCAGCTCCGTCACAACTGGTTCCAGCTTTGATCCGTGTTCTAACATTCACTTCCCTGGAATACTTCAAATTTGCCCTCAGAAGGTAGGTGGCACACTATATGCCTTGTCTGAACCCTTTGAAATTGTTTAGCCCCCTTACATTGTTGCAGCGGTCCTCATTTGTCCACGTACAGCAGTCCGGAAAGGAAAGTGCATGCGCTAGCTAAAATGAACCAGGATGTAATGTGAACGGCCGTCTCCCTTTTTTGAGCTACCGCTAATCACCAACTGTAGTTCTCTTAACTGACAATGCTAGAGACGTTCTAACTGAAAATCGGAGGAATTCCTCCATTTGAAGTGAGAGTTTTATTTATTTTGGGCTTCTGCTGGTTTTGCGGACAATTCGCAACGTGAAGCACGCTATGTTGTGCGTTACTGAGCGGGGTGGGGTGGCTAACCATAGTGCGGCAGGAAAACTTATCTCCGCAACGATAGATCCACACACACAGATCGAGGTGCAGGCAGAACAACCGCGCCCTGGCCCCTGGCATCCTGTACTGGGCATAATATGGTCTCCCCATACCGAATACTCAACCCCACTCAACAATTGATTATATCTTTAAATCACAGTTCTCCACCGTCGAATCGCCCATTTGTTATTTAAATTAATTATTGGCAGTATTAAGCCGGGTTCCGATTTGCCCCCCTAACACGCTGTGTTAGGCAGACAAATGGTAAGGGAGAAAGCATTAGCCGTGGTTGCTGCTTCCAAACGGAAATATATCTCACAGTTTCATAAATCCTTGCGCTCCCCTACATTTCGGCTGTAGAAATCACGTGGATGATTGTCGCCATGTAACTGTGTGAATGTGTGTGTATACATAATGCTTCTTTACCCACTGAGGTTACCGTCCATGGCGGCAGTCAGAGAAATATCATATTGCTGCACCTGGGTGTATGTTCCTGTCCAACGGTTTTATGTTCACACCTTTAAAATACATAATACGTGTCACACCAACAGTGGGAGCGTTATTTACTTGTATTTTGGGCTTTTATGTAAAGAACTGGTCAGCTTGACCTGTATAAATTAGTTATGAAAAGTTTCCCCAAAATGACCACATCTGTTGTAATTAAAATGGGTTTGCACACAGATTGGTTTGACTGGGATATCGTGAGTCATAGATTGTGTCACAAGTAGGCTGTGATAAGCAACACGCCTATTTTCATTATTGCCCTATCTGGCTGTCGTCTGTTTTTGCCCCATTCGCAACTATCATAACTTATCCTTATGCTTACCAGTTATCTTGGTTTGGCCTTGTGGAGCTGCTAGTCCCTCAATTATCATCCATTGCCATTTTGGGAATGTCATTCGGCCTGGAAATTGATCCAAAACTAATGGTTGGTGAGGGATTGCTGAGGACTTGATGGTTCTCTCCTCATCTCTTGACAGTCATAAATAGTCTCTGAAGCAGAGCACTAATGGCTGGGTGATGATCCAAATTGTCCTTTGTGCGTCCGCTTTGTCTGTACACCACCAGTGGCTTATTTGCTTGCTCATGGCAAGGGGGCATTTTGATTTGTAATGATCATGGTTGGTGTGCCAAAAGGGCAGCAAGATTTGCATATTTGACCCATGTTTTGAACTATATTACTTAGATCTCATGTGTAGACAGCTTTGGAGTTCAAGGAATTTCAACCGCTGTGAGTCGCATGGCAATTGAAGGCTGAGAGAACGACCCCGGGGTTGACAGTCAGCAGCACTACAGCTGTGTTTGGGCTTGTTTGCCCATTCTAGACACATCAACCTCTGTCGGTTGTGCTGCAGTACAAGGTCTTAAACCAGCCTTCCTATGGCTGCCCTGAGAGAGGAAGTGGCTCAGGAAGCAGAGGGAAACTACGCATGAGATGTGACAGTGTTTGGTTCCTGTCAGCTGTGGCAGAATTCTCTTGTGTTGTGGCTGTGGTGAACTGCTGAGTGTATACTTGACTTCTTGACTAGGTTGATGGATTATCATGAAGATTAATATCCAGTTATCCAATATACCCATTACACATTTGTCATCATTGTTAAGTAAGCTCTGGCTAAGTCCACCTGTTCTCTGCTGCCCATCCCACTTTTTTATTGTTTAGAGGTTGACGTTCAGGCTGGAGCTGGACTAACCAGTCTGTACACAAGATAATAAGCATGTTAGTTATACTTCAATATATGTATATATATATATATATATATATATATATATATATATATATATATGTGCGCGCACACACACACACACA
>JAFBJU010001219.1:120385-160379 GCA_016785305.1 Colistium nudipinnis
TATGCGCGCACACACACACATACACTGTTTCTCATATCATTTTGCAGGGACTGTCAGCACCATGTTGTAAGAAGCCTGATAATGAGTATTGGCCTCTGCATCTTAATTAGAATTAAAAGATTGCATTCTTTTCACATGTTTCAAATACCTTGGTTGGTCTAGTCCTGTCTTTGTAATATGTTATTATTCCACTGCACTCTTTCAAGAACATTGTCCGACTATTTAAGAATGACTTACCACAACATCTAAATGTATTTGACTTATCATTCATATATTGGTTTTGTATTAGTTTAGATTAGATAGACTTTTTTTCCATACAGTGTTCTGCAGTTTTTTTAAGGGGGAAATTCAATTGGACTTCTTGTTATCTAACCGTAGTTTGTTTGTTTGGAACATGCTGTTAGATCAAGCAGATCACATGACTAAATCGGTGCTTCTAGTTCTAAACAATGCAACCTGCTGACCGTGCTACTAGAGTAATTGCAGGCAGAATTCCGAAATAATAAAGAAATGTATATTAATCAAGTTAATATACAAGTGTTACACAGCTTATTTCTCTGTTGAGTTGTCCTTGCATGTTGAATAATAGATATAATAATAAAAGTTGTCTTATCTCTTTAATGGGAAAAAAACATTTTTGTTGCTTGCAATCTGAGCCATACATGGAGTTCAGATACACTATCTATTTTGTTGAAACCTCATCTTATAGCTTTGCATTTCTTTGTAGTTTAGCAATTCTAACCAATGCACGCAAACTATTCTTCCACTGGTCATTCCCACCACAGCTGACAACATCTGTTGAAATGGAGCAGTGGTTTGAGCTTTGCTCACTGGGGGAGGGGGAAGTAACTGATCAGGAAGAGGAAGACTCATGCTTTGTACTCTCAGGCTGTAATATTTAGGAGCCAATTTTTTATATTTAAGAAATAAGCAATGTCGGGCCCTTTCTTCATGTCCGTTTAGTTGATCCTCTGAAAGAACAGCTGCTTAAAAAAAAATCAGGCAGAAGTTATGTTTGATTTGTTTGTCTTAATTTATAACAGAAATCTTACACACAAATAGGCTTGCCCCTTTGTGAGTGATTGTATAGGATTTTAAAGTGGCCACCTATTAAACTTTGACTTTTAAGTAGGATAAGAAGTTTAGGATTTAACATTTTAAGTCTCACAACACAGCCATGGAGAGTTGGAAAGAGGTTTAGTGCTCATTTAGTACACGTCAAGGCATGCAGCATCACAGTTGGCCAACAATCTCTGACGTGTTTGTTTCTTGTGTCTCAATCTGTTTTTCCTGTTTTTAAATGAATAAGAATCATTTGACTTTGGTCTTCATTCCTGACACACTGCAGATGTTATTGATGCATATACATAATTCAGTGTTAAGCTTTTTTTTTTATCATATTACACGTGTCAGCAAATCTAATTTCATCTATATACTCCGCAATAATCAGTGATAGAATGTATTTTGTTCGGTTTGCTTTTAAACTGAGCATACTGCATGGTAATTTGGGCTTGGACAGAGGTGAACAACACCACCTTATCTCTTTGTTGCAAAAAGCACTGGAATGTAGCTGGAATCTGATTACAATGGTTGCCCATGGCCTTGGTTACAGGAAGGGGATTTAGGTGGCGTCTCGTTTAGTCTTGGTGACAAAAGGCAAAAGGCAGCCAGTGCATAAAGGGCACTGAGGCGGCATCACTGGTGTGTGGGGGGCGAGGGGTGGGTGGTAAAAGTGTTCGGTATGACAAGTTAGTGACCATTTATGACATTTATGCCTGGTCTATTTATGTAGTTTAATTGTTGCGATTCCTTGCTGTACATTGATACAGTTACTCTAATGCATATCGCATGATATGCCTGTCAAGGTAATTGATTGGTATTTTTAAATGTGTCACAGGCCCTTTTACAGTATTTTCGAAAAGATTTTGTCTTGTAAGCCTGTGAAGGCTCGGCACATCATTTGCATGACGCAATCATAAAAATTAACCCAAAAAAAATCAAACCATTGGCTTTAACTGTGGAGTTCAAGTTGGAAAACGTGTACTCTTATTGTGTGTAATGGGATATTAAGATGGTGTTTTTTTTTCAATGAGATTGGGGGAAAAAAAATCATCAGAGAATTAAGAAGCCAAGTCCAAGTTTCTCCAGAATTGTGATGACCTCGAAAAATAAGACGTCGGCATACTTCTGCCTTGCTGTTTATTGCAGTAATTGCAGTGTATCACTTGTGTAGCGGCCATTATGTGCAATTCCTAGTAACGCAACTGGATTCACAGAAATGTTTTTTCTACCTTTACATTATTCTTAAAAAACAGGATTAAGTCACTTACTAAGGTAAAATAGCTTTCTTTCTTATTCCAGACTAAAAGAGGTTTGACAGAATTACCTGTTCAGACATTTTCCTCGTGGCCTTTAGCTACCCGGACAAGCTCAACCTGTTTCGAGAAACTGGTCTTTTGTCTGTAAACATTACAGCCGGTACCACCCCAGGTTGACCAACCTAAGAAATAACTATACTGTGCATGTTAGAGGATAGAGAGCTCGCGTAAAAGTAAGGGCAATAAATTATACACATACTGGGTTCTGGGAATAAAGGACCGTCTCCTAATTCATTACACCACAATACTGCATTATATTTACAGTATTACTTCGCAGAGTATGCCTTTTATTTTAAACCAACAGCGTGTACAGTAACTGGCTTTTGCTAACGTGCCTCATCTGGGGCCAATGCCTAACCGCTGGCTGTTAATACACCAGAATGTTCCCCCATCTCTAAAATAATAAACACTCCAGTGGGCAGTTGTATTTTTCTATAGTAACTAAACTTATACAGTAAATACAATATCTAGGCCTTGTCGCAATTCTGTTCTAACTCCTCCCGCCCCTCCCTCTTATATCTGCTCATGCTGATTTGTGGTCGGGATTTTCATGTTGTGTTATTTTCCTTGCTCACCCAACACGAGGAATAGTTTTGTCCCTTCAAAGCATGTTGGTGAAAATAAACTATAGGGTTAACATTTACACGCAACCGTCTTTATTGTTTTGTATTGGCCGGAATAAGCCATTATCTCTTAGTTCCACAGAGCTTTGATAGGCAATACATTTAAATCCATGTGTGCTTGCTTATCCGTCTTAGCAGGGATCTGATTGTTTGACGGTTGACAGAATAGGGTGGCCCATGTTTTAATTGGAATGTGTGAACATAATTGAATGTGGCAGGGATAGGCAAAATTTAATGTCACCCGTCTCTGAGGATGTGCAATACGCCTCCAAAGAGGTTTGTGTTAACTTTTATTTCCTGGAATATTTGTGGTTTATCGTGAAGGATGTGTTTCGAGTAAGGCCTAGTTTTGAATAGAATGATCCTTTTTGAATGCTCTCCTCCTAAACCTTCCCCAAGTATTTTAACTTCTTATCATTCATACGAACCCGCACGTAGCTTGAAGATGCAAACATTTTATATAAAAAATTAACTGCACACTGTCAAACATGGTAGGTAACTCTGTTATAATGTTAACTGTTAGGGCCCTACCATATACCCAGGCTCCACAGACTTTCTACTATTATGTACTTATTAAGTAAGGAATATTAAGTCAGTACTATTAGAATGAACAACTTTTCTTAATTTTTTTTGGCATACTTGAAAAATAGGATTTGGAATTGAATAAAGCATCTTTGTCAAAGTATGTATTTCTTCCCAAAGAAATCTGCTATATTTCTATTTCTGGAGACTTTAATGGATGTCAGTCAGCTGCTGTTGGTCTGTGTTAGCCTCACCCGGAGTAATCAAATTCAGTTTCCTAGACAGATGCCCTCCTGATCCAGATATATTTAGTGGAGGATTTACAGAATCTGACGTAACTTCTCCTCATTTTAAGAAAGATTAAGACTAAAGTGCCATTAACTTGCTCAATCTACTTTGAACAAATTTGGCTTTGAGCCCACCAGTTTTTGCTATCTCAAAAACAAACGGTTGTAAAAATGACTGACGTGTCATGCAGGAGTGTTCGACGGGGACACACCCACATCCCTACAGGAAGAACTTCCTGCTTGTTGTTGAGATCTTTGTCCCGTCTGAAACCATGCCATATGAGGCTTTCTTGCTTGTTCTTATTCTTTCCCTCGTGCTCTCTCTCCCTCTCTCTTTCTTTTACATACACACAAACGCACACAATGGAAATCACCTCCAAAACATCTCTCACATCCTGTGCTGTGCTTTGGTCATGTTGGCGATTCAGGCTTGGAAACTGTTACCATGTGCTATTTAAAAAAAAAAAAAAGGATTTTAGGGGCTTCATGAAATCACGGAAGAGCTTTTGTCTTTCTCCAAGTTATAGGTTAGATTAGACTTTCACTGTGGTCGTTTATCTGGCCAGCTTTCCATTATCTTTGGAAGTTGTCTGTTATTGTAAGCAGAGCAGTGGGACTTGTCTTGGTGAACATTTTAGCTGAACCAGCTACAAAGTCTGTTTTCGTTTGGATTGGGTATGTCTTATTTTCCTTTGGAAGTGGCTCTTTCTAAGTGTACCAAAATATTTGGCACAATGGAAGATAAAAAGAACAGATTAGACTCCTATGAAATATTAACCCTATACTTTGCCATGTTTTTGAACTTTTTCAATTGGTAGCACTTTACTGGGGGGGGGGGTCAATACCTTGTTGGCGTTGACCTAAAAATATTGTGTTGAACACAACAATTATGACTGTGGTGCATTGCTTTTCGGAATGAATGTTTCTTACAAAGGTCTGTATCAAAGTAGTAGGGGTTTTCATAAAGCGAATAGAGCTGCGCCCTCGTATTCGACCACCACATTATTATCCCTCGCTTACAAAACAGTAAATAAATGATAATTTTATATGAGCAATCTGCAACACGTTTTTCCCTTTGAAATTGTCAGCACCACAATGGCCAGAAATCCCAGGGAGACCCTAGGAATAGTGGAGCGAGTGAGTTGGACACATCTGCAGAGGGAATTTGTTAAAGAAAAAAGTCCAGACATATTTCACACGAGGCTGCTGCAGCTTTGCTGCTGTGTGTGGATTGGATGTTCTGTCTTCGTACACCTTTTTTCGATAGCACACATAGTCTTCACACGTGTTTGTTTATATTGCAGGCTTCTATGCTGTATATCTGTTTCCCTGTGACTATCTGTGCCTTTAAGCCCAATGTCTCTCCTTTTTCCGCAGATATGAGACGAGTAGTACGAGCGAGCAAATTCCGCCATGTCTTTGGCCAGACGTTGAAGAATGACCAATGCTACGATGATATCCGGGTTTCACGGGTCACATGGGACAGCTCCTTCTGTGCAGTCAATCCCAAATTTGTTGCCATAATCATTGAGGCCAGTGGTGGCGGAGCTTTCTTCGTTTTCCCTCTTCAGAAGGTGAGTTTACCATCAGTCATATCATGCAACACTGAATAAGCACTGTATTATGTAGAGGCAGAGGTCAGCCTGGAACCATCATTGGGCTCTTGCATGTCCCCAAGACAGCTCTTGGGTGACATTGTGCCCGATTGTGGTCAGTTGCTGGCTGATGCTCTTCCGTTCTGTGTTTTGGTCAAGGGGCAGGTCCTGTCACTGTGAGTGACACAAGTACTGCAACACTGTTGACAGATCTCACCCGGGCCTGTAATTACTGTACAACAGTACACTTCCATGTCATCTGAGAAGGCTGGCTTAGGGGACTAGTCCTTGGGCCTGTCATCACACAGATTACATCTCTCAGCACCTCATTCAATACAGAGCTTGTACCGAAGGTGGGCTGCGAGCTTGACTGGTTTCACTCACTTGTGTCCGTGTTGGAACGGGCTGCTCTCTTCCAGTCCAGTAGTGGTGTGTCCGTGGGACAAAGTCCACTTTCACTACTATATTAAAAAGCAGTCAGAGACTGAGGTCTTTGTGTACCGAGCAAACCCCAGGCAATTTCCTCAAGCGAGCGATTTAAAGACTGCCCTCTTGATTTTTAGATCTTCCACATTCAAGCTGGCAGGCGTAACGGACTAATCCTTCAGATATAGTGTTTTCCCCATTTTTAGAATTGTCCTGTGTGTGTGCGCGCATGTTATAACTGGTCAGTGTGACGGTATGTCCGGCACCAAACAAGTTCTACACCCTAGGAAAATGAAGACCATCAGTTGGGACATATGAACAACATTATTTATTTCATTCATTCATTTCAGATCCCATTTTAATTGGCAATAGCTACTTTTTAAGATATTTTTGATTTCTCAACATGATTTCCTCAATATGCTTTTTGTGACGGGGATAAAGCAGGTCCATCTGGAAATCTCAATTTAGCCATGGATGGAAATGCAGGTCTCAAAAGTGGGGCGAGTCTGCTCTTTAGAACCATATGACCAGACCGCACTGCGCCTGATGTAATTTCTAACAAACGGAGTAAAAATGTATCTGATGATGTATCTGCTGGGTAAGAAATGGGTTAAACCACTTGTAAGCAAATCCGCATGCTTTTCCGTGTGCTACTGTTATGACTAGAACGTGTCTGTTTTACTGTTTGAGCTGACACTGGGCTCTGCCTTGTGAATAAAAACTTGGCCTGATCGGAGGACTTTTGCACTTTGAATCACTTGGGTCTTATTTCACTTTGTTGTAAGACCACATAACCCCTAAATGCTCCCACCCTCCAATCCCTTCCCCTCACTAATGTGAGAGGGCATCTGTCCAGCTAACCCATCTGCCTTTGCTGTGTTGCTCCCGGTCTCTGTGGGCAGCCAGCTGCTCATGGTCTTTGTCCCACGCTTACTCCCGACACAGCCCTTTGTCATTACCATACTTTGACAAGGGGGGGGGGGGGGCAAAAGTGTAATGATGCTCCCTCCCCCTTCACAATTTAACCATATGCAACCGCGCACCATATTTGTTGTAGTGATGCAATAACGGTAGCAAAATTAATGATTAAAAGGATGAGCCCCCCACCCCCCAAAAGGCATTGTACTCCCTTTCCATATTTTCAGGCAAATCTATTCTTCTACCTGGTAACTGAATGTGGCTGGGAATGGATTTAAAAAAAATCTTTCTCTTGGGTTCAAAGGTTGATGTTGTGGGTCTTTGACCCGACCTGAGGTCTGTGCCTCATTTTGTGTCATCAGCCACTGGAGCTGCGTGACTCGCTTCGGCGAGGTTAGTGTGGCAGGTCGTCGTGACTCGGCACAGCCATGAGTATTGTTGCTTTCTCTTGCTGGAACACAGGGATTTATAGAGAGGGCGTCAGATGTCCAGCTCAACACATGTCATTCCCTTCCCTCATGCTTTCAATCTCCCCCTTTCTTTTTCTTAGCTGGATGCCTGCTAATTTATTCCCTGATTTCCATATGAAGGAAGCTGTGGGAGTGAATGCATCAGCTAGCAAGTGGAAAATCAGTTTTAATTCCTATGTCTGCTATGCCTAAGAGAAAGGAAGCCTCAGCAAATCAACCCAGTTGTTGTTGTTATTTCACCTTCGTGCTCCAATCGCTGCCTCTGTGTAGAAAGGACGGTCAGATTTGGAGTGTATTTGACTTGGATTCAGTCTCTCAATGCACCATTCATCCAGTGCTCAACCTTTTCTGTTACTAATCCCTGGGTGTGTTCACAGTGACACATTATTTCTGTCCTGTCTCACATTCTCCAGTTTGGCTGCTAAATTGATGCACTCTATCTTCACACAAAATACTCTGCTTGTGTTTGACACCCATGCTCTTTGGCTATAGTTCGGTCCGTTTGTGTTAGAGACCTCTACGCTGCTCAGTCGCCTCTGTCTTTGCCGCTTCTGCCGCTCAGTCCTGCTGACTGCAGATTTTACCATATATGGTCATTCACTGCTCCCTGCCTGACAGCCTTCCAAGACCATTTCCCCCCTGCCTTGCCATTGGCTGCTTCATGCAGTGTCAGTGCACATGTGAATTCTGGGATAGGCTGAAATATGAAGAGCCGCCAAGATGAGAAAACTAGGTTGAAGTCAGATGGTGTCTCAGTCACAGAGTCATTCATTGTATTCAAGCGTCTTTTAAATAATTACTTTGTAACGTTATACTGATGCAGTCACACTGATTATGTAATGATCATCAATCTATCTCGGTTAGGGTTTTTTTTTTCATAAACCACACATTATTAGATGTGAACGTTGAAACGAAGTTATGCTACGTTTTAATAAGAAAAGCTGTGTAGGATGCAACTTCCTATTCTTCAAACTATATATATTTTTTCATATGCTCTTTGTTTCTCCTCTTTGTCAAATTTTCTTGCCACATGTGCTGGGCTGTATCACAGCCATCACTTTGGAGGCGGTAGTATGATGTAGCAATACGGTGCACAGAGGATACATACCAGTTTAAAGCAAGCTCATATAATAAATTACAGGAGGCAATGGTCCTTATGATTTATATATTTTTTTTATATATTTTGGTGTGTATATATATAGTGTGTACTATAACATATCTCTGTATAGGTATGTCTGCTTAATCGCCTCAGCCATATATAGCTTAAGTTCCCCCTTAGCCAGTAGTGTTCATAGCTGTGTTGTATTGTTCCTTCCCGATCAGTTTAAGGCTGTAAATCTTTAGAAAAGGTTCCGGGTTAGACAGAACTACTGCTGCTACTGCCTCAGCTGTTTGTCTCTGTCTTACAGACTCAGACTTGTTGAAGTGGAAATTTCCACGGTGCCCTGAGCACTACTGGATAGAAGATATGGAAGACGCTTTTGTAATGTGCATGTGTGAATCACATGTTGGGCTGCAAGGAAATGAAGTGTGCGGGCCTCTTGTGTGAATGGGAAGAATGTCCTCTCTTGCCTTGAGGGAATGATTTTCATCCATTTTGTTGTGTTCCAGTGTTGTGCTATGTGTCTGTCCTTGTGTGATTCACTCTCATTTTCTGCAGTCTTACTTGTTGCTATGCAACTGGTTGTTTTCTCTGCCTCTGGCATTCCTCTTGAAGGATACAAATGTGTGTAGTGTAGTTTTGGACACGTTAGGTATTCAGCTCCTGAGGTTAACTCTTTGCTGTTGGTGTGGGGTGTTTTTTCCCCCTTCTTGAGCAAAATAATATCTTCTATATTGCATGTCTTGCACGTTTCCCGTTTCCTTTTTTCCCACTCATTTTAGTCAACTAATTTGATAAAAGGTAGTGTTGGGCTATGAGATCTGATCAGAATTGGTCACAGCCGATGCATTCGGGGTGCATTTTAATACCAGGTGGGATGAGTTTTGCTTTGAGCTGTCCACTGATCCTATCTGCCAGGATGTATGTTGGCCTAAGTTTTACTCGGTTTAAGGACTGTTCATCCCCTTGTGATACATACACATATGCAGGATGGAGGCAAGATCTACTTATGCTCGCATGTGAATCCCTGAAATTCTGTATTATGGATACCAGACACAAACACCATCAACACCAAAGGGTGCTGTATTGAACCCCCTGACAGCCCTCTTGCTCTCATTAGCCATACTCATGCCAGAACTCCCTGGGGCCAATGTGTGGAATGTAAAGAACGTGTCTCTACTGGTTGAACTGTCATCTCCTCTGCCCTGCTTCGCTTGAGCAGGAGGTCGAGCTCCACAGCTTAATTCAAGTTTTGCTGGGCCTTCATGGTTCAAACTGTTGCAATAAAGTTTCGACGCAGAATGTAGATACAGATATATATCTTTTGTATTTATCTTATGCTGGTAAATCACATTGTGTTAATGGAGGACTATGGAAAAACTGAAACGAACGTAGGAGGTCATGCAGGAGTCTTGGTAGCATGTCTGACCTGGAGTTAACATGTGAGATGTGCTAAGGAGTGTCAAAATCTCGTCGGGGCTGAGAACCAATTGCTGCATTTTAGGTGGTCTTAATCTTTGTGGGCTCTGACAGGCAAGCTTCTGCTAGAGCAAACATAAAACATGAACTAATGCATATCAGAAATGTTGTTTACACAGCTCTAATTTCATGCGAGATAAGTTTAACTTTGAATGCCTCATCGGTAATGAAGCCCACATTCCCAACACCACATGGTCTTAAAGTCCAATTTGAACTCTGAATTTCAGATAAGTGTGACTATGCTTTTCCAGTAAACAGTTATACTGATAACATGCTCAGATGCTTTACATTGGTAAACTTGATTGAACATCACACTTTGGATCTATCTGGTGGAAAATAGTTTAAAGTCATAACGTTTAAAGAAATAAAATAATACATTTGAATGGTTGGCACTCTGCCTTTTCTGTTACTACACCTGGTCATTAACCCGGAGTACTTCCTGTTTCTACTGACCTCAGGAGATCATGCCCAAGAATAGTGTTAACTAAGCTGTAATATTCATATAATATAAATTCCTGTATGTATCAGTCAATGTTATCTGATACCCATCATAGATCCATATTGATAGTAGTGTCGAAGTCTGCTTTCTCTTGACTGCCTCAGGGTAGATTTCAGGGTGTGTTCAGCAGTCAGGGTACGGTTTAAACAAGATCTTGTGATTTTTCACATACTACACGCACACACAAAGCTCATTCTCACACACACACAGGACTTTGATCACCACACTTGGAGTGGTAGTATGTGTCACAGCCCAACTTTGTCGGTCAGGTGACTGGGCATACTATTTTAATATAGCAGAGTCACCTGCTATGTTTTTTTTTGATGTTCAGCCACTGTAAAGTGTAAAGACCCAGTAAACTGCTATGCTACTGTTAACATCTATTCAGTGTCACAGAATTTCAGACATCTGCAATATGATTTGTGTTTCATGGTGATATCAGACACAACATTGTGGATGTGCACTGTAAAAGCAGGAGCTGTAGTGTTCTCTGTTTAGACTTTAAGCATAATATGAGAAGCAGGAACATATGTAATGTAAACAGAAAACATTTAATCTGTCCAACCTTGACACACTGGATCAACTGATGTAAAATGGTCAAAACCTACTATTTTTCAATCATATCAATTTCAAATATGTTCTGGAGTATACTGTCATTGTGAATTAGTAATTGCCTCAAGTTATGTCCTTGTGAAGTTTGATTCTAGTTGTGACCTTTATACCTCTTACTTATAACTGAATTTACTGTTCTTAGAGTTCGTAGTTCTTAAAAAGGTTTTGCTAGTCCCAGTATGATGGCAAAAGCACTTTAGGCCGTGGTTATTTTCCTTTTTTGTATCAGAGAAGCCATTATGCTTAAAATAGGTCTCCAGCAGCTTGACTCTTTCCACAGCAAGTGACATCATTTATCCCAGCCTGTGCTGGTACTTGGGAGTTATCGCAGACCATGGTGTGCTTCAGACAACCTAGCCACTACGGAATGGGTTCACCTCGCTGGGCAAAAAGACCACCTGGTTCCCTTGGCTCATATTTATACTCGGGTTGATTTTAAATGTTTGAAGAGGATGCTAATATAGCTGAAGGTATTTTGTGTGTGTACATGTTTGTGTCAGAAATTCATTTCCAAACCTCCAATGTGAGTTGTATAAGTAGGTAATTTAAAGTGGACACTTTGGTTCTTCATTACATTACTTAACAGTAAGGTGAGGGTGTGGAAAACTAACTAACTGACATCACCACTATTAACTTTCTGTAATTACTGTAGCTGTTCCAATAGTGACTGAACATAACCTCACCTTGCCTCTCTATTTCACCAATAAACCCCAACCATCTGTCTGACCAATGGTGACAGTTAATTTTAGTTTAGTTTTAACAGTTCATTTTCGACAGTTAATAATGTATCAATGAGCTACATAAGGAGAATTTAACATGTTTTTGTTTTTTAAGAAATTGTGCTAGGCTTCAGCACTTATCTTCAGTTTCTGTAGGACTGGGATTTTCCCCTCACAGCTTTCCATGAGAACTTTGGTACTCCACACAGTGGATCTCTGTGCGTGCGTGAGATCTGATTTTGTTGAAATTCTGGATTATTTGGATTATGCTGTAATTGTCTTGTTTTAAAACATGTTCATTGCTCCAGCATGGGCAATGTTTTTAAGCATGGCCAGACTAAAACTAATCTCATTACTCTGTTGTTTGTCTTAACAGACGGGACGCATTGACAAAGCCTACCCCACAGTGTGTGGTCACACAGGACCGGTGTTGGACATCGACTGGTGTCCCCACAATGACCACGTCATCGCCAGCGGCTCTGAGGACTGCAGTGTGATGGTAACGTTTTCATGTACACCTTTACTCACTCCCTGTAATTTGCGACAAAACAGCACGCACATTATTGAGCTAATAAGTGGCGAGACTCCATGCTTTTATTGCGAGAGGCCAGGCTTTTGTAATTTAGGGATGGGTGCAGACCTCACCCTCTGGATTAGATTAGGCTGAAATATGTGTGTAGGAATCAGAGCTGGGGAATGATTTAGCTGTTTATTGAGCTGAGGTCACTGACTTTTTTGAGACTGTAGTTGTGCCTCCCTCCATATGTCCTTATTTGGGCTGTGAAATGCTGAGATCAGTGTGCTGCTTGTTGAGGTGGCCACCACCTTCTCACCTGAAAGTCTGGACTTCCTTATAATCCTTCCCTCAGTCTATGATCTGTAGTGTATGTTTGCAGAAGTATAAGCCATATAATGGAGACAGGAACTAAGGACGCTTCTGCTCTTTGTAACATGTGGCTCTATGTTACCAATCTCAGTCTAAGGTCTAAAGGGCTTTGTGCAAGTACGTTTAGGGTGTTTCCAAATTCACTTTGGTTGGGTTAATGGTGGGAAATAATGTTGCTTCACCAGGTGCATAGATATCAAGGGTTGTAATTATTCTCTTATTTTGCATTGCTTTTTTTTCTTTACTTCGTTAACTGACTTTATTACCAAAAATGTAAATGAACATTTTGCTTGCATCACATTGAGACACTAACACATAATGCACCCATCATATATTAATAAAATGTATATACAGTAATCTACTGATGTTGTGTTTTTTTTTTTTTCTGTATGTCCCACCTGTCACTGAATCATATCCTTTTGTTGGCCACTGAAACCTTAGTTACTGCTGTCCCCATATGGTTTATTTGTGTAACTACAACCTATTGATCTCCTGCAGCTACCATGGATACGTTTGCATTGCCAATTAAATTAGGCTTGGCTTCATTCCTGTCTGCTTAACTGTCCTGTTGATGTTCACCACAGGTGTGGCAGATTCCTGAGAATGGCCTTGTCACTTCCATGTCCGAGCCAGTGGTGGTACTGGAGGGCCACTCCAAGCGCGTGGGCATCATAACGTGGCATCCAGTAGCACGCAATGTCCTTCTTAGCGCAGGTAAGATCTCTTTAAGCTTGAGTTCATTGTACCTGGAACTAAAATATTAAAAACTGAGCTGTCCTGTGAGTTACCATTTAAAGCTTTCTAAAGTGTAGTTAAAAAAAATATCATGGCGTTAGCTGCCATAGAGGCAAAATACACGTAGCTTTGATGCACTGGTCACCCTGACTGCACTGTTTCTCCAGGTTGCGACAACCAGGTCTACATCTGGAACGTGGGCACAGGGGAGGCCATGATCAAACTTGAGGACATGCACCCGGATGTCATTTACAACGTATGCTGGAACCGCAATGGTAGCCTCATCAGCACCTCCTGCAAGGACAAGTCCATCCGTGTCATCGACCCCCGCAAGGAGACAATTGTTGCTGTAAGCAACGCTGAAATATTTCTTTGTTCTAATGTTTTTAATGTACCCTTGTCTGTGCATTAAGTAAAATGTAAAGTTGAGAGTAGGAAGGCAGCTTCAGTTAGAATGCCTGTGTTCCGTTTCTGTGTTTCCGTGAAACTCTCATAGAGTTTTATGTTGAATTGTCAGCGAATTTAGGCACTGACTGATTCTAACCTTCAGAAAGGAATGAACCTAAATGTAAGAGAAATAATATGCTTGTTATTGCCAGCAATCGTGATTACTGACTTACTGACAAATAGAGAACAAGGCAAAAAAGTTAAAGTGGACGTAATAAAATGTTCAGGAAACAGTGACTTTAAACACCTGTGTTGTGTTGACCTATGAACTATACTTCACAGGAGAAGGAGAAGGCGCATGAGGGTGCCCGACCCATGAGGGCCATTTTCCTCTCTGATGGCAACCTCCTTTCAACAGGTTTCAGTCGCATGAGTGAGAGACAACTATCCCTCTGGAATATGGTAAGATCTAACATAAAAATCAGATAAGGAGCTCTGCAGATACTGGGCAGACACGGGTCTTATCTTTTTAAACATTGTTGTCAGGGGTTTATTACCTGGTGGTTAAATTTCCACAACTTGGCATCAGTGTAGATGAAATCACAATCGCAGTAATTCAAAGGTTAACACCAGCGTTATAGCTTTATTTCCATGGAATATTTTCATAAATAAAATCTATTTAAAAAAAATATATAATCCTGCCTGTTTTTTAAAAGCCAATCCAGGTTCCCGGGTCCTATGTATCTGTAGTCTTTCCGACATTAGTCTGATATATCATAATGTTTTTTCCCCCCAGCATAACATGGAGGAGCCCATGTCTGTCAATGACATAGACACCAGCAACGGTGTGCTATTGCCATTCTATGACCCAGACACCAATATTGTTTACCTCTGTGGGAAGGTAAGTTTAGTCAATATTTATAGTTGCATCAAAATTGTATAACCGCACAAAGTGGAATATCTGGATGAGAATGAATGCAAAAATAAAACCCCCTCATTTCTTGACAGGGTGACAGCAGCATCCGTTACTTTGAAATCACAGATGAGTATCCATATGTTCACTTCCTCAGCACGTTTGTCACCAAGGAGCCCCAGAGGGGCATGGGCTATATGCCCAAGAGGGGCCTTGATGTCAACAAGTGTGAAATTGCAAGGTATACTTTCCTAGCTTCACCACTAGGAGGCAGAACATAAGCACTTATCTCACTGAGACAGTTATGTTTATATTTATTTGATGCATTGATATTTGGGTCATTGGGTTGAATTTTTTTTACAGGTTCTATAAACTGCATGAAAGGAAGTGTGAGCCTATCGTGATGACTGTGCCTCGAAAGGTACACTGGTTATTTACTTGCTGTAGTGACAGTTTCTTTAATGGGCTGGTTATAGACTCTTTCTCCTAACTTGTCCCTCTTTTCTTCCCCCGCAGTCGGACTTGTTCCAGGATGACTTGTACCCAGACACAGCCGGACCAGACCCTGCCCTGGAGGCTGAGGAGTGGTTTGATGGCAAGAATGGAGACCCCATAGCCATCTCCCTCAAGAACGGCTATGTTCCAGGCAAGAACCGCGAATTCAAGGTGGTCAAAAAGAATATTTTGGACAGCAAGGGGACCAAGAACACAGACAATTCAAGCCCTGCCTTCAAGTCTGCTTCCCCAACTCCATCGATCGTGAGTATTTGTTTTTTCAAAGATCACCAGTGTCTGATAAATGTAATCTAGAACATTATTCGCAAAACCCAAGTTGTTATAATTATTCTTTTTCCAGCAACAGTCAGAAAACCAAAGATATCCATTTTACTATCTCATAAAAAGAACAGGAAAAAAAACAAATCCTTTCAGTAATGAAAGTTGAAACAAGGAAATGCTTATTATTGTGTTGCCATATTTCAGTTTGAGCTGTTGAATTCATGGTAATGATGAGAAGTAAATATGCATTTGTTTTTTCACTTATTATTGTAGCGTTTATTTTATATATGTATAGTCTGAACAGGTTTTGCCTCACAATTTTACACAAAATAATTCCTCATGTGTTGAGGTTGATGGAGATGATCTTTATACTGTTGTATTTTGACATCATCAGACATCAGTCTGTAACTCTCACCTCGATCTCAGTCTTCAATGCTTTCACCATAGATATGTCTATTTATATGAGGCCAAATTGTTTGATGAAGAAAAAGGACTTATCACCGGCTGTCTTCAAGAGGTGGCTTGTAGATGCTGTTCATGCCCCTCTTTGACCTACAAACTGAGGGGTCTTTTGCTGCCGGGCATCCTGCCGCACCTCACCCACAACACAGACGCCCGCTTGGGGCCCAGCCCATGTGTCTCTCTGCAGTTCTGCTCTGTAATCACAGCCCACTTGGCTCCTATGCTGGCCTTACATTTTAACCCTCAGAGTACCAGGTCATGCTGGTCGGCAGCCTCAAGAATGTAGGGTACAGCATTTGTCTTTTGCACTAACTGGGACATCATTTAGGTTGGCCAAATGTGACCTGGAGTGTTTCGCAGAATGTTGTCTGCAGTAGGATTATCATAGTAATGTGGAAAGACATGCCAAACAGTCCCATTTGTCTTTTGTGTCTCCGACAGAAATCTGAAGCCAAGCTGGAGGAGATCTTGAAAGAAATAAAATCCCTCAAGGACCTGGTCAGCAGTCAGGAGAAGCGAATCATCAAACTTGAAGAACAAATGTCCAAAATTGCCATTTAAAGACCCTTTCCCAACCCGCTACAATTCAGGACGTTCCATTGGCTGGGAGATGGGCAGGACCAGTCGCTGCCTATCTCAATGACAGTGTTCGTCTGAGTCCTGCCCAGCAATGATTCCTTGCAACATTCCAGATGAACTTCTTCTTAGCCAGCCCCGACCCTCAGTTTAACACAGGTGGAATAAGGAGGAGGTGTGACAAATTTAACAGAAAATACACATGCTTTTCGGTGACAAAGGCCTCCTATAATTCTTTGGCAATTCATGCCTTTTTTTTTCCATTTTGTTCATGAAAATCTCTCTGTAATTGTTTAGTAATGGCCAGGGAAATTCCATTGTCAACCCCTCCCATTTTCGATTGTATTGTAAGTAGGTATCAGTATTTCATGTCACCAAACCCCAAAATTATAATGTTGCCAAAATTTAAGTTTTGTTTACACCTCCTTCCCAGTATTTCTTTCTATAATCAAAATGCAAACAGGGAAGCTCAGCGCAGTAGTTATTCTTCTCCTGGTTACCCAATAACACATTAAAATGATCTGATGAATTGAAATAGGAAGTTTGACATTGCAATACTCTGTCAGGAAATACATTGATTCAATTCACATTTAGCTGCCACAGTCCATACCAAACACTAGATGAAATTCATCATTGCTGTCTGTGTTGACGTTGCACAAATCAATGCCTGCTTTCGGCTCTTCCTTTTCATTCCTGTTGCTATTCATCATTCTGACTGTGGACACATTAGTCTATGTAAACATGCATTCCTCTGTATATTGCGTCAGTAACATTCACTTTTTGCTTACTGGAGAACAATAAGAAATACATTCCGCAAATCTTATTGATTGGCACCTGGGGAAAACACTCCAATCCCATTCCTCTTCCTGTACACTACTGTAGTCACCCAGTTTGATTGACTGATTGGTTTTTATTGTGGCATTTTTTGTGGAGTTTCAACCTTTCTGCAGAAAAACACCTCATCTCGTCGAGTGGGATTATTTTTCTCCCTGTTATTTAGCATTAAACACCATCTCAGATCTGTATTGTTTCTACAAACCAAACAGCAAGTAATCACACATTGACATGACTATTTAAAACCATCTGGTGATAAAACTGGAGATTATAACAGGAACCGTACACAATCGGCCTTGAAGGCCAAGATTGTGTGTGTGTGAATATGTGCCTCATTTCTTTGGCCATTTTGGTACCAGTCACTATGGATGTTTCTGCTTTGTTTCTTCTTTGGGGGGGGTTGTTGTGAAATGGACTTTCAGTTAACTTGCCTCTTACCTGGATGAATTGAATAGTTCACTGTCGGTTTTATCCGCTTTCTTGTTCCAACTGTGTTTATTTCCCTCTTAGCACTTCCACTCCTTTTTCTTTTTAAATGGTTATTTCTGTTATGCCCCGTTTAAGTATAGCTAATACAAAAACAATGAACCGTTGGATCTGAGCTGTCTTTCTGTGACAAAAAGCGCTATTTACTCAATGTTGTAGATTTGCTTCCCAGTGGGAAGCTGAGACGGGTAATGGTTCAGTCTGTTGTTTGCCTTGAATATTTGTTACCACTGTAAAGACCTGAAAGTGCCATAGAGGTGACCATGGAAGTGTTTGTAGGGGACTGTTGTGCAAGTAGACGTGTGTAGTATATGGAAGAGATGTTAGGTGCCCAGATTTAAAACCACTTTTGAGGTGCTATACTTAGTACAAACCCTCTGAACAAAGGACCCTGTTCCTCAAGTACTGTATGTCAGCCTTCTCGATGACATCACAAAGTCCTGCCATCCCATCCCACATTGCGCCAGATGACATTACTGGCCTAGGATTTGTTTGAGGCATTGTGCCCCTGACATGTTGACACTTTCCACCTCGGTACGGGTATTCAAACATCACTTAATGATGTCAAACCTAGAAACTGTCAGTCGATAGTGCAACCTTTTCAGGGATCTCATTAGTGAGAGGAAATCTGCAGAGGGCTAGAGAAATGTGGCTTTGATGCAAATTATTCTGCGCTGTCCTGTATATCAGACTGCCATAGATTCTTTATAGCGTTGTTGGCACAATGAGAGGTTAGGTTGGAGGCGTAGTAGTGAATAGCGATCCAAAGGGACACTGTAGGTTGGAGGAATGGGAGGTTGGAAGATAGATGTACGTTTGTAATTAAGGTCTAGAAAAATCGGTGAAAACTGTGTAAATAACATGACCATACTTTCCACCTTTTTTTTTTTCATATTTGTTTTGTGGTTGTGCTGAAGAGGGTATTTGTAAGGGAGGTGGGTTATAAATGTTTCCCCTTGTCTGTGTTCCCTGCACCTTGTCATAATGCACCATGAGACAAAAAACCTGTTGTATTGGAGGTCGTATGAATATCAAAAAAGATAATCAGACAAACATGAACCAGGATGAAGCCTCATATGGAGTTGCGCTCAGCATTTTTGTTCATTATTCTTGCTTCAAGTATCAAACATTGATTATAAGAAAAAATAATAAAGAATTTTTAAAATGGGCTCATTGTGCAGTTGTGTAGGTCTTTCTTGAGAATTTGTTATTTATGTTTGTTGTCTTGACCAAAAAAATGGATGGACAGTTATAACAAATGGATAAAGCTGGCTTTTATACATATATATATATTTTTATTGGTCCATCTTTCAAAACATTACATCTTTATCCTGTCTAAAACTGTATGGTACAAATCCAGTTGTGCCTCAGTATATGTCAATCCTTTATCCCTCGTATTGTGTTAGTTTCTCCACCCTTACCATTGTGTTCCTGGTCACATTTGACCGGTCAGTTTTAACAGCTTTTACCTTAACAAAAAGAACAGTTATCACCTTATTTAATTGAACACCTTTTACACTATAAAGAATGTATCGAACTAATAGTTTATGAGAGTTCTTCAAAAGGGGGTCCCTGACCACTAAGCGGGTCGCAAAATTTGGGATTAAGAAAATGTTAATGCAAACATGAATATATGAACGTGTGCATTAATTGAATAGCTTAGTATTGAATGCACAATAACAGGATAGCTATGTATAAACATGGCCCGTTTAAAATAACACACCCATTTTATATATGGTATGGGGGCCCTGCTCCCTCTGTTTGGGGGTCTTCATCCTGAAATGGTTGAAGGCCCCCGGTTTACATGAATATCTGCAGTGAATACACAAAGAATAGACACTAAAAAAGGGTTTTTCATTTCGCAAGCAGACAGGTCGTGTATCTCTTTTACCAAAGCGGCTACATTTTCGAGAGGACATGAATCTGTTGTAAAACATAGTTGACCAGAATACAGGCCTCCTGGACTCCACATCCCACAGACTTTTGTAGCGTGCATCATTGTTTGATCAATATACTCCTACTAGAATACACTTGGCTTGGAGGTCTACATAGTCCAATGCTTTCCACATGTCCCCAAATCCATGCCACCCCTCCAGTTTTGTCATCTCCAGTAGTATTTCCTCACTGGACTTTCGTAAAAAGAATTGGAAGCTGGATATTGAGTCATCCACACGAGATGTTGCATACTGAGTTGGTCGTGGCTTCATCCTTACTATGTTTCCCACTCTTGCTCTACCTCCTCTGTCCTGGGAGGATGAATACCACAGCAAGGTGCCACCATGGGACTGGAATGTCTCCTCAGGTGCCTGTTCTTCAGGGGCCTGTTCTTTAGGTGCCTGTTCACCAGGTGCTTCACCCTCAGAGGCCTTTTCCTCCTCCTTCCCAAGTAGCAACCCAGTAGCAAATTCTCCAGGTGCCTCTTCTTTTTGTCTGGCTCGCAAGAGGTTGCCTGAAAATCGGACTGGCATGTTTTTTGGTAAACCCTAACCCTAATTCCACAGTTATAGGGTTTATAAGAGTGGAATTAGGGTTAGGGTTTTGGTGAAGGATCCCTGCTAGAAAGACGAGAGTTGGTACTGGGGGTTTTCTGGGTTGCCGAACACGCTGGTCTTGGTCCCATGTCACTCGGACATCGGGAAATGGGTGAACGGTCAAGACGTACAAAACTATATCGCACTTTCGCCCACTTGCCGATGTCCGAGCGACATGGGACCAAGACCACTGCGTTCGGGGTCCCTGAAAACCCCCTGGTACCTGGTAGGCTTGTATGAACACAAATGTCAACAGGTTGTAGTGAAAAAAAAAAAAAAACAATGGATAGAAACGTTTAATTGATTCAAGCTTTAACTTAAACAGAAATGAAAGCATTATGAAATGCATTAATATGAGCCATAGTATGATGGGAGCTGAGATTATACTGTACAAGATAAAGTAACGTTTTTTTTGTTTTATGTGTCTGAGCCACCACAAACAACCTACAATTTCGGTTTGCGTCCCAAACTGAATACAATGCTGCATGAGGTTAGAAAGCTATTGATTCACTTTAATAGCCTTTTCATTTTGACAGTGAAACAGAAATCGCACACTGGCGCGAAGAACCTTTCCCTCCACCGTCTGGTATCAGCATCTCACACCATCTGTCAAAATAACTGAATAAAACAAGAGAGGAGACATGAGCAGTTTCAAATAGATCCCCTGCCTATTTAGAGATGCATCCAGAGATAAGTGCTCCCTGAAAGACCATGAAGTTTATGCGTTCGCCCTGTACATGTGTTTTGGGATGAAAGGGGTGTTCTCGCTCTCTGCGCTGGTCCTGTATGTCCTATAGACACAGGCTGTAATCAACATGGATTTAATTAGAGAGGACTCAGTGGGAGGCAGAGAAGTTCTGGGACTCGCCCCGCCAAGTACAGAAATAACCATTTCTGCAAAACATGGGCCTGTTTTACCGACTACTGTGTCTTTGCAGTTAGTTCTACAGCAAAAACGCTCCCTTCAACTTGTGTTAGTTTAATGGTCCGAGCTTTGAATGAGTCAAAATATATATCCCATCAATCTTAGTCTTAATATGCTGGAGAAGTTTTATAGTGGAGACGGCTTTTGCTTTTGCATTCATTTATGTACTGTAGAATGTCATTGTGTATCGTCTCACCTCTATGTGGCTATTCTATCAATGGTAATGCACAGAAAATATGAAGGGTTAAACTGTCCAATCTCAAATGGCTGCTCCATAAGTGCAGGAGGTTCAGAAAAAGGGAGGAGAGGCTGAAAATAGAGGGCTGAACATCCATTTGCAGTGAGGAGACTTTTAGCTCAGTAGAAAAAAGCAGTCAGTATAACGCAGCACAGAGGGCGGATGCTCGGGAAGTCTCTTTCACTCTTACTTTCCTCTTGTTGCTCTGTCTCCCCCTTCTTTTTCTCTCCTTGGTCTGCACTGCTTTGTGCCGTGTAGAAGATAAACCAAGGATAACACACTCTGTGAGTATACATTTCTCTTTTTATAATAATTTAAAGTGGATTTCATCAGTATAGCAAAACGTTTTTCCACGTTTTTTTAGTTAACCTGTGTATGCAGTTTGACAATATGCCAAAATGAGTATCAGATTTTAAGATCCCTTTGGCTCATATTTAAAGACTTAAGTATTTACACTATTATTGCACTGTATGTATGATACCATTTTCAAGAAATTATTATAATTATCACCTATACTCCACCGTATTTAAACTGTAAATGTAATTTTAAAAGCTTTGACATAATTAGATGTCTTTAACAACAATGACCAGTCAAAACATACGACACCCAAGGGGCAGTTTTTTTCAGTGTAATGAGTACCTTTTCTTTTGATATTTCAGTATGGTTTCATGACATGATGGTCTACTGTTAGTTGAGAGGGATTTTAATGTTGAACTCTTATTTGGGGTATTTCTTCTTTGACTTAAGCAACATATGTGACTATTTATTCCTTCCATGCTACATTAGAATCTGGCCAAATTTTAAAGTTTATCCTCCACTCAGTGGCTTTCTGAACTCCAAAGATTTGTAATTTAGGGTGTTGAAAGGGATTTTGAAGTGAAATTTGAGCCGTTGGCTCCGCCTTTGTAAATACGTTTTCTGGCAGAACACAGGTAAAACTTATTTGGATTTTTTTTTTTTTTTTTTCAATCCAACATTTTACGATTGACCAGACATGCCACGACTGAATTTTGGGTAGATGTGTGATGATGACATCCAGGATACAGTGTTGAAAAAACGTTTTATTACTTTGCCATGAAATGGAATAATGACTTGTTGTATAATAATGTGTGGATAGACGGCCTTCGTTCGAAGGTAATGCCGGCCCTCTGCTAAAATGCGGCAAATGTAATTATGGCTGTAATTATAGAGATTCAAGGGGCAGTACTGTCCTGTAGCTGTACATGCAGGATGAAGACCCAGCCTGCCATATGGTCCAGCAGAGCACAGAGTGCATGACCGCACATGGAGGGGACGGGGGGTTCACACATGTGTAGCGTAAAAAAGATCAGGTTCTCTTTCGCATGATGCTGATTAGAAGCTTGTCTTCACAGCTTAGCACTGTGTAATTACACACGGTGCTAAGAGATAAACAGGTTTTAATTGCTAACTGAGGGAACGCTGCGCTAAAATGTTCCATTTGTGTCAAACGCTTGACTTCACACTGAGACAGAGAGAGATGGCCGGGATGACAGTCATGGAAGAAAAGTAATACTGGGTTGGGTAGTTTATTCAGTCCGTGGAGCTGTAAGTAAATGCAGGTTATCCTGCAGGCAGAAATATCTTCATTAGGTCTGTGCTGCTGTGGGAGGTGGTGTACAGCAGCTGCTGCCCAGTGTAAATATAGAGGCCACAGCCGCAGGTCTCCCACGCCTCTGTGCTCCCTCGGCTCTATGACTTCCTCCTGGCTTTGGTGTGGTGGATGGGTGGCCTCCCTCTTCTTGACAAATTATAAGGCCTTCAGCACCAAACTCACTGCCTCCACCCCAAATAAGTGATGGCTACTCTGCTGCCTGTTAAAATAGATCTAGTGCAAGACAGAGAATGGCGGAAAATACTAGAAAAGCTAAGATGGACGCTGGAGTTGAATTTCAGATGGAATCAGCTTTTAAAATGTGAACTATTTTATCTTTGTTTGTTTGTGCTGCTTGAAAGAGACTGATGGATGCTAGTTAGTATAGCGGTTCAATAGGTTTCAATCAAATCAAAAGAAAATAAGTAAAACTTATCTGCAACACAAATTTGGAATAATCCTTCTCGGTTTGCCTCAATCTTTGTTCATTGCAGTCGAAAAGTTCCCAACTAGACCTCTTAAATCATTCCACTCAAATCTGAGAGGACCTACCCCTTTAGTAGGGGGTAAGGTTTTTTAATCTGGATCGGTCCAAAAAATACAATATTCAGGAGTCTTATTTATGCTTTGAGGTGATTAACAATAATTATTTACAACATATTTTCCTTGTCAAGACACGCACTTTTAATGAATTTAACAAAACAGTGGTGGTATGGTTTTATTTTCATAAATAATGCAAAGACTCTTCTCTTCTAACTTACCACAAGAAAAGTAATATTTATTTTCCAAGCTGGTGGCCAGATTGCATATCTCTTTAAGGTTTCTATGACACTTAATTAAACACCTTTTTGTTGTTATTGCAGGACTCAGAAGAGAAGATGACGTCTCGCATGGTGTTTCACGTCACTTGTGTGACTTTGCTCTCACTGTTGTGTAGTGTGTGTCACTCCACTCCTCTGTTCTACAACATATCCATGGACGGCAGTGGTGACGAAGCAGAACTGGGGCTCCTTTTCCCAACCTCTTTCTCCACCCGGGCACCTGTTCACATCACCACTGCTACTGGAGCTCCCACCCACACTAACAGCATCACCACTACCATGATCCGCCTGAAGGACTTTGTCCTGAGCCGGGTGGTTGACTTCCTGCAGGAGCATTTGCTCATTATCATAGTTGTGACCTCTCTTCTCATTGTCATGGTCTTCATCATCTGCTGTGCCTCTGCTATGAGTCACAAGCGCAAGCTGGAGGCTTACAAGCCCCCTGCAAATCCACCCAAGAAGAATATTGCGGATAAAACCGGTGCACACAAGAATTCAAGCGAGCACCAGGAGAGGCCCTACGCTGTCGACCATGTCAAGAGGGTCCAGCCTCAGAGCATGGCCTCCCCCAAGAACCTGCGCACCCCCTCCAAGGCTCTGGTGGGAGAGAAAGGGAGAGACGTGAGATCGTCACCTCGTCAAGAGGTCAGAAAGGTCAGGGAGGCAGAGGAAGTGGAAAAGCGGAGAGAGGAGCCCAAGCACAAAGAGCAGTCCAAGCACAGGGAGGAGGTGCAGCAGAGCTCCAGCACCAGCTCCAGTCAGCCTGTCTGCACCTGCCACCTGAAGAAGGCCCACCACTAGGCTACAACACAAAACTGAAGGAAAATTCAGACAGGTTGGTTATTTTAGAACACCTAGGCAAAATGTTTAAAAGGATTTAATTATTTTATAATGGTTCACAGGCGGAAATATAGTTAAGTGATTCTCATGCATAAAGAAAAATCAGCAATCTTTGAAATGTTAATATCTGATTGGAACAACACTATTAATAGAAATATTAAGTAATAAAAGATAAGAAAAGAAGACAAGAAAACAGAAGACATGTGGCCACCACTTTGTTTCTGATTAAATTGCCAAGAACTACCTGGAAATGCTAAGACACATGGTACATACAAGATACAAATTTTGATATGCATAAATGAGTCCTTTTGTTTTATCAGTGACTTGCAGTACCAGGATTTCTCAATAGCCTCATATCAAACCCTTGTGCTTCTGAGTTTTCATTCACTTATTCTCAATAAGATTTATATTAATACGATTTTTGAGACAAACAATATGGGAACAATAAAAAGTATGGATTAATATAAGAATAGAAATATTCGTTTATTTTGAATACAGAGATACATTTCTCCGTATGCCTGCTAAGACAGAGGAATATTTTCTGTCTGTTCTGCTGTATACCACAACACATTTTTAAACAGGTAAATGCTTTGGTTGAATTGATCTGTCATTTAGACAAATGATTTGTTGCTGTAGACAAAGCAAAGTGAAATGCCAGTAAACCTGACTTGTGATAACAATATTCTCTTTATATTAACACTCATATTTATCCAATTTTGCTTGCATTATGTCATTTTATTTCATAAAATGCTGTATTTACTTTAGGAACCTACTTTGTTTTTCAGATTTATACCAAAAATGTTTTAAAATTTAACTCAGACTTGCTTGTCTGCATATTTATTTGGTTTTTACCTCAGTTTGCTTTTATTTGTCTTACAAAATAAACACATGCTGTCTTTGGTATAAAAGCTTTTTGAAAATGTTTGAGCTCTATATATATTACTTATGTACAAGATAAATGAAAGTTTTAATGTTTTATGTGATCATTTTTAATGGGTCAATACCTTAAATGCATGCTTGGACAGTTGGTCTGACAGTTTTACTAGTATAGTTTTTATATTACTAAAAAAATCAAAATCAAAAGCAGAGAAATGCTTATTTTTCCATTTTCATTTGGCTCATTCAATAAAAACCCCAGCTTGTACTGGCAAAGATAAAATAGCTGTCCCACTACTTAAATTAATGATTCTGAGAATACTTGTGTGAGATTTTGTATGATTTATGTGCCAGATGTTTTTTTTATTATTATGATTACTTTATTCCACTGAAACCTCATATTTTACTTTTGTTTTCACACTTCAGTTATGTTAAATAAAAGTGTAAAACAAAGTTTTTGTCATTATTGAAAATATAATAGTGGGAATTGTGGAAGTTCTGTCAGGATTGCAACTGTGTTAAGCCAGTGGCGTGCCGGAAGTAAAGGAGAATGTTAGCCGGTTATGACATCCGGCGGCGGGGACAGGTGGCCGGGCTTCGGGGCTACGCTCCAGAGAATGCAGGGCCCGCGGAGTCGGAGATTAACTGGCATTAGGAGAGCGCCCCCGGTCCTGCTTTAGTGAAGTGGACAGAGGCCATCGGCGTTTTCTACGTGTGTGTGTGTGTGTGTGTGTGTGTGTGGGAGAAGGGAGAAGTGGGACCATCGCCAATTCTCAGACCCTGGGTGAGGCAGGTCTTTTTCTACGCGTTCTTTTACGTCTGAATTGCTTGGCGTAATGTATGCAAGTTTTGCTCAGTTTTGCTTTATTTTTTAATCTACCCTTGAAAAAAAGAAGACGGCGGCTTTGAAAACGTTAAGAATTAACTTTGGCTTCACAGACCACAGGGCTATCCTGTGCCTTGGGTGGTTCCGGGCGATCTGCTGGCTGCGCATGCTCGTAGAGTACCTGGTGTGTGTGTAGTTACAGGTGCAGTGCGCTAACGGGTGGCCTTTGGGAATGACTTGTGGTGTGTGACACTGGTTTGGCGTGTGCCATCTTCCTTAGCATGCTGGACGCATTTACACTTTTGCTCTGAACCCGATTGTTGCCGTTTCTCCTTTCAGCTTCTGCTTGGCAGCTGTGTGGCGTTCATATAAATAAAATACTTTGGCGTTATTAATTATATTCTCTCCTATGTCCGTTGATATCTGTTTACTGTCTTATTTAATCAGGTTAAACTTTTACTGGGATTCGTTTAATTACAATAGCAATAGCTACTATGGAGCTCCTTTTTGAAATTGTATTTAATTGTATTGCTTTTGTATTTGAATCCATTTCATTGATGTAGATTTGAAAATGATAATATTGAATATACATTTTAAAAACAAAAGTATTTTATGTATATATGCACTCTGACCTTGTCTCTTGTCAAAGTTCAATATCGTGTCAAACAAGTAGCCCTTCATATTACTGAAGTAGCCCCCTTTTTAAAAGAGGGTTGGTGATCCCTGGTCTATGGTGATAAGAGGATGCTTGCCATGTACTTTTGAGTTGCATCCATCCAAAATATCAGACTTGCGATTACTTTCCTAAGCATAAGCTGCGTCTTAAATTAACATTTGAAGCCCACAGTGTGTGTTTGAAGCCTTCATGTAGTTTCTAGGTGAGGCAGCAGGAAACTTCACACCCAAGCACCTCGGGTGATGGCAAGAGCCCTGTTTGACCTTCACTGGCTACTGTACAAGATTGTTTTAATATTTCAACAGCAGTAAACCAGATACATACAGAGCCCTGTCTTATACAGAGACAGAGACACTGATTTGTCGCAGTTATGTTTAAATGAAAGCTCAAATAACTTTAACTCTGTGATCCATATTTGGACCTAGTGATGAAATACTGCCCTCATGTCAACTCTGCAATTGCTGATTTAACAATTATGTATGTTTCTACTATTCTTTTGATACCCACCTCTTCCATTTTACATGGCTACATTCAATGATATCAATAAAAACAACCATAATGTAATTATTGTTAAAGTGGCCGACTCACAAACTGATTTACGATACAGTGTAGTCACATGAAAATCAACTTGCGGAAGATCACGTATCAAAGATGACAGCACGCCAGCTTAAAAGGCAAGTGTGACACTGTGGCGCTTGAAACGTGAGCCCTGACAGAGCCTTGTGCGAGGGTCAGATTCCCAGCTCTGTTGTCAATGAAGTGCTAAATAATTCGAGAAAATACTACCCCTTCCCTTTCACTCTTCCCACCAGGTGATGGGGAGACACACAACCACAGGACCACTCATGAACACACTCTCTCTCTCCCACAGGGCACATTCACCTGACCCACTGTGAGTTTGAGAAATCTCAACCTGTGATAACTCCAGAAGGAACACTTGGAACATGTGTTACTTCTGCTGTACACAATTTCTTGCTCTGTGACTGTAATCGTTGTCAACGGCTGCTGAACAAAAGGACTCTCTGTCGGTGTGAATGCTGAGGAGGATCCAGAACAGGTAATACAGCACCTTAAGTCTGTCGTTAAACTTTGATGAGCCTTACCAGTGGCAGTGGTTTTCTTCAGAGAGGGCAGATCACGCTCCAACCATGGGGAAATATGCCTGATCTTTTTGGAGGAGGAGCTGATTATATAGCAACACAAACATGGTAAGGGCCCAAACCTTACTAACTATTTTGGGGGTTTCTGTACTACTGTCTAACAGTCTGCCTTTTCGAAGTCATCAAAATAGTTTAATAAATCTTTGGGTGACAGCTCTTTCTGGGTGGTATGTCAATAATAGTCCAGTCATCAATACACGCTATATAGCTTCACCTGTAACAAATAGTATTTTATTGTAAATTGAATAAGCAAATCCACGTTGTTTAACTACATTCCAAGTTGTGTTAAATTACGGGATTATGAGTTTCTCATGTCTGCTCTAAGCAGAGCTTAGTCATTTGCATGAGGATAAATCATTAAATAATCAGGCCTGTAATAGTAAATGTTCATAGTTAACTAAACGGTGGTTTTGGTCCAGACTTTCTACAGCTCTCTTTTAAAATATGTAACATGTCTGATTTATAAATCATTAGTAAATGATTACAAACTTAAAACGATTCCCCTTACCTTGTCAATTGGTAGCTTTCTTTTAATGAAAGAATGTGAGTCATCATACACTTTGTGCCTAATCCAGTCCTCTCTCCTCTATCACGCCTTGCAGTGAGGTCATGCTTTGGTGCAGAAGTGGTCTTCTCCTGGTTCTCTGCATCTGTCCTCCAGCCTGCCTCCATGCGTCTCCCTGTCCTCCAGGCTGCTGCTGTTCTCACCCGGGACTTCTGGTTCTGTGCGAGTCCCTGGGTCTCAGGTCACTTCCTCGCTCTGTCCCTCTCGGCACCTCGGCTCTCTCTGTGGCCAGAAACCAGCTCTGTAACGTGGACCACCTGCTCCGGCCCTTCGCCAGCCTCCAGCAGCTCAGTCTTAGGCATAACCTGCTGACCCGCTTCCCTCGTGGACTCCCTTCAAGCCTGGAATCCCTGCTGCTGCAAGAGAACCGCATCACTTACATCACTGCAGGTGTCCTGAGGCAGCTGGGGAACCTCACTCGTCTGGATCTTGAGGACAACCGCATCCGTGCCATCCAACCAGGGGCGCTTCAGAGTCTCAACAAGCTGCAGGTCTTGACACTGAAGGGCAACAGCCTCACGAGTCTCCCTCCGAGTCTGCCCCCATCCCTCACCCATTTGGACCTCTCTGCGAACTGCATCTCTACCCTGGACCTGCCAACGCTGCCCTCTCTGGTCAACCTGCAGGTTCTGAATATCAACAGTAACTGCCTGCGCTCAGTCCCGGAGAGGTCCTTCGACGGCCTTCCACGTCTCCGATCTGTGGACCTCACCAACAACCGGTGGGCGTGTGAGTGTGACATTTTGTATCTTTACCGCTGGCTGCTGAACGGTAGGCTCAAGGTGGCGGCAGATTTAGTGTGCACAGAGCCTGTCCATCTCGCTCAGCGTCTGCTTCTGAATGTCTCTGTCATGGCTCTCTGTCCTCATGTCCTGAAGCCAAATGAGAGGACGTATCAGCTGGACATGGCGACAACGAAGGCAACCAGACAAAGCTGGTTCGAAAACCCTTGGGTAGACTTGTCAGAGCAAATACCGAAAGAATCCGCTGTCGCACCGTTTTCCAGAGATGTTCCAGAGACTCGTTTATCATTTGAACACTACACTTTAGAAACCCTCACCTATGAGGAGTGTTTATTCCTAGGTAAAACACCATCTGTGAGTCCATACCATTCAAAAACTGTTACTTTGCTGTCTGATGAGAAACAGAAATGCAGAGACAACATCACAGGTCAGTATCCTCAGAGTAATACCACCTCTGCAGAGGAAACACAATCTCCAAATGGAGAAACACCCAGAGCCACTCCTGACTCACGACTGCTTACACAAGCAAACTCCGCAGTGGTCATCTCTCTGCTGGCAGTGTTGTGTGTATTGGTGGCTGTCTTAATGCTGGCGGTGTTACTGGTGTTGAAAGGGGTACTTTGGCGCCAACAGAGGGTGGCACCGCTTGATGCAGGATCTGGTGGATGACATCAGCACAGACGCACTAAAGTTGGTTTTATATCGTTTCATTCACAATAAGGTCAGTCTCATACAATATTCTGTATTCTGGTTTTGTAAGTGTACATCAGCTAATTGATTTTCATATTAAATCAATAATATCAAAAAAATATCAACAGGAGCAACGTTTCCACACAGCCAGGCCAAAACAAAGACAGAATGCCAAAAAATAAACAATCGAAAAAAAGCTTCTGACCTTTAATTTATTATTTTATGATGTGTATATATAGAACAATTCTGTGAAGTAGTACAGTATTCACCAATGCGATACAAATATTTACCATTATCTCAAGATGCAATGTAACTTCTATGAAAATTAAAAAATACTTCAGATCATCAGATAAAATAAATCCATAAACAGCATTAACACCTGGAATTTGAAGGGTGCTAGACCCGAGGCAGTATTATGGCAACTTATCTTCCATAAAGCATTGCACTGCTGCAAGACATAAGCTGGTGCTGACAACATCAATGGGTTCTCCCATACTGAACAGTCAATTGCTGGCTTTGACATGTTTCTTCTCCTTGTCCTGTTGTTTTACTCTGTAGTCCGACAACGCTGCTTTTATGGCATCTTCTGCAAGCACTGAAAAAAGAAGACGGAGGCTTTGAAAACTTTTAGAATGAACTTTGGTTTCACAGAAAAATAGATGCTTAAGGGTCTCTGATTAGAGTCAAGTCCTCTATTGTGGTATGCGATTTTATATTGGAATTTCAACCTATATTTTGCCATAATATACGTTCTCACAAATAAATTATGCATAAAACAGTTTTATCAAACTTACTCAAAGTATTTACTTGCACCTTTACACGAAGTATATTAAAATCCAGTATTAACATATGGTACCCATAGGTGCCATGGTATTAGTGGACAAGCATAAACGTGTGTCCCGCTTTGGTGTTACTGCCTTGAACTTACTGGAGCAATGCAGCTTGACTGGAGGAAGGCACAGTTCTTTGGCAATATCTGTGTTCTTTATCCGCAGAGCTTCATCAATCTGCATGGTGAAAGAATAACAATACAATCAAAAAACACAAACAAACAAAAACGATAAATACACACATCATAAAGCCTCTGTCTTTTACCCGTGTAGTGGCAACTCACCGACTTCCCCTTGACCCATTCTGTTGCTAGAGAACTGGAGGCAATTGCTGATCCGCAGCCAAATGTCTTAAATTTTGCATCCACAATCTTGCCATTTTCATCCACCTCAATCTGCAAACAACATAGAATCAAAGGTGGTAATGGGCCTTTAACACACCAGACACTTTGAGCTGTCACAGAATTTGATACGCTGGTGTAAATAATAATTAAATTCAATTACATTTTATTTTATATATTGCCCAATCGTAATAGACATTATCTCAAGAAGAAGAGGAGAAAAAGAGAGACCAGATGCAGTTAAATATACAGAGTTCTGCTGTATGTCGATAACTGAAAGAATAATGTGGTAAATAGTACAGATATTTTTAATAAGGGATGACATAACACCAGAGCAGAATGTGGATCTATATAGTTACTATCATAGTCCAAAAATGTGTTAGAACTTGACATTTCAAATGTGTGTTAAACCAAACACTATCAGGAAGTTACCCCCGTTGTGACCCCTGCTCTCGGGCCACTACTTACCTGAAGTTTCATGACGTCACCACAGGCTGGTGCACCCACCAACCCAGTCCCCACATTCTTTGAAGTGTTGTCTAGGGAGCCCACATTCCTTGGGTTTTCGTAGTGGTCCACCACCTACAGAGAATACACAGAAAAACTAAGTGTTACTGCTCTCTCTGTTTTTGGTTGTGAGTTCAAGGAAAGGCAGGTTGCTGGGTAGCTGTGTTCACGGACACAGGCACACACACACACACACACACACACACGACAATGAAACAATGTCTTAACTGTTGCGGTTACTAAGGTTCATTACAAACATAACTTCTTAGTCCATTACCTTTTTGTGGTACGAACAGAGAACGTTAACTCCCGGCGTCAATAGCCTCCTGCCAAATGACAACAGGGAGGTCGTAGAGTTTCGTAAGGCGGCGGCCATGATCAGATCGGAAATCAACGATGGGTCCGCAGGGCTGAGAGGACGGTCTGTGTTGACAAACGACCGGAGCGAAGAGCCTTAACCGGGCGAGGAGCTCCTACTAGCGGCCACCAGGAGCCACTGCACGCTGGCTGGGATCTCGGGGCTCCGCCTCCGCCGTGGCGCTGCTGGTTCGGCGTGTTGTTACCAGGCAGACAGCTTCTCCAACATGGCAGCGACGAGCAACGCAGAGCCAACGCAGCAGCAGGACATGGAGGAGGAAGATGCGAGGTCGGAGGAGAAGGAGATGGAATCGGATGATGATGAGGAGGAAGGTATGGGAGAAGAAAACTCCGACGACGAAGAGGGTGATTCGTCCGAGGACGAGAAGGAAAACGAAGCAGAGATCCAGCGCCTAGAAGAGCAGGTAATTAGCCAACAAGCTAAGTTGACTAACGTCAGACGACGTGCTAATAAGAATGAATGGGCGGCAAACGCAGTGTGCCACAACAAGACTGCTAGCTTTAATAAAGCGAGCTGCTCCCATTGAACTATTGTTATGTTCCTTACTCTTATTCAAAACAATAAATAGGCGCGTGTTAATACGACGCCATGCACGTAGTTGTCGTGATTAGCTGTCTTGCTAATGAGCGATGCTAATGTTTTGTCTGGTGACACAGGTTTCCTCACGATCTCTGTCCATTGGGACATGGACATACGTTATTCCAGCGTGTTCTGGCAATAAGTACTGAGAGGAACTCACCACACACTGTTCTAACTTTATCCACTGTCCCGTTTAACGTGCAGCGCTAATGAAGTCTCATGATATACAATAAATGCTTTCAAAGTAACTATAATCATAACCCTGCAGCATTACTGATGTTTATACTTTAACAAATCTAACTTTCATTACATCCGAAGTGTTCATTGTTCTTGATGCTCTTTCAGATAGACCTTGATTTAATTGTATGAATATTGTGGATGCTCTTAATTAAAGTAAAATGTCTCTAGTATAATCTGGCATCACTACTATAAATAACTGGGCCAAAACATCATTGTGTGAATAGTGCTACTGTGAATAGTGCTACTGCATCTAATAATTCTAGCATACATTTCTAGCCATTAAACCCTTTAAAAGGTCAGCACATGTATGCCCACATTCAACTTTATATATATATATATATATATATATATATATATATATATTTCTTCAATTTAGATCTTAAGAGGCTTTCAACCTTTTCTGAAAAAAGGTCCTGCAAAAGCAGCATTCACTCTGCATTATGTTGAGATCAAAGATGTTGCTATGACAACAGTTACTTCTTACTACTACTACCACCTCTTCTTCCAAAATAATAACTGAATCAATATATATACTGTATATATATTGTTCTAAATTAATAACCGTTCGGGTGTCAAGCAGTGATTGCACTGCCAAAACGGTTTTGATTAAAAGCTTTGAAGTAATTCAGTTACTATTGGTACTGAGATTGGGCGAAATCAAATGTAATTTCAGTCGAATGTTTATCTTTGGCAGTGGCAATAAGTCATTGCTGAATACATGTTACAGAAGCATGAGTTAATCTGGATATATTTAATTGTATTTATACCCCTCATCTTTGTGTGAATTTGCAGCTGTCTATCAATGCTTTTGACTACAACTGCCATTTGGATCTCATCAAACTACTGAAGCAGGAGGGAGAACTTTGCCGACTGCGAAAAGCAAGGCAGAAGATGAGTGAACTTTTCCCGCTCACTGAAGGTAGGTGTATGTCTAAAATGCTTTGAGAGTCATACAGAGTGGTGGAGGGCAGCCCTGTATTATTTATGCGACTTAAAGACTCATTTTGTTTAATTCTGCAGAAATCTGGTTGGACTGGCTCAAAGATGAAATCCGTTTCTCAGAGGAGTCGTCAAACAGGGAGAAAGTATATGAACTCTTTGAGAAAGCTGTAAAAGACTACATCTGTAAGTGCACCACGGCAGTGTTACTGCCTTTGACCCGAGATTTCCGTAATTACAAAGTCTCAACATTTAACCCTGTGTATTTATACCCAGGTCCAGATATCTGGCTGGAATATGCTCAGTATTCAATTGGTGGCATGGGCTTACCTGGCGGGATAGACAAGGTGAGAGCCATCTTTGAGCGAGCTATGACAGCTGTTGGGCTTCACATGACCAAGGGACACGCGGTGTGGGAGGCGTACAGAGAGTTTGAGAACGCCATTCTGTCCACAGTCCAGGTATGTGTCTTCATAACTGCTGGAGATTGTATCAATTGTCTCACATACACTCTGGTTTTGCTGATAATTAAATGTATATGTTTGATCGGAGAAAAAACGTATTTTAGATGATGCAGTCTCAAAAATAGCATAAACAATTCTAGATATGCAATTGTTTGATTAAAAACATGTTTGTTTTTGTTTTTTTTGGCACATTAGTGGTGAAGTGTCGTATAGGGACAGATATTATTCATCTCTCGCTGGCAGGTTATCAAGTCTTGCCTAACAATTTGAATCCACTTGTGTAATTAAGATGAAATAAAAATACCTGGAATGTGGAATTTGTTTGAACGAAGTGGGCCTTTACTGAGATTTGACACAAATGTATTTACTGCCCTTCCTCTCAGCCTCCGCCTGGCAGGATTCCCAGCCGCGAGGAGCAGGAGCTGCTGAACACTCAGCTCCAGCGAATCCATACACTGTTTCGCCGCCAGCTGGCTGTCCCCTTAATGGGTACGCATGATGCCTCCTCTGTCTGTGCAGGCTAATGTAAAATGGGCAGGATTCCTGTTGTGAGGTCCGTTTGTCATGGCCAACTTCAAGTCTAATTGTCCAGTTATAAAATATAATGCTGCTTGGTGTTTGAAAGGAGACAAGGATTGTGTGTGATTTTATTTTTTTTTTAAACCATTTATTTATATTTTCAATTGGGAATTCTACTTGATGGTGCAGAAGTTAGGCAGTATACTTCCAACACATTTGCACACTTCGCCGTTGATACTTCTCATTGTTACTCTACTTTTTCATCTTGTATATACGGTTTGAACGAACCTCCGCTGATAATGTTGAAGGATCTTTTGTAATATGAGATCGTTCTGCTCCATTGCATTGTAGACATGGAAGCCGCCTATGCAGAGTATGATGAGTGGTCTGAACAGGGGGTGCCTGAGACGGTCGTTCATCTGTACAAAAAGGCCGTGCAGCAGATGGAGAAGTGCAAATCTTTTGAAGAATCCCTGGTAAATGAGGGACAATTCAGGCTGAAACATTACCATCTCCATGTGCATTGCTTGAAGACTTAACATGACGCACCGTTTATCTTGCTGCAGCTGGTAGCGGAAACTCCGAAGCTGGCCGAGTATCAGGCATACATCGACTTCGAACTAAAGGAGGGCGACCCAGCACGGATCCAGATGACCTTTGAGAGGGCTCTGGCGGACAACTGCCTGGTACCAGACATGTGGGCAAAATGTACCACCTATCTTGTGAGTATTGGTTGGTGTAAAGCATGTACCTGTCCCTCTCCCAGTAAGACGGATGTTTGCTGTGTAGAGTTTGGACTCAACCCTGACACATTACTACTCCTTCTAACCAATCTACTTTGGTGCCTTAAATTTGCTAATTTCATTGAGGGCAAGCAGGTGAAACGACTACAACCAAAGTATCGCAGCTTGTGTTGATCTTCTCTCGATAAATTTGTGTTTTTTATTGAAATGGAATCAGGGGTCTTTCACCTGGTGTAATGTTGTTTCTAAAGCTTTAAACGTTTAACTGAAAGAACCAGTGATGTATGGTGTATATATTAGCATTTTACTAATCAGGGAAGTGTAAAATAAATGAATTTAAACAGTTCTTATTTTTATTGTCCCATATTTTCCTAGCCGCAATGTTGGTTACTTTTTATCAATGTACCTTTCGGAGTGCTAAATTTAGTTGCCAAAAGTGGCTTTACCTCTTCCGTAATAAGTATTTCTGCTTGTTGGAGAGCATTTTGACCAAATTTGCCGCTTTTTTATTCTCCATGCTCTTCAGGATCGCCAGCTGAAGATCAAAGACTTGGTTCTTTCTACTCATGAGCGTGCTGTCAGGAACTGCCCGTGGACCATGGGTCTGTGGAAGAGCTACCTACTTGCTCTGGAGAGGCATGGAGCTGATCACCAGACTGTCTCAGGTCACTACATGATGACTCAATTTTCTTTCATTCATTGTGTGTGTGTGTGTGTGTGTGTGTGTGTGTGTATGTCATTTAAGTCTATTTGTGGCAAACACCGCTGAAATGTATCCATGTACTTTAGTACATTAGACTTGTACCCAACTTGATGTTTTAGACAATAGGAAATTTGGGGAAATGTTCTAGATACCCACCACTTGTGATGCTGTATTGCATCCTTTTTATTTTTAGCACACTATTACTTCCACAGATGTTTTTGAGAAGGCACTCGATGCTGGTTTCATTCAAGCTACGGACTATGTTGAAATTTGGCAGGCACACCTTGACTATCTGAGGAGACGTGTGGATTTCAGTAAAGGTGAGAGCAGTGGTGTTAAAAAAAAAAAAAAATAAGTCTAATCCAGATTGTTTTGCTGATTTTCTTTTGCTGATGATTCATGTTTCATGTCACAGAATCAAGTAAAGAGTTGGAAGAATTACGAGGAGCCTTCTCTCGATCTCTGGACTACATAAAACAAGATGTGGAAGAAAGTAAGTAGATTTCACTGAGAATTGTTTTTGCAGTATAGCTTGAGTTGCATATATTAATTCGCTGTGTTGTTGTTCTGTAGGATTTGGTGAAAGTGGAGATCCTTCCTGTATCATTATGCAGATCTGGGCCAGAATAGAGGTAAGAAATGCAACCATATACAAGAGTTGGAATTTGTTTAGTGGTGTTTTATGGTGAGTTTTCCAAAATTGTAATTTGGTTATATTATTTAAGATAACGAATGTGATTATTCTTAAAGCCAAAACAAATCCTTTGTGTGACAGAGCACCAGTTAACGTCTCACATTATTATTTTTTCTTCCCTTCCAGGCTCTCCACTGCAAGAATATGCAAAAAGCCAGAGGACTGTGGGACAGTATCATGATGAAAGGAAACGCCAAATATGCTAACATGTGGCTCGAGTACTACAACCTTGAAAGGTCTGCCAATCCACATCTGAGAGGAGAAAGTGTTTATCGAAATGGAATGCTGATACGGCACTCAACGAAAATGTTTTTGGTTTTTTTCCCTCAGATCTTATGGGGACCCTATTCACTGTCGGAAAGCTCTTCACAGAGCTGTTCAATGCACCTCGGACTACCCAGAGCACGTGTGTGAAGTCCTGCTCACCTTCGAGAGGGTGGAAGGTGACTTCCATTTATAGTGTGTGTGCGTGTGTGTGCGTGTGTGTGCGTGGGTGCGTGTGTGAAAAAGACGTCTACATAAAAAATATTTTTCACAATTAACATCGTTTCAATATTTTGTGTCCTCACCGACAGGCTCTTTGGAAGACTGGGACGTCGCAGTGCAGAAGACGGAAACCCGCCTGAACAGGGTCAACGAGCAACGAACAAAGGTACGTAGGTGCATACAGCAGCGCTGCCCTGTGCAACAGTATCATTTTGGCTGCTTCTGGCTAATGCTACCGTGCTGCGCCCACCTGTCAGGTGGCTCAGAAAGAAGCCAATCAGGCCCGCCAAGAGGACGATAAAGCAGAGCAGCGGCGGAGAGCCAAGTTCGACAAGAAGGCACAGAAGAAGGTCCCGACCAGAACTCGATACGGGGAGAAGAGGAAAGTAGAGAAGGGTGATCATCGGGGCGCATGGACGGAAGACTCGGGTAACGGACTACATGGTTTGAATGATGGAACTATTCCGATTTGTGTCAAACGAAGTGTGTTTTTCATTTTATGCTTCCTAACGCTTCTATTTCTCTTTGGTAGAGCAAGCCCCTAAAAGGCACCGAGGAAATGGAGACCAAACCACAGAGGAGCACATGGAGACCGAGGCAGGGCTGTTCGGGCGAAAAGCTCCGCCCGGTTTTAAGCCCCCTGTGTCAGGCACTAAAAATGCCCAGCAGAGGGCTGTGGCCGCGGACAAGAGGGAGAGCGATGACAAACCGGAGCTTCGAAACGACAACTGCAGCGTGTTCATCAGCAACCTGGCGTACACCCTGGAGGAGCCAGAGGAAAAGCTCCGCAAGCTGTTTGAGACGTGCGGCCCAATCAAGCAGGTTCGCCCCGTCTTCGGCAACAAGGGGAGCTTCAAGGGTTACTGCTATGTACAGTTTGAATCCCTCGTGTCAGTCCCTGAAGCCCTGAAGCTGGACAGGCGGGAGGTGGAGGGCAGACCCATGTTTGTGTCGCCATGTGTGGATAAAAACAAAAACCCTGACTTTAAGGTAAATATGGACACAAGTAGACGTATTTGCTTTTCTTTATGGCCAAAATATCTGCAAAAAAACAACTCTTGGATTACTTTTCTCAGAAAGGTTAAATCATCAAAACACTTTATTTCAATTACATATGTTTAAATACTTTCTTTTTCACCTTTAACTTGATTATATTTTCTGAAACTTAGGAACCTCGAATGAACATGCGACTCGAATGACATCTCATTAATGTTCTTCAGGTGTTTAAATACAACACATCGATGGAGAAACACAAAGTCTTCATTTCTGGGCTGCCATTCTCCTGCACTAAGGAGCAACTGGGGGAAATGTTCAAAAGCCATGGCACCATCAAAGAAGTTCGTCTGGTTACGTATCGCTCAGGAAAACCCAAGGTGAGGATTTCGAACGTCGTTAAATATTGAACTAATAGCTACCGCTTTGGACCATGCAGGTGCAGAGGGGGTGTGGGAGTGCAGTGTTGCTGCTATTGACCCTCTCTTGCCGTGTGTCTTTGCAGGGTCTGGCATATGTCGAGTTTGCGGATGAAACCCAGGCGTCTCAGGCAGTGCTGAAATTGGACGGCATCGAAGTGGAGGGCAACAAAATCTCTGTCTCAATAAGCAACCCACCTCGCAGAAACACGATGGATAAACCTGGTTCCATCAGACCTACGTCTGACCTGATGCCTCGCCCGGCCTATGGATCGTAAGTTTATTGATGCGTCTCTGCTGTTCTGAAAGTCTGCTCCACTCGTATTCGCAACTGTACAGATGCAGGTGTGTTTATTTTCTTCGCCCTCCCCCCCTCTCTGTCTCCAGGAGAGGAAGAGGACGCACGCAGCTCTCACTGCTCCCTCGTTCCCTAAACAGACAGAGTGGGCCTGTAAGCAAAGTGGAGAATGGGGCCACAGCTGAGCGGGCGCCTGCAACCAGCAGTGCAGACACAAAACCCTTGTCAAATTCAGACTTTGCCAGGATGCTACTCAATAAGTGAGAGAATGAGTGAGAATTTGGCCGTCTTCACGCTGAAAGCCATCCTCTGTCCTTAAAAATGTGTGTGATGCGGTGATAGGATAGGGTGCTTTTTCTGTACTTAGTCACCTGACTTCCCTTTAATCTCAGTCTTTTTCTCATCATCGGCCCTGTGAGATTGCCTTAAACGCCAAGCTCCTGCCCATCACAGCCCTTTTCATGCAAGACTTTTCGCCAGTGTGACAGATTGTTTTTGTTAAGTGTCTTTGAAGGAGGCTGGCAAGCTATTTTATTAAAAAAAAAAAAAAAAAAAAGTGTATCTTGTTTGTGTGTAAATACACAATATGTATGTAAGACTTGTGTTGCAACGTGTCTTCTTGGTGCAGTGGGCACACATTTCAACACTTTTCAACCACATTTTTAAGACGT
>JAFBJU010001221.1:0-17500 GCA_016785305.1 Colistium nudipinnis
TTAGGCCCTGCCCATGCTCCTGTGCGAGTTTCCTGTGTTTTGAAATTTTGGACTTTTTAGCTGACATATGGCTATAGTAAGTTGTTTTTTGGTCAAATTCTTCAACTTTTGACGACATGCTATACTATGACCTTTTCACTTTTTTCACTTAATTTTCGAGTCTACCCTATTTTTAGGCCCTGCCGATGCTCCTGTGCGAGTTTAGTGTGTTTTCAAATGTTTGACTTTTTTGACATTACCGACGACATGCTATACTATGACCATTTTGGCCGAAAAACATTTTTTCATCATTTTTTTCACTTATCTTTATGTCAGTCATATATATGAGCGTTTTGAATGTTTTGAAGTATTTTCAATTTTTTGACTTTTTTGTCATTTTCGGACAACATGCTATACTATCACGTTTTTGGTCAAATTTTGCACGAAAGACAATTTTTTCTTTCACTTTTTTCCCTTTTCTTTCTCAGTCATATATATGAGCGTTTTGCACGGTTTTATGCATGTTTTGAAGAATTTAAATTTTTTTGACTTTTTTGACATTTTCGGACGACAATATAGCATGTCGTCCAAAAATGTCAAAAGAGTCAAACATTTGAAAACATGCATAAAAACATGCAAAACACTCAAATATATGACTGAGAAGAAGAAAAGTGAAAAAAGTGAAAAAGTAAAATATTTTGCCTTTGTCAAATTTTGGAAGTCACACTAAACTTTTTTTTCCACCTCTACCATATTCTTTTTCTCCTTGCCAACGACCATATTCACGTCTGGAGTGCTTTTGACTTTTATACTATAGTATGACACTTTTGGTCAAATTTTGGACGTCACCATTTTCTTTATTTTATTTTCTCCCCCTCAGTCATATATCTGAGCATTTTGCATGTTTTTATGCATCTTGAGATCTTTTTTTTTTCACCTACCATATCGTTTTTTGACTTTTTCGAAATTTTCTGATATAAGGTGTTTTTTTGTTTTTTTAAATTAACACAATCATACTTAATTGAACAGAAAACCGTGTTTATTTAAACAAGGTAACAACATTTGCCATTTAAAAGTATTGATCTGTCAGATAGAGACTTTGCTGGACTACATAAAGGAATTGGCAATTTAATTCGAGTTTTAATTAGTTATGGCTAAGTGGTTGGAGCTTCTCTCTGATTCGCTGACGGCCTCCAACTCCACCCAGTTAGGATCCTGCAACATCAAAACACACAACAAAGTTATAAAACAACAGTACAACAAGCTCCACAGCACTTTCACAGCAGCATATTAAAACAATCTTAATGTATTATAATTTATAAAAATCGAATTATAGTCAGTTTAACACGATTTATAATGAGAAAAAGGTCACAGTGTATTCAGCCTTGAAAATATATATTTTCAAATTACTATCCAATTACAATTTTTTTTTGTAAACATAATATACGATGGTTATATCTCACGTTTGAGAAATGTAGACAGCTCTATAGTTTTTGTGAGATCAAATTGTGACGAGTGGGATGTTCAGATTTAACACTCACCTCCGTGCAGGTATCAAACATCGCAGCACGGAGCACAACTCCAGCCTGATGATGTCAGAGTCGGAATTGGACAGCGAGCAGGAAGCCGTCCTCGGTCGGGACCGGCCCGTCCGCAGCAGGAACAGGCTCAGCCGCAACGGGGACGCCTTCGGGTGACGGGACCTGGCGATAACACAGGACAGGAACACAATGACTTGTTTGCACTGTGGCAAGAAGACGGGGCAGGACATTGTCTTCAGGGATTGTCCCATGTGAGAATCTTTCAATAGACAAAAAGATACCTTTCAGGGAATCCGTGTCCCCAGATCCAGATGAGAGGAGGGACAGGTCCAGGACGGGGCCTAAATCCATCAACAGAGGAACGAGACGCGTCTCTGATCCTCATCTGTCCAAACCAAACTTTACCGGTCAGATTATGAACATCTGAAACAACAAATCATAATTCAATGTTTTAGAAACGTTCCTAATCTTTATTCCAAAAAAATCCTAATTCTATCGATGCCTTTCTCTTACCACATAAATATTGTGTTTTCCGAAAATTGGAAGCACGGTTCGAACAAATCATTCAACATTTGTTCTAATTATTAAATTGCTATATTCTTTGCAACACTGACTGCCAACAGGTAAATAAAAATATGGAAAGACTAAAGACCAAAAACAACACTAATTAAATGGCATCATTTAACGCTGTTCAACATATTCATTCTTTGACTTTAATACTTTAATACTACAGTCTGTACAAGAAGAGGCCGACAGTAACCTGCACTCACAAACTTCACACGTGTTGTTCAGGAAAGACTTGTTTCCATGGCAACAGAGAATATTAAAAACAACAAAAAGTGACGAGGTACAACAGAGTCACCAGTCTTGAATGTATGAGTTTTAGGACAATGTCAAAATCATGTTTTTATATTGTTTCTTTTCATTTATTGTTTACCTGTTCATAATTGGCCTTAACAATTTAAATAATCGTTCCTACACTGTATATCTGTATCTTAATCAGGGCATCATTGAAACCTGTGTAAATCAAAGTTTAAATGAATGACATGTTTTTGTCTTGTATAAGTAAAACATTGTTTCCAAAAATGTGAATAAAGCATAAATCTAACCTTTGTCCCATTTGCAACTAAATTCAAATGGAATATGAATTCATGTTTTTCTTTTATAATATTCAACAGTATCAGACTCATTTAAAAAGAATCAGGTGGAAAATACCGCCACACATTACAGGGGCATAAATGATGTCAAGTATCTAGTCATAGAAAATGACACGATAATAATAATAAAAGAAAAGACTCGCTGTTTCTTTTTTGGTTGGGAGGGGCTTATCAAAAAAGGGTTAGAGTAGTGCATTTCTTTTGTTTGGTGAATAGTGACTATGCCATTATGAGGAAAGAATGCTGGCGACCACGGTCAATGCCTCCCACCCCTCCATAAAACACTGGACAAAGTCAAGAGCAGTTTTAGCACCAGGCTCCTTCAACCCCGCTGTTCGAAGGAACGCTACAGGAGATCATTCCTGCCTGGCGCCATCAGACTCGATAATGTACCGACCTGCGGTGCTGACATAAAACACTCAGGCCCCTTTACATCTTGCACCTTAGTGTTAATCTCCCTTTTATTGAATGTCAATATTTCTGCACTATTTTGTTGCTGTTGTTTTAAACTACGTGTCTTTTGTATTTGTAATATTTTTTTACCAGGGTGCTACAACGCCATCATTTCCCCACGGGGATTAATAAAGTCATCTAACTATCCAGCCAATCAGAAGTGGGTATTCACCTGATTAAACCATTATTATTCATCTTTTTTTAATCTACCTTCATTCTCTGCCGGCTGGAGGCTCCGCCCTGGTTCAGCGGGCCCACCATGCTCTCCTGCCACCTCTGCCAAATCTGACTCGCGTCCTGCGAGTAGAAATAACCTGAGAATAAAACGGAGAAAGGAAACTCGTGATGTTTCATCGGGATCGACGGCTCAGAAAAGAACCCGAACTGGAGGGAGCTCAGATGAATCAGAATCCGCCTGAACATTAATCACAGAGGACTTTCAAAATAATCAATAAGAACCAACATGTGTGTTGGATAAATGATTACATTCCAGGGCGGAAAAATCCCAGTTTGTCAAAACATAAGCAGAAACTCATTTCTAACAAAGAAATGTAATCTGATTAGTGAACAGCGCCTGGGGATTCCATTTAAAGAAGTCCAGCCACAAATGTGTAGGTGCGGATTAACTTTATGAAAACATCCTTATTCATTCCGTATTTGCCGAAAACATTGTTGTCAAGGACATTCCTGAAATCTTGGAACGAACCTCTTGTCGTACCCCAGTCAACGGCCGCTCACCTATCCAGGTCTCAGAGGGACGCCACACTGGCCCCGCCGTGCCCGACCTGCGAGACGGAGCTGTGATTGGTCAGACGTCCACGGCACCTGAACAGCGTGGCGCTCAACACAGACCTGTAGGACCCGTCGTGAAGCGTCGCTCCCCGGGACACGGGTGGACCACCTGAGGGACGGACACATCGGGTTCCGTGGAGACACTGAGGTCTGCGTTTACTTCCGTTCCTACGCTAGCTTGATAGCGTTTAGCTTAATCTTCGAGGGGAAACATTTAGCGAACTCAACGCTCTGCCGAACTCACACGGGACGAGGCGGACATTAACAAAAGCGAGATACAGCGTGAACAAAACATGTATCTGCGGAGCGTGAAACGAGTCGCTTACCTTCGGCCAGGTGTGAGAACTTCCGGTCGGAATGCGGTGGTGCGCACTGCGTCACCTCGCCACACCCCTCGCCCCGTAGACGCGCCCGTGCATAGCGTTGTCGGAGGTAAAAACCTGAGATAACGTTTGAAAAAGTTTTAAATGACAGTTTATTCGCGGCGAAGAAGTGATTTTGAAGTGTCGTGTGAAATTAGTACGATAAGTTTGTGAGATTGGGTATGCTTTACGAGCATGAAACATAGTATGCCCGGTGGAGCAACAGGGACTCCAGTTCCCAGCATACAGTCTGTTTCGGTGAAATGCTTGAGCAAAGTACCGTTAATCATGTTTATATTTGACAAATAAGTGCACTTAACACAATCATCACTTTTACGGGATACAGGAGCCGTATTATCTACGTTAGTACGGCTGCCCAGCGGCGAATGAATATATATATATATATATAAATACTCACCTGTATTTACTTCCGTCCCTGGAGCGGAAAACGGAACCTCCGCCCCCAAACTGGTAACCTGCAACAACGGAGGTGGACACGAACGTTCCGCATCTCTCATGCACTAAACATACATTTTCCCTTAAAATAGAAAAACATTGTTCTTCCCATAGATAAGGAATAATATAAACGTGGTGTCCACATCGCCAATAGCATCAAAATGTGCGAATCCTATTTTAGAGGCGACACATTTCTGTAAATCGTCGGATGGACAGACAGAAAAACGTCGAATGTAATTTCGTTTTTATTTAAAACATTGCAATAGAAAATTACACATTTGAGATTCTCTATTTACAAAAAAAAATACAATTTCAACCATCTACAGATAATTTAGGGGGGGTCACTGGGATCTTTCTCCAGCTGAAGATGTTTACAGTCACAGGTTTTTTTTCTTCAATTCCTGCCTTTTGGCTCATGCAGCTTTAATTAGGACGCTGTACAATTCATGTTTTTTCTTTCAAGGCACTAAGAAATGGCAGGCGGCGGTCGCACAACATTTACGTGGGCTTGTGCTGTAATTCAACAACTGACGTCGGAGCAAAATCATAAATAGCTTTTGCCTTTGGCAGTGATCAAACTGATGGACTCATTCATGCAGATTTGTTCTTCCTTTACATATTAACATACTAAGGCTTTTCAATAAATACAAGCACTTAAAAAGCAAAACACTTTGCACAGTTGTCAAGTTTCCCAGGAATGTAACAAAACGTGCAACCAGGGGTTGCAACAGAGAAAATAAAAATTAAATGAGGGATTATTGAGACCCATTAACAGGGGCCCAAACCCCCAAGGGTTTCAGGACATTGGACAATTCAAGCCACCGATTGTTCCTATGGCTACAACCCACTGTAGTTGATCATCACTGGTCATCTGTGATAACAAGTGTAAATCTCTTTACACACCAATTCAACACAACTCGACTTATCCCCAGCTTGGAGTAGAATGAAGCTCCTGAGATTTCGGACTGCAGCACCTTCTGAAACATTTACATTAAAATGCTGTTTTCTCTCAAACCTGGATGCTGCAGGTCCAAACCACAACTCCAACTCATACCTGAAAATCCCAACATTTGCAGTTATGATAAACCGGCGGCTAGAGACCCAGAGGAATCACAGGCGTGAACGTAGTGTTGAAAAGAACATTTTAAAAAGAATAAAAAATAAAACGTGCAACACAAAGTTTTGCCCTTTGTCGAGGAGATGCTGGGGTGTGATGTCAAACTGTGGAGAGGTAGCGGTTGTCAGGGGTCACGCGTCGCCGTGTTCCGCTCAGGGATTGGCCGGTTTCTCTGTGCTGCTGGGCGGAGTCAGGATCGCTCCGACCGGGACGGGCGACATGTGACAGTCCGAGTCCACCCGACGCCCCTGAGCTTTTCTCTGCAGGACAATCACATCAAGGATGCTCAATACGCACTGTACATTTTAGAACGTATACATTATTAAACACTCGCTATACGTTTCTAGACTTGTGGCACAGCTTTCTAGTTTCATTTATCTCCGTGTGCCGTGTCTCTGGATGTGAAAGGCGGTTTCCAGAGTGTTGCTCACCAGAAGCTCCAGATAGGCCACGTGCGTCTGGATGTTGTGTCTGTCGTCGGCTTTGACCTTGTCGAAGTTTTTGAGCCGGGGCGTGGCTTCAGAGCGCAGCGTGTCCACGAAGGGACTCATCCACCGAACACAGGGGGCCACGCTTTCCCACGTCAATCCTGAGACGCACAATTATTTTGAGTCAACATTAGAGGAACACCTGCACTCGGGATTGAATTTCATGGCAAACTCAAACCCACCTGAGACTTTATGGACCACGTCAAAGGTGAAGGAGTGGCAGAAGGCGGCCGCAGCCAGGACGCTGTAGCTGTAGTCTAAAGAGCCGATGTCCATCATACTCAGATCCAGCAGCTGCAGCAGACGGGAACCAAAAACACAAAAAGTCTCCGAATTTAATAAAGGGCTCCGATTTCAGGATCACAATATATACGTTTGATGCGAGTCCGAGCGGTTGCCACCTCACCTGTGTGATCTGGATGTACGTTTCCTGTGAGAACTGCGGCACCAGGAAGTTCTCGCCGTCCTTCTGCGCTTCCACCTGAGCGTACAGCTTCAACCAGGAGATGGGCGTCTCGGGACAGAGGTTCCAGTCCAAGGCCTGCGGGCACCAGACCAACAACGCGGCAGGGTCAACACAGAGACACGAACCTCATCTGTCCTCCAAACCCTATCCTGATCTCACGCGCCACCTCTTGGCCAAGGTGCAAACTGAACCCAGGAACGTGTCCTCGTACCTTGAGGATGTGGAGCTCTGTGCGCTGGATGTCCCACATGTCGCAGGCGCCATCGGTGACGTAAGCAAACTCGTAGATTTTTGGTGGATAGATTTCCTGTGGGGGGGGAATTAAATGTATTTGAAATGACACATCCAGCCGATTCTCACCATTTTACACACTACAGGCAACAAAGACTCAAACGGACTTACCTCGATCTTGGCGGCGATGAAGAGCGCCGTGATGCCGATGAGCTGCAGGTAGTCCTTGTTGACGTCCTCCTGAGTCAGCATGAAGCGGTCGAAGTAGTCCTGAGCCAGGTAGGCCGTCTGCCGGTGGAGGCTGTACACCTCGCTCACCTGGTGGCAGCAGACACGTTTAACAAAGGAACCAAAAGAGCCCGAAGCTGAAGGAAGGTGGTTCGGGGGGGGCGGGCTCACCTCCAGCAGCCAGTCCAGCAGGATGGACCTCATCTTGGGCTGCAGTTTGGGATGCCGCTGCAGGCAGCTCTTGTCGTGGACGTACTTCAGCTCCTTGTTGAGCATTTTGATCCACACGTCGTCTGAACTGGCCCAGCTGGAGCAGAACAAATAAATAAAATAAAGATTCAACACAAATCCCACACTAACGTTGCAAATATAAAACTCTTTTTACGGTTTGAAGTCAAATCATATGCAAATTCCTGGAGGTGGGGGGGGGACGACTCTGAATCCAGAGTCCGGTGGAGTTAACAGAAGACGGGAGGTCTCGGCAGGAGGTGCTCACCTGAGGCGGGGGATGGGGGAGGCCTTGATGAAGAGGTTTTTGAATGTGTACTGTTTGAAGCTGGACGGGTCGACGGGCTCCAGCTCTTTGTGAGGGGTCTCGATGATCAAGCAGGGACTCGCTCCGTCCTCCGACCAACACTTCTGGAAAAAAAAAACAAAGTTACTTAAATTGTCATTTCCGTGTGCAAGCTTCTGATGGAGGACACGAGGTTAATATCGGGGCTTTCCTCCTACATTTGGAAATATCGCAAATAATAACGCATCAGTTCAATGTCCAGTATGAGCTGCAGAAAAAAAATTATAATTTAAGGAGCCCGTGTGGTTGAGCACCTTATTGAATGTCATCAATGAAAAACACCACAACTCAAGAGCCTGAAGACTTGAATGGCGCCACCTTGAGGTGATGAAGAGGCTCTGCAGGTCAAATATTAAACTAGCACAAACTCCTGTAAAGTTTAACCTTCCGCCTCGGCGTGAGCATCAAACCTCAAGTGTTACCACGGGCATATGGCACATTATAATGGCACTCACACACACAACAGTATCAACAACAGTCTATGCAACACATTTCAGACATGTTGTACAGTAGATTTCTATGGGAAACAAAATGGACGCCCTGATTATAGGAGAATGCAGTGAAATGACCACTGGCTTTTCAAATATGAACTGAAAAAGTAATGTGAATGAAAGAAGAGTAAAAAGAGAGCGAGAGAGAAGGGGCGGGACACAGTGAAAGGGAGGGGTGAAAAAGAAAAAGAAAAAAGAGAGAGATAGTAAAAGGAGTTAAGACACGCGCGCGCTGACCTTATCACCCCACAACACCCGCACACCCTTGGATTGAGTCGCACACACTGACCTGGATTTCATAGCTCTGTTTTTTGGCAGCAGGTTGCACTTTCTTCTTGGAAGGCTGCAGAGAAACACAGTAAATGGGTGGAATTAAAACACACAAAGAGAAGAAGACCTGCGATTACACACACACACACACGTTGTGAACATCAGGACACAAACCTCCGATTTCCTCTTCTTCAGTGGTGCTCGGACCGTCGGCTCAGGTGCGTTGGAGTCTCTGGCTTGAAGTGTGATGCGACCACTGGGAGGGCAAAAATAACATCAGCATCACTTCACACAGGATGTCATCATTACATCAGCATGTGTGTGTGTGTGTGTCAATCTGTGATCCCACCAGTATTACACAATTTACAGTTTATTTTTTGGTGAGATTACAATTCCAGATTTATCATTTTTTTCCTGTGGTGTGTAACACAAATGTTGGAGAAGGAATTTTCTAGACAAAGCACAGATTCGCCGTCAACATATTATTATATGGCAAAACTGACATTTTCAATGAATTTATTATTCTTGGTGGAAATGGAGGGACGCTTTGTAACGGGGACGGTGCTCACCTGCGTCTGGACATGGTTTCGAGCGTGTTTGTGCCTCGGCTGCAAAGAGAAAGAAGAAGAAATCAAGTTTTGAATTCAGCACAGAAACAATCAGAGTTGAGCTCAGTTTCCTCCACTGCTGCAGGAACGTGTACATTTACAGATAAATCACCATGACAACCGCAGTGTCCCGGTCTGAGACACCGGGAGGAGGAGGAGGAGGAGGAGGAGAGGGGCCCGCCGCCGCCAACACTTCACCCGGTTCAAACAAAAAAAACACCTCCAAAAAGCCGATTTTCGGCCTAAAGTCCGCCGCGTCCGGAGGGAGGCGCGTGCCCGCCACACGTCCGCGACAGATCGAGGGGACAAAGAGGAAAACTCGAGTTTTAATCCACGACTTAAACTCAAACACGCGCCAAATCTGGCTGCGCAGGAGGGGGAGGATTTGCGCCCTTCCTCCTCCGGCTCCGCGGGGATAAACCGCCACAAATCACCGCTAAACTCACTGCCAGACCCCTTCCACCGGGGACCCCACTGGGTCCTCAGAGTCCCCCGAGTCCCGGGCTCCACACGGACCGGTTTAAAGCCCAGTCCGCGCCATTAAACCCGGGTAAACCGGCTCCACCGCGAGGCTAGGGTCGTTAGCCAAGTTAGCCCGGTTACAGCTAACTAGGTCAACTCTAAACAGCTAACCCGAGTTATATATACATATATGTATGAATATATTCTATGTTAAACTACTAATCTGCGAGTTGAATCTGGACACATCCCTACGCGGTCCTCTGTCCCAGCAAAAAATGAAACTCTTGTTACTGCGGATTAACACGGGAGCAGCGTCAGACTAGGTCCAGTATGAGCGGGTCAACGTCCAGGTCCCGGATCGGGCTACAGGGGACACATCCACGGGGGAGGGGGACACGAACACACGGACATATAACCGCAGCGACACAAACACAAGTCCGAGCCCGAGTGGTGGCTGCAGCCCCGGACAAAGCCTCGGGACGGACGCAGAATTCGAGCCGGACAGGACCCGACCGGACCGGAGGACTGTATCTGGGCAGCCTGGTTCGGAGCTCGGTGTGCGGGGGTGAACGCGGTGGTCGGATCGGTGAACTTACCTCCTCGGTGAAGAGTGAATGAATGAATGCATCAGCTGTGGCGCCGGCGCCAATCCTTATATCCGCGTCTTCCTGCCGCGGCCACTGCGCATGTCCGTTCCCGGTCAACAGAAACGCGCTAAATGTTCAAATCCGAGGCGACATTTTTCACCAACAGAGTTGAATCCCAACACAAACCCGAACCGGAACTGCAGCCGGGCCACCGACGGACCGAACCCACGGCCTCGACGCGGAACTTTCTGTCTGCTTGCTGGTTTCTGTCGGACGCCAAGTCGCAACAGGTTTTTCGACTAAACTCCACTTCCTGTTTGTTCCGGTTAAATTTTACCGGCTCGGTGGGCGCGCACGACACCAGCGGGAACGCGCTGCAGCACTCATTTTTCTTTATTCAGCGTATTTATTCCGAGTTATTTTCGCGGGACTTCAACAGCTGCCCGTGGGAACCGCCTGTGGGAGGGGCCTCCGTGACGTCCAGCCAATGAGAGAGCGAGCAGCAGCAGCCGCGTGCTGGATGTCAACACAGGGATCACGTGGGCGAGCTGTCAAAGTGTGACTTCCGCTTCGAAACACCCCCTTCCTGTTTGTTGATTATTGAGGTAGAAAATCATTTCATATTAACAATCAGCGCGTTCCTGTCATACTTTTTAAAACGCAGTGAAAACTTGTAATTATGTGGGGGTTTTTTACAATACAAAAACACAGTTTAAACTAAAGTAAGTACTTTGTTTTTTGTTGCACCTGTGAATACGTCATTGACGTCTATATCGATAAAGCATGTTGGGTTGGATAGAGTAAAGTCAGCTTTTTATGTCAGATTTTCAGCAAAATAAAACTAATGATTGACTAACTTTATTTATTGATAGTTATGTTAGTTTGTCATGCTGTACTTTTTATCATAAAACTGTGGCTCCTGCTATTTTGATAAGTGTTCAAATTGAGACAAAAAGAAAAAATCGGATATTTTAAAGCACAGCTAAGAGAGTCAGAAAGTCAAAGCCTGAGGTACAGAGAGACAGGAGAGCTGTGTATGAAAACATTTATTATAGGCCAATAAGAAATCACATGTTTGAACCATTGCAATTCAAAAACAGAGGATTCCACTTTTTACTTAGCATCTGTGTGTGTTTGTTGACATCAGAACAGAGACTGTTGATCATTGAAACATGAAAATACAAAAAAAGGAGACCAATTACGTAGATAAATAAAATGGTGACCCTAAAATTCCTACACGTTTTTTTTTTAACTTTTTTGGCAAAGTGCTGTATTATTCCAGTAAACTACATCAAATAAAAGCTAAAATTTCAAACACGTGAAAAATAAAAATGCCACAAAATATTCTTCACACATTTTCTTTCTTTTTTTTTTTTTTTAAATAAACAACAGGAGAAAAGAGGTTTTGCTACATCATTCTGTCTGGTTTGTTGAGTCATTATAAAAGCTGTACGAGGGCTGGGGGATCGGTGGTGCATAGTTGGTTTCTGATGTCTGGTGGGTGTTACTTTATTTTGTCCACTCAGGACGTGAACAACAACATAAAAATAGAGAGATAATTCAAGTTCTTCATTGATGCGTTGTCATGACAACGCTTCAACCTGGAAGGCACATGATCCACACATTTCAAGGCATTGAACAAAACAATATCACAAATCCCTGTTAGTTTGAGGACAGAGAGACGAGAAACGAAAGACTCTCCCGTCCCTCTCGTATTTACCTTTGTCTTTTTCAGAAACAAAATTGCAGAATATTGTCCGTGATCCCAGAGCTCAATAGCAGAGGGAGACATTCGGGAAACAAAAGAGAAGTTAAATACAGAACCACTCCACTATCGTTAGGATTATTTACAGCCTAAGGCCTAGCAAACCTTTGTTAGTGCTTCTTTTATTAATGCTACACACTGCAAAAAGTCTCTATCTCCAGGGGCTGAATCTTCACCGTGGCTTCTAATCACACAGCGCAGAAACAGGAAGTTTAAAGATATTTGCAGAAAAATCATCGACATTTCAAACAATGTTCAGAAAATTGACACTTTATATTTCAGCAGACTGAAAACCTATTCATGCCCCAAAAAGAAATAATAAGAATAATAATGAAAAGTCAGGAATGATTGGAAAAAATAGACATGCTAAATTCAAAAAATATTAAGTGATAGATAAATGGAACAAACTATTATTTGGACATAGATCTCAGATGAAAATATATTTTTCCAACAAGTCAAAACTTTGAAATATAGATCAGTACACATGCACGTCCACATATATGTAGTTAGACTCTCCAAAAAATATAATAGTGAGTCAAATGTCTGACCCTTTATGTCACATCAGGATACATTGTAAGCCATGTGGTAATGAGGTCATATTTATGTGTCATATGAAATAATCAGGTGTATTTATGCACATCCAACAGTCACCTGCGGACTCCTGAGCAACGAGACTAAGAGCTGTTTTGCAATTACGAGTTAAACAACTTCCAGCAAAAAAAACTAGAACAACGTCTGGCTCACAAACTAGTGAAGGGTTAAAGGTCACTGCTACTTTTTTTTTTGGTTCAATAGTTTCACAAAAAGTCACCAATTCAACGTAGAAAAAAGAAGAATTAAAAAGCATGAAGAACATTTCTAAATCCACGTTACACTTGAGCAATGGATATCTCAGTCGATTAAGCTTGTGTTCACAGTCCTGGGACCAGGAAACGTAACCAAAGGTCATTTATTTCCCGCCAACATTTCCACCAAGGAAAAAGCAGGACAAATTTGGGCACACACACAACAAATGATCAGTCGTCAAGTAAATCTGCATTTTCCAAAAGTGTAAAGGTGATTGGTTGGGACCCTGAGAAGTGGATTGCAGATTCATTTAAGGACCAACATTAGAAATAAATCATCTTTTTCCATTTTTCCATTTTTTTCCCACCGTTGTGACATTAGCACAACTCTACAACCATGCAACACACTAATGCAAAAAACGCATATATACCAACTTCATACTGATATGTAATTTTGTTTTTTTCTTTTCAAAAAATATTTTGGAGTTTTTTTTTTAAATACATTTTCTTTTAAGTTTCGATTCTATAAAGCTACCGTTAAAACAAGGCGTTTAGTGATATTTAACCCAGTAAATTGGACCGTCTTTTTTCCTTTTCCCTCTTTTTACAAAAAGATATTTTGAAACGTACTGAATTATAAAGTCAGAGGCAGGTTCAGCCGAGGAGACACAGCAGGACCCGGGCGAGGCAAACGAATGAGTGATGGCGAAAGAAAAAGCTCCTGGATTCGCACTGAACTGAACCTGCCGCTGAGTAAAGTGACCTACAGCATCGACGCTACGCATCAAGACCGAGAAGAAGAAGAGACCACTCGTCCTCACTGTGATTGGGCGTTAAGAAAAAGTGGCGGTGGGTGGGGCTGATGGTGTGGTGGCACAATGACCGTTTCACCTCATTTTCAATGTGAAGAAGGACGAGCGTGTGAAGAAGAAGAAGAAGAAAGGAAACACTTAACCAAGATCAGCCTTGTTCCCTGATTCCAGGACAGACCTGTTGATGACGGAGGTGCTGGTGCTGATGGTGGAGGCTGCGGCGGCCCTCAGAAGTTGAGGTGTCTGTGGCTGGGCTGGTGCAGGTGCATGGCGTTGGCCTTCGGGGGGCGCAGCAGGTTGAGGCGTCGCAGGGCGTTGCGGGACAGCGGCTGGGTGGCGTTGCTCTGTCGCTGCTGCAAGAGACCAGAGCGGGCGGAGAGCGCTGCGGCGTAGCAGGCGGAGTGGAGGCTGGAGCGACGCTGGACTAGCGCCACCTCTGGCCTGCAGGGGGCGACACAAACAGGAGCACTACGCAGATTAGACAAGTGGGACTAGCTAACCTCTGCTTTCTCAGGAAAGTCATGGCACACAGAGCGGCGTCCAGACCGTGAACCTGTAAATGTTCCAGCAGATGGCGCCATCTCATCATTGTTATTTAGATATAGTACTAAATCGTGATCCACATTATCTGAGGGCACCTTACAGTCAGATTCAGGCCTTACTTATAGTCCGTCAATATTAATCAAAGCTACATTTAGGAGCAACATAGTGAAGACAGACATTGGCTATGGTGAAACACATTGGACCAGATTTGGATTTGGTCTCCGGACCAGACGTGTCCACATTCTTTTTACACATGTGTACTGGGCTAACTGAAAATCGGCCCACTCTGACCTCTGACCTGCAGTATTTTTACACGTCTCACTGTTTCACATGCACAGATTGATTGATTGATTGTTGGAATGATTGTAGACATATTGATTTTCTCTTCTGTACCTGTGACGGGGGCCGTCCAGGGCGCGTCGTGCCTTCTCTTTCCCACCTGAGGCTGCCGGGGCGGCGGCCATGTTGCTGGACAGGTAGCCCAGCTCCCGGTCAGGAGAGCGTGGCAGGGGGTCGTGGGTGAGCCGCGGGGGGGGGCTGCGGTGGGCGTAGACGGACATGCTGGGGTGCTCGATCAGCAGGTTCTCCAGGGGGCTGGTCTGCAGGAGGACGGGCTGGCGGCCGCGGCCCGTGAAGCACGGCGGCGGGGTGACGAACCAGCTCTCCTCCATGGAGGAGGCGTCCAAGCGCAGGAAGCCGCTCTCCTCCTCCACGTCTTCCTCTTCTTCGTCCTCCTCCTCCTCGGCTCCGCCGCCGTCAGTGTCAGCCGTGGAGTTAAGGGAGGTGCAGGAGGCATAGCGGATGGGAGGGCTGGCCACGGGCGAGGGGATCATCACCAGGTCCTCCTCCTCGTCCTCCTGGTGTACCGTGGATCCAGGGAGGTCATCGCCACACTGACTGGAGCAGGCTCCAGCTGCAGAGACAGAGACTTTCATTAGGGACTTTATCATAACCAATCACTCCATTGGGGACTTAGACCATGTAAGGTGGAGCCGGACATTATGGACACATGGATTATAATCAGGATAAATCAAGACGTCTATCTGACTCATTATTGACGTAAATTGATGAAGTAAATTGATTGATCATTTCAGAGCCTGGGTGGAGTATTCTTTTGAAAGCCTTAACTGCAGAAACCATAAATAGCAAACTGTTCAAATGAACACTAGGACAACCACCAAAATCCTTCGACAGCCTCCGGACCCGTACATGTCCAGACTGGGAAACCACCGGGATCTTTTTTTACCTCCTCTGGTTCCCCGGGAGCTTTTGTTTGATCCGTTTACAGGTCGATTGCCATAGACCGCCAACATTCACACAGCCGTGGAACCGGAGACTCCCTCTGAGCCATGTGGTCCTGGTTCTGTATGTTACTGCTTTTTCAGGAGCGAGTCGAGGCGGGTCGTGAAACCCGGCTCAACTTTGAACCTGCTTAATCAGTCTCAAGTTGCACCGTATGTTTCCAGTCTGCTCAGCTCGGGTTTATTTTTATCCTTCTGCAACTCAGCAAGAGTTGTGGGGCAGTTCTGACATGTGACCTCTGGGGGCGCTGCTGCTACACCACGGTCACGCGGTGTCACCTTTAAATGCAGCTGCTTTTGGGTGGTTTGGAGAGAAAAACCTGCAAACAGCGGCAGGTGATGGAGGGAACTGGATTAGGACCCTCCGAGTATTTAGTCTTTGTCTCCACTGTCCAAACCAAAGACTGGTTTGGTTTGGTTGATTGGTTGACCTGGGCCTGATTCTGGCAAAGTTCGGATCCCTTCCCCCGAATTAATTAAGTTAGTTGAGAGATTTCTAGTATGGAAAATGATTTTGACGGATCATGATATTTGGGCGGATATATTTTTCAGAAACACATGACACAAAGATTTCCTCGCATTAATAATGTGTAGGTAACACTTTTATTCTCGCTAATAGGGCTTGGAACAAAAGTACAACTAAATATAGTCAAGTTTCGATAAATAAGAGTCGAATGTACAAAAAGGTTGAATTAATATGGATGTCGAAGGATGCAACAGCTGGCGTCAACACAGATACAGATTTATCTGCAGCTCATATCAGATGACAATATCCTCACAGATTTATCTGTCGGACTCTAAATATGACACAGAGCAGGAGGCGGCGGGTTCGCTTGGTGACTCTCAGGAGACTCACCCAGATAGTTGACTAGGATCCAGTCCTCCTCCTCCTCCTCCTCCTCCTCGTCTCCAGGTCGGCTCAGCTCCTCCACGTCGTCCCCGAACAGAGCGCTGGTGAACCTCTGAAACATCCCCTCGGGACGTCCTGGGGGAGCGTGAGGCTGAGGGAGGGGTGGGGCGGGGGGGCACGCGGCACAGGCAGCGGCGGGGGAGCGTGGCGGGCTCTCTGGTCATCAGCTGCAGGCTTCACAGGCAGGAAGGATCCAGAAAGACCATAAAGTGCATCAACTAGGCGTGGGCCCGTGGACTCAGGCTGGACATCCAACACGGTCCGGACGCTTTCCCCCCCTGAGACCAGAAAGAGGCACAGACATGAATGCATGAAACAGGGAAATGAAAACATGAATCCCACCAAGGATTTAAGACTTTTCAAAGGTTCAACAGAGCAAAACTCAAACGGTGAAGTTTTTAGTAGAAAAAAGAGGGCACGTTAGGAGGAAATAAAGACCAGGCTCTTTATTTATCACCCCTGTGTATCTTCTTGTATTATTTGATTTATTATGATTCTTTTTCTCAATACTTTTCATACGAGCAAAGGAAGAGGGAATTTAGGACGCAGGAATTCCATCGTCAGCAACTGTTCACAGGACCAGCACGTTCTTGAATCTTGAAGCTGTGCCACTCTTTGGCCACGTGGGGGCAGTAGAACGGAGTGCAGGCAGTTCGGCTCCGTGTTTGGTCTCCACCGTGACTCTTGAGGTGGCCTGCTGCGATCCTGACATTCGTGGCTTAAAAAGTCCAGTCCAGAGACATCTGGACCCTGAATGGTCACATTTCACACTGTCCCCGCTGTGATTTATTCACCAGTTAATAAATGGACCTGCTGTGTTTGCGGGACAGACACACAACTGACTGCTGGTGTGAGGACAGTGAGCCACACTTGAACTATCAGTAGACTCAGTGTCAGCTGCTGGACCATGGACAGGGGACGGTTTGGCTCCAGCATAGTGGACTGAGTCCAAAGAGCCTTTTGAGGAGCGTGGACAGCGGACGCTGTTGGCTCTGAATGTGGACACGTCGGTGTCAACACAAACGGCAGCGGACGAAGCAGCAAGCGGCAAAAGATGAGCCTCGACATGAATCGATAACCAATCACGATATGTACCCAAAGTCCAAATGTCCCATTTTCCCT
>JAFBJU010001221.1:22500-65383 GCA_016785305.1 Colistium nudipinnis
CATGGCGATCGGCTCCTCCTGAGTTGAGCTCAAAGGCGATGGAAAGCGCCCGCCCTCACAGCTCTGAACCTCCCGAGCAGGACGGAGACCAGGTTTCATCCTGGGAGTCCGGGTCGTCCATCACAAAGCCCCCTTTCCCAGGTGCCCCGGCACCGGGCTCCGCGCCGTGCGACCCTTCTGCGTGGATGTCGCTCAGCGGGACATAGGAGTAGTCGCGGCGCTCGGGGCCGTGGCGGCGCCAGGCCTGCACGAGGTGAACCAGCAGGCTGGCTGTCAGCAGACAGGTCAAGGTCACCGCCAAGGTCAGCCATGTCCGCCTGAAGAGACACGCAGGAGGCAGCTGGTAACCAACGGCAACCGTATCAAAGGAATCCGTTGTGGATTAGCCTTCTACATTATCTATTGCTCTTTTTCATGTGTGGTTTTATTGTTATGGTTCTATTTAGTTCATCTGGACAAAAGCTCAAGTTTCAATGACGCTTTAACGTCATTTAAATATGTAAACATACTTTCAGGGAAAAGAGAGAGAGAGGGATTCAAGCTAAACACAGGTGAGCTCCGTCCCACGTTTTCCGTCCAACTCCCGGCGAAACGGCTGATGCAGTTTCGTCGCTTCAGTTATCGGCCTCATTAATATCCCCTGCCAATATTTGCATAACCAGCCGGTCCGACGGCTGCAGTTTCACCTCCGCAAACAACCGCGCAAATAAAGAAGTCGGCTCTTGTGGCCAGGAGCGAGGACTGGATTCCACATGCAACCCAACCTGTGTTTCAATCCAAATCTTAATAATAATAGACCAAAACCTACCAAAAAAATCAACACAGCTGCTTCCTCCAAACAGAGCCACTCTTCACAGAAACCACGGCAACAGCAAACCATCCCTAACTTGCATGTGAAAGGCGCCAGGGCTCATGAATGGCTGTGCGTGTGTGTGTGATTTTTTCCTCGTCAGCCAGTTGTGTTAAAGTCACAACCTTCATGTGAGGGACACGCGAGCGCCACAATGTCAGACGGCGGTCACGTGACCTTTGACACTCACTCAGTGAGATAAGGCCGCTCTCGGTGAGCTTCCTCTTCCCGTCTCCAAGTGGTGAACATCTGCCTGGCCAGACACTGTCCAGCTGTGGAGAGGAGGAGGAGAAGAAGAACGTATACAATAATACAACAGTGAAATCCAACAATATTACATCTACAGTCGTTTCTAAACTAATAGTGGGCACGTGGTGTGTACCTTTTTGCAGGGTGTCGTAGGTTTCCCGTGGCAACGTGCCGTTGCAGCTTCCCGTCTGCGGGTCACATGGACACCGGTGGTCGCAGAGACACTCGTGAGCGCAGGACGCACCGAAGAAGCCCAGAGGACACGCTGACGCGATCGTAGTAAAATGTATTACTAATTAATACAAATTAAAACCAGGTGTGCTCCAACTGGTTTGGACAAAGAGACTCACCCGCTTCACACGTGTTCCCACAGAAACCGGGTGGGCAGATGCAGCGTCCGTGCACGGGGTCACAGGAGCCGCCGTTGGCACAGACGCAGGTCCGACTGCAGCCGTCGCCATAGAAACCCGGGAGGCACTCTTCACACGAGAAAAGATACAGAAGAAATATATATATACATATATACGTGTATATATTCAAATTCAAATCAAAATCAAATCAAATAAGGGGCAGCGTCTTGGCCCGATTACCTCGGCTGCAGTTTGTCCCTCGCCACCCTGCGTCGCACACACAACCATCTGCAACACGGAGCAGACAGACGCATGAAACACTGGCGATGACATCATCAACACTGTGCGTGGCACCTCAGACACGCCCACTTTCAGCAGAGGGATCGAATGTCGACCCAAATATCATCATCACATTTAGGAATGCTCCAATATCTGAATCTGTCCCAATTCTTTTGTATCTCTCGGGCCCTAATTAAAGCAAAGAGCATAAAACGCTCATCTTGTTGCAGTTTGTGTTGCGACTCCATTCACGAACACAAGGAGCGCCCAAACACACACACATACTGTCCACGCAGACGCCGTGGGGACCGCAGTCTGGCGGCCGACAGCGTAGAGCGTCACAGGCGGCGCCCGGTTCGCAGCGTCGCGGGTGCACACACAGGATGGTGGAGACGGGCCGGCCACAGCGCCACCTGCTGTCCGGTTTGCTGGTGGAGGAGGAGGAGGGGGTCAGAGGGATGAAGAGCGGGTTCAGCCAGGGGTGGGGGGTCCGTTGGCTCACCAGTGATCTGAGGGGTAGCTGGCCAGGGAGCCATTGATGATGAAGGTGGAAGACCCACCCCCGTCCAGGTTCACCGCATTGACCACCCCGTTCTTCTTCAGGAACTCAGCCGCCTCCCAGAGACTCACCCTGCACACGCACACACAACCAGAGGAATGGTGCCATTCAAAAAATCCACTGGACTCTGATGGAGCCGCCCCCCCTCCTTCTCTCACCCTCTCACTCCCGTCTGTCCCTCAAACTGGACGAGGACCAGTCTCCCCTGGGCGTCGTGGCCCACCACCGACCTGGCCGACACGGACTCCACAAAGTAGCGGAGCCCTGAGAAGGAAGAAGAGAAATGGCTTCTGGGTAACAATTGACCACTGATCCTCCTTTATTTTGATTTATTTTATGTATGTATTTATTTATTACACATCTTGTTATAATTGTTTCTTCATGTTATTTATTCATTCAAATTTCCTTCTGGACTTCATCTAGTCCGTCCCCACCGCCGCGTGTGTGTGTGAGTGGTTCGCACCCGTTTCCTGCATGTCGTCACACTCGGCCTTCAGGCTCTGGTTGACGTAAACCTCTCCGTCCCTCAGCAGCCACACCACGCCGCTGACTAGCTGGACGAACGGGTTGGACGCCTCCGAGACGTCCTCCTCCGACAGAAACCTGAGAGCGGGACATTACGGTCACCTCGGCTCACCTCCGTCTCACTGTCCTCACATACAGTCACTGGGTCAATGTGTGTGTGTGTGGGTAGGTGTGTTACACAGCTCCAACCGGTCTGACCTCTTTAGATTATTTTTACTCTGGGTTGTTTGAGGTCAGTGCGAGGAATCACGTAACCTCGTATCACTTCACGTTCGCCGCCTGAGAGAGATTCTCTACAAAAAGCTCAACGGAGGAAGACCGGCCTGCTCCTCCAAATCACCAATAAACAACAACACACATGAGGCAAAAAAAAAGTGGACCCTGCATTATAAATAAAGGAGGCATGGTTAAAAAGATTAATTGCGCTCTCTGGTTCTTACCCGAACACCAGGGTCCCGTTCCGCCGGATTCCAAACTGCACGTTCTGCACGCCGCCGCCGTCCTGCACCGTCCTGCCGTCGCTGACCACGTTTCCCAGACACCGTCCCGTCCCTGTGTTGAAGAAGCCGGCGTTCAGGGCGTACAGACACCCGGCCGCCGTCGCCGTCTCCTGCACCGTGGCCCTCTGGTTCATGCCGCAGCCGCCCGGCCCGCCCGGCTCCAACACCGACACCGTCCTCAGCGGGTCGTGGACCAGCGTCATGTGACCTGGAGGAGAGAGCGTTTTTGAGATGAAGATGATGTACATAAATACATATATATATTAATAATCCGCTCGGCAGTCACTTATTGTATATATTTTGACATTCATTCACTCACTTGTAGATTACATTTCACCACTGTGTGTGTGTGTGTGCGCGCATGTGCATGCTGGGTACGAATAAAGTCAATTCTGAACTGTATCTAATATATGTTTATACATCATTTCTTTGCACTTCTGCCTTTCATTGGCTCTGCACCCCTTTTGCACAATGACGATACATTTGAACCTAATCTGAAAAAAGCTCAACTAGCACAGAGCTGAAGTACAACACTGTTTTTGTAGGATCAAAGGTCACGGGGATCAATAACTCAAACAAGCGTCACCTCCGCAATCAACTAAACTCTCCTCACTGGGTCGATTAGACTCCACACTGACCATAAACGAATCTGGAGCTTCTCGGCACATCGGCCACAAACACGGTGGACTCGGCCACGGGCGGCCCGCCGTGGTCACCGCCGGGCCAGCTCTCGTGGGTGGTGTTTCCGTGGATGATCGGCTGACAGTCTCGGACATGGCGGTGAGAGTGGGAGGGGCCGTGGCCTTGGGCGTACGGCAGCAGGAGGTCATCGTCCGCAGAGACGCTGCAAAGGGGGGGAGAGAGAGAGAGAGAGAGGGTTTACTCTAGAAATAAAACCTACAGTACACTTGGCTACGTCAAACTTGTTGCCATGGAAATACAGAAAAATAAAAATGACAGGAAACCCAAAAATAATCCAACTTCACTTCCTGTTAAAACATGATCCAAGATCCACAAAGCAAGAAAATTCCATATTTCTTAGTTTGGTTTTAGAAACTAAAAAGCGACTGTGTCAGAGTCAAAATATCCCACAGTATATCAAAACTCTTATCTGAGGAAAACCAGTCCCAAGACTCAAAAGATCATATATCCATTTTTTTAAGAGTTTTTTTTTTGTTTTGAGAATTTAAAAATGAACATATTAACACATTTTAAATTACATGAATAAAAGGGCCGAAAATTCTCACATTTATCACTCATGAGAAATATTAGCAGATGTGTCAGATATTGACAGTGAAATCACGGGTGCACACGAGTCTGTGTGACACAAAAGCGACACCTGGTGGCAAAGCATTTTCACTTTCATTTTCAAAGTTTGAAACTTCATTTAAAACCTTAAAAAGATGATGGTAGGGAGCACGGGGCTCGTGCAGAGTCTGTGTGATGGACGGAATGAAAAAGATTTTCCCCAAAAATACATTTTTAACGTTTTCACGTCTTCTCCAGTCTTCACGCCAAACAGTGACAGGAAGTGAGATAACTAGCTGTCATCAGTTTGTGAGCAGAACATTGTCATTAAAGGTATATTTGCATATTGAATACAGTTAAAGCATGTAAGCCCGGTGTCAACTCGAATCGGTTTAAATGTCACGTAAAATAAATGAGGGGAAATGTTCAGACTCTACAAGTAGCAGCTAGCATTAGCCGTTAGCGCTTACCGGCTGTTTCCGGTGTCGGACGGCGGGACGCAGAGCCACAGCAGCGGCAGCAGCAGTGGCCAAACACGGGGAAACTTCAGCGCCACTGCAGCCATGAGAGGAGAGACACCGGGCCAGCTACGGTGCGCCCTCCTCACGGTCTCTCCTGACAGAGTCTCCTACTACTTCCGGTGTCCCCCCTCCCTGTGGCTCCGTGCCGCCACACACCCCGGAACTCACAACCACACTGCGGCCCGTGCCTGCAAAAAAGAAACTGACAATACAACACAACATATAAAACGATATGGGATGCTAACAATATATGTGTATGTCGGAATGTATGTTTACAAATTGTAATTGTATGCAGTGAGTTGTAACATAGGATAGATAGAGGGAGCGCAAGGCATGATGGGATATGAGACTCACGTGATTTATAAAACAACACGAGACCAATACTACATGATATCAAGTGCCATTCAAAGTAGGCAACTGGACTGGTTGAACATTTCTTGAAGACATTTCTCATCCAAGAGGCTTCTTCAGTTCTAACTAGCTGCTGGAAAAGTTCAGGTATTTATCCTCTGCGAGATGAATAGCCAATCAGAGGACGAGTACCTAAGAGGACCATTGTGTCAAACTTGCGGGTCGTTGGCCACCTGGCCCAGATTCAGGTTATGGGTTTCGCCTGAGTCTAGGTGTAAATGAGGGTCGTTGGTTTCACCTGAGCCTTTGAGTTGTTGTTCTTGTTTACCTTCCTAGGGAGAGAGTGAAGGACAGCATTGTAAGTGGCTGAGAGATGGTGTCTTAAACCTCCACCTCTGTTCAGTGATGGTTTCTCGGTTCTAGCAAAGATGGCTTCTTTGACTCCTCTTTCAAACCATCTGTCTTCCCTGGCCAGAATGTGAACGTTTTCATCCTCAAATGAGTGTCCACTGTCCTTCAGATGTAGATGAACGGCTGAGTCCTGGCCAGAGGAGGTCGCTCTTCGGTGTTGTGACACGCGTTTGTGCAATGGTTGTTTTGTTTCTCCTATGTATAGATCAAGACAGTCCAGTACAGTGCATTGGACTGCATGAACCACATTGCTCCGTTTGTGTCTGGGAAGCTTGTCCTTAGGGTGGACCAGCTTCTGCCTCAGGGTGTTGCTTGGTTTAAAATAAACCGGGATGTCGTGTTTGTTGAATACCTGAACTTTTCCAGCAGCTAGTTAGAACTGAAGAAGCCTCTCGGATGAGAAACGTCTTCAAGAAATCTTCAACCAGTCCAGTGGCCTACTTTGTATCGCACTTGATATTGCCATGACCTGGATGACTGAGAACCTTCAAAGACAATACTATATGATGTTTACAATAAAACTAACAATATATAACATACTAACAATTATAGTATTCAATCCCCAAACTCACCAGTTAACGTGTTTAACTTTAATTACTTGACAATAAATATATATTCAAAGTCAAATGATTTAATCTGAAAATCAGTGTACGGGGATGGGTTCACTAAGTGTTATTTTGGACACGCGTGTTGGTTCTGAAGCTCTGATCATGTCTCATTACCTGCTGTAACACGGCCAGGACCAAAGAAAAAGAGAGAAAGTGTAATCATCTTCTCTCAGCTCACACTTATAACCCCAATAAGTGTGGAATTTGGGTTTTGGTGAAGGGTCGCTGCTAGAAACATGGAGGTTGGTAGCAGGGGGTTTTCAAGGACCCCGAACGCACTGGTCTTGGTCCTGACCCTCGCGGACATCGGGAAGGGGACGAAAGTGCGAGATAGTCAGGTGCGTCTTGACCGTTCACCCGTTTCCCGATGTTCGAGCGACACGGGACCAAGACCAGTGCGTTCAGGGGCCCTGAAAACCCCCCAATCTTTCATCGTTCTAACAGTGCCCCTTCACCAAAACCTTAACCCTAGCTCCACACTTATAACCATTTACCCCTCATGTCTGGAATTAGGGTTAGGGTTCACCAAAACCCTAATTCCAGGCTTATACCCCTATATGTGTGGCATTAGGGTTTTGGAGAAGGGTCGCTACTAGAAAGATGAAAGTTGGTTCCAGGGGGTTTTCAGGGACCCCGAATGCAATGGTCTTGGTCCCGTGTCGACCAGTGCGTTCAAGGTCCCTGAAAACCCCCTGGAACCAACTTTCATCTTTCTAGTAGCGACCCTTCTCCAAAACCATAATGCCAATGTGTCATCAAGACCGTGTTTTGATGACATTTGACCTTTTGCTGACCAGGTAGTTAAAGGTCATTGTTCATGCACACACTCATTCACACAGAGCAGAGGCTCTGACAAAGGACAACACATGATTACAGCAAAAAATGATTTATATATAATATATAAAGATTTCTAAAGGAATTAGTATGAAACAATGATATGCTTGGTTACATTCTGATTGAAGCCCTTTTTCTAGAATTTTTTAAAAGAATTTAAATGACCCCCCCCCAAAAAAATTGCCACCATTAATGAGCATTAAAAAATATCGAGCGGCAGCTCAAACAAAAACAACCACACAAACCCCAGTGTCTCCGAGAACCAGACATGAGTTCAGGGCCGCAGATGTTTGTTCACACGGTGAGCTGCGGTCGACAATGTTATCAATTACTTGATTGGTTAGTCAGATGATTGCCACACACTTTGAGAGACAAATATACTTTTCCAGTTTTAGCCGTCCAACATCCATGTCTGATATGAATATCTTTGCTTTTGGTCGATCAATGAATCAATTAACAGACACTGATAAAAGTCAATTGGATTCAGGTCCCTGGCTGGTTCCAGCTCACCGTGAGAACAAACTAACAGCTGGAACTTACAATAACAAACACCAGCAGTGAGCAGTCAACATCTGGAGAAGACCGGGACACTGACCTCCGACCTCCTCCAGGAGCACACAGGGTTAAATCACAGAGGTGGTGAACGCATCACCAGATACTGCTCAGATGTGATTGACAGGAGGAGGAGGAGGAGGAGAGCGTCATCTCACATTCTAAACAATCTCGTCATTTCTAAACAACAAAAAATGATCAGCCCCAAAGAAATCTGTACAAATGTACAACATTAACCAACAAGATCAAAACAACAAAAATAAATCATTACACAAAAAAACAAGCCAAAGACCCTCCAGCCCAGTCACCGCGGACTCGTCACTCAACCAGGATCCACAGCGAGGCCGGACGTTTGGACGGTGGAGTGGTCTCCTGCCTGGAGTATAAAGGTTAGTGGTCAACACCGCATTCATTTCTCCAAACGTGAACTGCAACGTTAATCGGCAAAAAAAAAAGAAATCAAGCAATAATAATTAAAATGATCCCTTTTTTCTTCTTCTGCTCTGAGACAAGGCTCCGCCCACAACCTCACCAAAACGCTGATTAATGCCGGTGACGTTTATCCTAAGTAGAAGCTTTACCTGCAATTTGTAAAAAAAAAAAGAAGAAAAAGAAAAAAGCGCAGAGTCACGTTTTCTGGGTTTAATGTCACTAAGATTTCCTCCGACGGTTTTCATTCAATTTTCCTCCTGCGTCACTTGAGATTCTTTCATTTTAAAAACAGACGTGTCTCCAAAGGTGCGTTGGTTTACAGCCCAAATGCAGAGACCTGACCTGAGAGTCAGACCTTAGGGACTCACAGTAAACGTCCTGATGAAAATAATCTGGAGGGTTGTTTGTGTTTCTCCACTGAGCGATTGTTTGCAGAAAATCGCTTCTCCTGTTGCACTCTGGGAATTTGTGATGTGTACACAGCATTTCACATTTCAAAATGACAATGCTGAGATACAAGGGGAGCACATTCAGTTTCGCATACTGTGAACTGAGTGGACCTAGAGGCGTAAATATTGTTATAGGGTAAGGGTTAGTGAAAAATAGATATTTCAAAAAAGAAACTGACCATCTCTGACTTCTTAAAAGTTGGTCACCATGTTTTTCTTAAGGGAGAGGAGTGACTCCGGTTTTGAACGCCCTTGAGACACAGGGAAGGGAAACCGAGATGGGACACGTGCCTGCAACAGGTGTTTCCTCAGAAACTCCCCTTCATCCACCCGTCACATGACCCAAACGTCATGAGGAAGGAAGGATGGGGCAAAGTGGGCGGGAGTTCAGAGAACCCCCTGACTGTCATTCCAGTAAACCACAGAGGAGTCGTCGCACACCCACACACACATTATTGCATTTCAATGACACTAAAGGCGTGAGTACAGGAAGCCACCGACCCTGGTCGTGTTTTGGTTGTCGACGAGAGCTCCGTCTGCCTATTGGTCCAAACTGTGACTGGCTGTGGTTTCATTGTATTTCTGCCTGTAGGTGAGTCAAACCTGGTGTGCGAGGTGGGCAGGGATGCGTTCCGCCTTTGGTGTGGACATCTGCGTAATCGCTACTATAACAATCACACCTTCACCTCCGTGGCATCAGATTCAGGAGACGATCTTCGGCTTTCCTGGTCAGCCGTTCTGAAGTTTATTGATCAATGGAAGAATCTCCATAGGCGCTCTCAGGTCAGAGGAAGCTCCAGGCTACAGCAGGTCAAGCTGCTCTGGTGGAAAGGCCCTGAAGGTCCTGGAAGACTGGTTAAAGAGAAGTTCCTGGAGGAGGAGAAACTTTCCCAGGTCCACGTGGACTCCCTGTTGGTAAGATCCCTTTTTTTTCCTCTTCTTCTTCTATAAGGCACCATGTGAAGGTAGAGTTCGTTTTTGGGGACAGACACAAACGCAGTCGCTGCGAGACAGTTGATTGGTCAGAAGCCGATATATCAACCAACCAGAGAGGCTGCCAGTTAGTGGAATCATCTACATCTTCTCATCAAGGGATCAATGCAGAAGTATGTTAATAAGCACACAGAGGACATGAAGAATTAGAGTCCAAAACAAACACGGAGTTAGGACAGAATCGTGGACAGAACATTTTAAAAATCCTCAGGGGGGGGGGGGGGGCCTCATTAGCACCATTGTGATGAGTATTGAGTGACTGCCGCCTGATCAAGAGCGAAGGGTTAATTCGAGATTTCATTAAACCACCGCCTTCAGGAAGATACGTTTCCCCTGCTGGAATCGGAGGAGAGAAAAAATAAATCAAAATAAAAAAAATAGAGTTTAAGAGGACGGTGAGGTCCTCAGTCGCTGCTGTCGTCCTCGTCGTCATCGTCAGACAGGTTGTGGAAGCGGCCCATGGAGTCGCCGCGCGGCGCCAGGCTGCCGGCGCTCAGCTGCGCGTAGCACGGCTCGCACACTCGCACCGGTTTGGACGACTGGCTGGGCAGCAGGAACTTCTTCTCCGAGCACGGCCCGCACACCACGTAGCCGCACTTCCTGCAGTGGTGGCGCCGGCTGACCGGCGTGAACTTGACCTTCTGGCAGCGCATGCACACCGATGCCTCCGAGTCAGGGACCCAGACGGCGGCGTGCTCCCCGCTGGGAGCTTTGCCGCTCTTCTGCAGCAAGTCCCCGACGCATTTTCCGATGTGGTTCATCCATTCGGACTTCTCGGTGGCGGTGGCGGCGTAGACGGCGAAGGACTTGGTGGGCGTCTTGATGAGCCATCCGTTGCGAAGGTCGCCCTCGTCCGGCACCGTGTCGATGGTCACGCTCTCCAGCGGGATGATGTGCTGCTTGTTGTACTTCTTCTTCTGGATGACGATGTTGCCGTAGACCAAGATGTCGTTGAAGAGGAAGAACTGGCGCGCCTTGGGTTTCTTGCGGCAGAGTTTGGTGAGGACGCCCTCGCCGATCAGAACGCGCCCGGGGATAACCAGCGGCTGGCCGGCGGCGCCGAAGCAGCTCTCCACCACCGCAATGCGCTTGGAGTTGGCCTCGCTGTTGGCGAGCCTGTCCACCATCTTCACCTCGCCTGGAAGAAAAAGAAGGAGACATCAGGGACACTGGAGAACGGAACTGAAAGGCTTACGCAAATAAATGCAGACATATATTTGAGGATCTGAACATATGATGAGGATATTCATTTCACAACAGAAAAACAGCGCTTTTTGAGACCTACACAAAAGGCACAAAACTCAATACCAGATTTTGAATAACCATGATTTGACCATCATTCACGACTCATCACATCGGAGAAACTCGGACAATGACTAAAAAACGGGTTTCCGCAGCTTCTCTCCAGGGCCTCCATTGTCAGGGTCCAGGTCATGAGGCCGGAGCCGTTGGATCGTGGAGCTGGTTCCGAGATAAAGACCGAAAGGGGCTATTTTGGTACATGGGGCATTTTGCGAACGCTGGGCTGGAGTCGATGGCCATGAATATTAATGCAGTCCAAGCTGCTGGCTGAACTACCTTGGGGTGACTTGAACAGCAGAGGCTTTAAATAAGCTCAATCATTCATTTATTAGCTCTCTCTCTCTCCGTCTGTCCGCACGGTTACTGCCAGGACAGAAGCAGATTAACCACAATGCTGGAAAGATCCCGTGAAAAGGAGGAATTTTCTTCTCAATAAAGATTCCTATCCACAAGTTGACGGGTGGGAACATCCACTGATATCTGGCTTTTGTCTCCAAAGGAAATGGATTCATCTGCAAATCATCATCCCGCTGTTAACAAGGGTATTTCTTTCTTTCTTTTAAATCGGGCTGATTGCTTATTATTATTTATTCAAACCACTGCCCTTCATCTTTTTCAAAAAGTGGGTTGTCTTAAAAAAAAAAGAAAAAAGACAGGACCCGCATGTTAAAGCTTCAGCAGCACGACACCCCCAAGCCTTGGGAAATAAAGGAAGCAATGAGTCATACGCTCCAGAGAGAGAGTGATGAGGACACAGAGAGAGAGAGAGAGAGAGAGAGAGCGAGAGAAGAGAGAGAGTGTTTCTGTGGGCTGTAAACACAATGACACCCATTTATCCGCAGGGATGAGGATGTGAGGTCTCGCAGGCCGTGTCTGCTCTGGATCCTCTTCACGCAAAACATCCTGAAATATTTTCTATCAATTAACTGTGATCTCTGCCAACAGACCTGTGCAGAGCTAAAACACGACACCAATAAATAAGCGTTCACCGTTATATACTGTACATCTCTATTGATCACTTCCTCATGTCCGAGCGACAAGGGACCAAGACCAACGCGTTTCGGATCCCTGAGAACCCCCCAGGACCCGACTCCCATCTCTTTAGCCGCGACCCTTCAATAAAAACCCTTACCCTACTTCCACCCTTATAACCCTGATAAGTGGACTCAGAATTGGGACGAGAACCCTGACTCCACTTTTTAGGGTCACGGGAGTGACATTTGGGTTAGGGTTGAACCTTTGCCAACTTCCCGAAGTAGCTCCAAGCCAAAGTGTGGGACTGAGAAATGTTGAGTACCAACTGGGCCAACTGAAGTGAAGGACATTTCTTGGTCACCAAGATGCTTCACAAAGAATCATCTTATGACGGATCCGGACCTGCGGTCATGCTGCCACGTGTCAGGCGGAACGTGGGATTACACAACCACAGTGTGAGCATGGACGCAGATATGGGGGATTAGAGCTTAATCTGTTGTGAGGACGGCTGGTAAGAAAACAGAGCCAATGTTCCTGCTTGTCCGGGAAAGGGGAATTACACACTGTTCACTAAAAAACACAACGTTTGTTCACTGTCTTTGTGTGTCAGTGTGAATGTTAAAAAAAAAAAAAAAAAATACTACCACAATTACGATTACCAAAACACAAAGTTTTATCTCAGGTGGTCTAACGAGATACTGCGTCAGTGTACTTTGACCACTTCGAGAAGATAACCGCTCCTGTCCTTTTGTCCAGTTTCAAAAAGACTTGTACTGCTTACAACAAAAACAAAATATAAACCCTCGCTAAACACTTACGCGAGACTCTGATGTATAACTGCGTTTGGCCAATGTAACCGTTTCATAAAGGCAATCTAAACTTTCAGGCAGGTCTGGGAACGACAGGAAAACATACGGAGACATGAACCAACGAGATGAAGAAATCCAGCGGGAGTGGCCTGGTAATCCATAGCGTGTCATTGCCTGTAACCACAGCTACCGGCATAAAAAAGGATTTGTCTCCACAGACCAATGTGGCGTCAGAGGACAGATATGTCCATTTTTCTATATCCAGCCCTCACCTGGTACGAGACCTCTGAATCTCAGAAGGTCAGGGGTTGGAAAAACCACCAAAAACAATTCTAATGAATGAGCCAACATTTGTTTAAATAGATAGAGATATCAGCTCTAACCCCGTACCAGATGTGACCACAAAATATCTGATGATAAAAAAAAAATATCATTTCGATCAAAAACCGTTATGGTGAACACAAAGACATCAACTATTGTCTTCACAAATTTCGTTAAGAGCTGGAGGGGATAATTCTCTATGCAGGCAAACAAAAATTTCAGCTAATTTCTGTGAAATACTGAGTGAATCAACAAGATGCGTTTCAAAAACAAAACAAAAATCGAACCTAAAAAAGACATGTGGACTGAGACATAACACAGCGGTTTCTCCTTTTAACTCCATTCCAGCCTTAAAAAAGAGGCAGTTTCCATACTTTCCTCAGACAGTGAAGACACACCCCAACCAACTGTAACCACAGAAAACACCCGGGTCCCAGGGGAAAGCCAAGGGCACGCAAGGCAGATTTGAAACCACAACCAACTAAAAGCAGATCCACAGTCTTACGACACACTAAAACAGTGAGTGTAAATCACTGCACACTAACCTTGTGCACTGTAAAATTCCTGTGTACTTGTACATTTGGCGAATAAAGAGATTCTGATTGTACACCATGGAATAAAAAAAAGAGGACTACTACAAGTCCCCCCCAAACAAAGCCAACCCATATTTCCACCCATAGAAGAGCAGTATCGTTTTTTTTTGGTTTTTCAAGCTCAGAGCAGAACCTCGGTGAAGATATGACTAATGGAGCTGAAGAGTCATGTCCAGCAGCTGCCGAGTCCTGAGCCTCAGCTGCCACTTCCTAAACCAACTCTTTCCCTTTTAAGGCTGCGCGCTGACATCGGCACCAACACCACACCAGGAAACGTTCAAGATTTTGAGATCCTTCATTGACTTTTTTTTTATACAAACTGAAAAAAACAAACTGTTCTAACAGGAACTCCATGTCGCGAACCGACTTTAATCCTGAGCGGCTGAGCGAATCAGGTGTGTAACCGAGTGTTGTGTTGCTATTTTGCGTTGCTTGGGAAAAGTCGTTCCCGATTTCACCCCTGGTACAGGTCGGAACACACGACGACACGTCACAAACCCATGAGGCGAGAACGCGCTCCGACACGCAGACGACTCCCATCCGCCTCACACGCTTCCCCCGGGATCCTTCGTGTCTCAGAGTAAAGACGAACGCACAAAAAAAAACACGCAATAGTCCAATCCGCCGTTAGAAGTACTTGGAAATCATTTAAGGCCAAAATCGTTTTTCCATCAGCAAAGACCGAAGCTGCAATCACAAAATGAGCGTTGCGCTAATTTAAGGGGAGACGCAGATTCTTTCGAAATCCAACACTACGCTCAACAATTATAACCAACGAGAAGTTATCGCAGGGGTTCATCTTTAATAATAAACAATTGAAAATAATCGAAAGTGCTGTTTATAACACCTTAATGGTCTAGCGGTTCATTAGCATCATAGTTTTTACTTATTAAAAAGATACAGGCCTCCAGCCTGCACACACACACACACACACACACACACAATGAGTGTATTTGGTATAAACCGACTGTTTACTCGCGATTTTTACTTCTCATGGTTTCATCAAACAGCCGCCGGGCTCCTGGTGTCACATCCTCCTCAGCCCACTGTCACCATCAACAGGTGGCTTCTCTGGATTCCAATAGGTGGAGAGTTTTAATCCCCGCAGACATCGGCTAAACCTGGGTCGAGTCTTTAACCAGGTGACCAGTAAAACGCCGACAATGTCCAGTTCTTTTTCACGTCCCGTAATCAGAGCCTGTGCTACTGTGAGAGGTAAGGTTGGGTGAGAGGTGTTCTGCAGAGGCCTCGTGAGAAAGAGAGAAGTGAAACACCTTTAAATGAAACTGCCACGAGTCCAGACCTCCTGCCCCGAAGAGGATCCTCAGACTCTGCTCATCGACCAACAGCAAAATAACACACATTGCAATTCATTCATTATTCGAGGTTTCAAAAACAACATAAGCTTGAAGTTCCACATGTCCATTCAGTTAGGCACCCAGATCTAAACTCCACCCACCTCCATTGGCACAGTGCATCGAATGAAGCGCTCCTTACTCGCACCTACTCCACCCGTCTCCCTGCAACCTGCTCCGTGTGTCCAACCTGCTCTGCTCGTGCACGTAATCTGCATCCGTTTATAAACGGAGACAAACCGGATTATGTGCTGGGTGTTGGATTACACAGGAAGTGAAAGCCCTGGGAGGCGGGCCTCGCCCTGGACTGGTTTGACACAAGCTACCACACAGATGATGAAAAAGAGGAGGAACACCACTCACAGCTGATTAATCACAACAAACCAATACACAATGAAGGAACAGTTTCTTCAGTCTTTCAGGTTCAGGTTCACAAACCGGAAGTGACACCAAACACAGCCTGGTGCCATCCAAACTGATCAGTGGCATCATGATCCAGCTGCACTTCAACTCATTATAAAATGATCACAATATTGTGATATTAATTTCATCAAAAGGCTCAACAATCTGGGACAGGGGTGAGGAGGAGGAGGGCAGGTAGTCTTTAGTAATCTAACCTAACTTCTTTTGTTGGTACTTTTGTACTTACTTTTTAATCTTTCCTTTTTTTTGCAACTATACTGTTAACACTTATTTTTATACGCATACTGTTTACACTAACATTTTTCTCGTAATTATACAGTTTGCCCCTGTTTATACTGTAATCCATATCATTTAAGGTAATTTACCTCCTTACAAATGGTGCGTTCAAAGTCCACCTGGTTATGTCATAAATAAATAAAGCGTGACGGAGAGTTTGAGTTAACGTTAGCATGCTAACACACGGTTAGCTAACCCCACACGGCGCTCGTCGGTTAACACACGAGCTCTCCGTTGACAACAACACCGTTTGTTGGTCTTTTTCTTCTTTTTTGTTGTAAAGTGAACTCGTTTGTTTTGTTTTTTTCCAGTTAAGCGGCTTTCGCCTGTTAGCATGTTAGCATGAGTGGGGGAAAAGTCCTCAGAGAGTGAGAGAAAGTTTAGAATAAGACATAAAAACACCCGGGACTCACCCTGCGGCTGCTTCCACGGTCACTTGGTCCACAGAGGGTCGGTAGAGCCGCGTCTCCGGGTCAGAAAGTGGCCGCTGTGTCCGCAGACACCAACCGCAGCTGGAGCCTCTTCCCCCGGAGGAGGAACAACATGGCAGCGCGGCGTTCAGGGCCCGCGGATTGGTGGGGAAACGCAGCTCCGCGGTGTTTTAAAAAAAACAAATAGTTTAAAAGCTTAAACTCACTAAATATTCTCACAAATACAAATAAATAAAAAACACAGAAAGTGAAAACACCAGGTGACCTGTACGTGAAGTAGTTCAAACCAGCTGATACATTCATATTCAATAAAAGGCCTTTATGGCAATATTTCATTACAACTTTAATTTGAAACCGTAAAAAGAAATTGGTCACTCTTTACCCCATATTTCAGAGTCATAGTGATATATAGTTTAGTGAGAAGAGGCACATTTTCATTACAATCCACTCAGAGAAATCATCAATAAAAAATCATTTAGCAAAAATCATACAAATGACCTGTATAGCTTTGACTCATACTTAAAGTTTATTCTTCTCTATGTCTAATGAAGCTTCAGGGGTGTAACACACACAAATCAGAATCTCACACAGTGAAAATACTTTACGGCCAATATAATAATTACTATGATTGATTAGACTGTGTTATGTCACCTCATGTCAGGTCAGGACTCCAACAGGATGTCGACTTACTGTAAACTACAAATGGATTTTTGGGGAGAGGCCCATCATCTTCGTGGAGTCACTCAACTTATGATTTGCTGCAGCGGAATTATTCCTACGTGCAGTGAAGGCAGCACGAGGAGCCCAGGACCTCACCAGACCAAAATAAAAAAAAACATTATTGACATGTTTTCATGCGAGTAATTCCTTATTTAAATTCAAAGTTAGACAAGCTACATCATGAAAGGCATACGAGGCATCAATCATCTACGCATGTGTGTGTCTCCACGTTGGGTCCAGGAGACGTGAGGGTTCACAGTAAGAGGATCAGGAAACTTCCTGCTCTAAGAATAACACAGTGTCTTCACACGCATGTGTGTGTGTGCGTTTGTCTTTATGCGACTGTGTAGAAGAAGAAATAGAAGAGGCACATTTCATGGTGGGCTGCAACAGGAGAGGTCACAGGTCACACAGACATCAGCGTCTCACCCCCGAGACATTTCACCTAAATGCAGATGGAGACGCGGCTGCCATACTTTCGCCATGCGTCACGCTTCATGCATCACTCGTGTGATTATAAAGGGATGGCTGCGATGAGTAAAACATTATAGGCTCGAATCATCGTATATCTTCATTTCTGCGGGTCCCTTGAAAGAAACTGAACATGCCTCCCTCTTGTCCCCTCCTTCTTCCTCCTCTCCTCCCTCCTCCCCCTCTCTCCTCTCCTCCTCCATCCTCCGGTGTGGATGCAGCTCTGCGCTCCTCGGGAGATTCACAGCCGAGGTCAGTGGACTCTACTGATGTCTTTTTATATAATGGTGGATATGAGAGTCAGTGAATACTGCTACTACAAATAATAATATTAATAATAATAATAATAATAATAATAATTATTATTATTATTATAGGGATACCTTTTTTGAAATAAAATAAAAGGTTTAAGCCTTTCTTACATTTCTTTCAGATGCCTGTAGATTCATTTTACAATGGATGTCTCTGGATCTAGGGAAAGTATTCTTTTTTTTAATTTTTTTTTCTTTTTTTAATTTTCCATCCCGGGGATTATTGGCTGGAATAACGGGAGGTTTCTGCATGACTTGCGCTGCAGATGGAAAACTGGAGGATGTTTCTCAGAGAGGAAAATAAGTCGTGACAGTTTGGCCCAAAGCTGATGTCTTTTCGTGTCTTTCTGCTATTTATCAGGTTTTCGTCGTTATCATGAAAATGTCCAATGGGTGTAAAGTTTTTTTTCCATTCTCGGTATGTTGAACATTAAAGGACGAGATGGACCAGAGAGAAGCGAAATGAACAGCTGGGTTTTGTTTACTACTACAGCTGATGATGACATCACCCCCTCCCCTCTCCGGGAGTGAGTCATGTGCATCCATCTATTCATCCATCCATCCGTGTGTCCATCTTGAAATTGTGTATCTGACGGAGAAATTCTTCTATCTTTCTCAGATCATCCGTCCGTCCGTCATTTCATCTTCACATCCGTGGCTCCGTATTTACAAAAGAGGACTTGAAGCGCTGTTTCAGTCTTTCTGCCGAGGACTCCTCCAGGACCTTTTTTCAGACATCTCGGGACCTGAGCAACTCTCTCTCTCTCGCTCTGCTCGCTCCAGGCCATGAGGTGAAGGCGGAGCGGGATGTCGGAGGGCAGTGACGACGGGGTCCCGCCGGCCCTCAGGGTCCTGACGCTGCTCTTCATGCTGCTGCTGCTGCTGGCCGTCCTGTTTGGGAACGTGTTGACTCTGGCCGTGGTCTTGGGTACCAAGCACTTCCACACGCCCCAGGGGTACCTGAAGGCCTCCTTGGCCGTGGCCGACCTGGCCGTGGGGGTCCTGGTGGTGCCGCTGTCCGTCTACGCCGAGCTGCGCTTCCTGTTGACGGACTCTGCTCCGCGGTGGACTTCCTCCAACTCGCGGCTGGTGGGTTTCCACCCCTGCGGCGTCATCGGCCCCGTGTTCGCCGGCTGCACGCTGGTCTCCATCACCACCATCTTCCTGCTGAGCGTGGAGCGCAGCGTGGCCGTGCTGAGGCCGCTGCACAAGGACTCGGTGATCACGCGCAGGAGGACCACGGCGCTCATCTTCCTGTCCTGGGTGGGGAGCTTCCTCCTGGCCGTGGCGCCCGTGGTCTTCAGCAGCGACATCGCCCTGGAGTACAACGCCTGCAGCCGCATGTGCAACTACGCGCCGGCCGGCGCGTTCCCCAGCCAGGCCCGGAACATCCTGCTCCTGTTCCCCGCCTTCGACTTCACGCTGCTGGGCGCCACCGTGGCGATAAACCTGCTTTCTCTGTCCAGCATCAGGCGGCACTCGCGGCGCAGGAAGCGCCTGGCCCGGAGCGAGGCCCTGAAGGCCTCCGGCCCGACCTTCTCCGACATCAAGGCGGCCAAGACCATCGGCACGCTGACGGTGGCGTTCGGCGCCTCCTTCACCCCCATCGCCGTCTTCGTGGTGGGGAACGTTCTGGGGAATCGATGGTGCACCTTCTCCTTCTTCTCCTTCTGGATCCTGGCCTCCAACAGCTGCTGGAACGTGATCATCTACAGCGTGAGAGATCACAAGTTCAGACTGGGCGCCCTGCAGCTCCTGAAGCCTCTCCAGAGACGGAGCGCCACCCAGACCTGAACGTTGGCGCTCGGAGTCATGTCCAGAGAAGGCGTCTGAAGCGCGTCTGTGAGGAGAAAAACCGGAATGAAACGTGGTTTTGACATTTGTCCCGTTCCGTGCATCGATGCTTCAACAAAAGCCCACCATCAGTCTGTAAAAAACACACATATATATATAAATAATCATTTCCACGCGTGGTTGATTAAAAGATGATTAAAGTCTCTCCCTTTTTTGCACTTATTCTCTCCACTCATCATTAGAACGGAGAGACGAAAAGGATACTTTGTACGCAGAGATGAATTAAGGTCCGGGAGCGTTCATTTTGCCTCATCTGGTGAAAATAAATCAGTTGCTGTTGTTTCCAAAATGGCCGACGTGGAGGTTCTTCAGATGAAACAACGCAGAGTCCAACATAGGAGTCATAAAATAACAATTTATTGTTATATTTACTGCATTTGTTTTTTTAAATTAACCAACGAATGCTAATGATCCAGTTCAAGTGTCAGAGAGGAAGCTCCGCCCCCAGGCGTCCTCCTCAGTAGCTCCTCCTCCAGGAGCGCAGGTAGAGGCGGAAGGGGAGCAGCGGGTTTCTCTTCTGCAGACTGGGATGGAAAACATCAAAGTCTGCCCTCCTCACTCTCTGCAGGTAGTCCTCCAACACCACCTGCAGCACAGGGCACCACCGAAGAAGAAGCCACAGACGTGTTGAAAGCGCGTGCGGCCAATTCGTCACGACACCGGATTTGTGCGATTTAGCGTGTATTTATTTCGACAATTATAACAAAATGAGCATTATATCACATGTAATAGACTCACCGTCTGCAGGAAGGCTGGAGCAGCAGCTGCTGGGACGCTGAGGCGAAACGAACGCGCCTGAAAGAGAGCAAAATAAACAATGAATAAACCCGCACCACGGGGATTCTTCTGGGACTTATAATAAACCATTTCGCTTCACAGAGGTGAAAAGCTACCCATATAACGAGAAAGAACCAAATAATGTGGATTTGTGTCCTTTATGAAGACTTTATATACACAGATGTCAGCATATATACAAACACAGCCAACTATGCAGCGTGTGTGTTGCGTTTCATCACCGAAGCCATTAGTGGCTCTGTGTGAGGCTCCTCGTCTCTTCTTTGTGAAGTGAATTAACGAGAACACATCTGAGGACATTAAATAGAGAAAGGCAGACGTTGCCGTTATATTAACTGCATGGGAACGTTCGTCATCATAAGCAAGGTTCAAATGAATATTCATGTCAATGAATTAAATAAAAAAAAACCCAAAGAGGTTTTTAAATGGCAAGAGGCTAATTAACAGTCCTCTGCAGTCTCTCTAGAATGCGTGTGAAGACATCTTGAAGCGTCCAACATTTGGATTTAAATGTTGTTCACGAGTGGCACAACTTTCTTCAGCAAAAATCTGGATTAAACCCGTTTAAGGTTTAAGCTCGGGGGATTATTTGACAGACGAGCTGGATGAGGCCGAGCAGCATTTTTCTTTTTTGGACGCGCTACATACGTGTTGTAAATGTACGTGAGCCTGACTGGCGATGTCGTACACGACGTCCCGGACGTTCTGCTCCCGGCTGCGGCGGATGAAGTCCTCCTGTGACGCTCCGTGCTGCAGCAAGACAAGCAAAAGACGGTGGTGTTGGACGACGCGACAAAAGCTATAATAAGGTCCTATAAAATAAGAATAATATAACCCAATCCCCTAACGAAAAACCCCATCTCATGTGGTACCGTTGGATGCGGAATGGCCAGAAACGGAGGGGCGGAGAAAACAGAAAGTTGAATCGAGCTTCTGATCAAAAGTGATTTGCAGAAAACCGGCAGAGAGTTTTTGACTTGACGCTATTTCACCAACTTCCTGATGTCGTAGAGACTCGCGGATGGTACCGTTGGATGCGGAAGGGTCGATATGGGGGGGCGGAGACAACGTCCAGGTCTCTAGACCTTCCTATCAAAAGTTATTCCAAAAAGGTGTCATCACCCAACCCTAGCCCCTTTCCGAGTCCCATTATAGGGCTTATAAGAGTGAAATTAGGGTTTTGTGAAGGGTCGCTGCTAGAGGGATGGGAGTCGGTCCCGGGGGGGTTTGAGGGACCCTTCAGGGCCCCCCAAGGTAACGATAGGGGAAACACTGTGATGAGGGCTTCTGGGGGCGAATCTAATCGGATTTAGATGTTGAGGATCTTTGTATCGGCACATGCTGTGTCAGCACTTGTTGTGTATTGAGTCAGGAGGCTTTCAATCGGAGGCCTTTTTGTTTTTTTGGTCACGGGATTGTCGTGCAACAGTCTCTCGCCGTTGGGGTTCGGTGCTGGAGGAGGATTTCGTGACCGTGACACCAACACCGTCTGACACGGTGTCAGAGCGGAGCCGTCAGTGGGACAGAGGCGGTGTGTTCCCACTTATCTTCACAGGGTTTATAAGGTAGCAGCTGTATTGCTAGCGAGTCTATTACAATACTGGTCTACATACAAAGGATGAAGCCATACAACGTGTTTCGAGATAAATGTCCAAGAGAGAAACGTCCCACCACCTGGAGCCCCTGGCGGCCGGTGACTCACCAGCACGCAGACGTCCATGGGTAAGTAGACTTTGCGTCGGCTGCTGTGATGCGGAGTCGCTCTCAGACACGTCACGATTCCCTGAGCTTTACCGATGTGACTGGCCGCGTGGTCGGCGTGGACGTTCTTCAGCCCTGCCAAGAGGAAACGTCAAACTGGCGGCTGGAGAAAATGTCATGATGATATATGGGGCAATGTATTTTTTTCCCAGAAACACAGGAAGAAAGATTTTCTCTAAGATTAGTTGTGTGTGGTTCTGATCATTATTATAAATATAACTATTATTATTCATTCATCATTGCTCGCCAAGATAACCTCACGCAATGCAGTTTAAACACAAACTGCTTTGATTCCCATAAATAGGACTTTGGACTAAATAGATTCCAGTGCATCAAAATAGAAAAAAACATTTAAAGAACTATGGATCATAACAGGGTGGAAGGATCACCGTCTGTTTGCCTTCGTCTCTCAGCGGTGATAAACGCAGATTTATGTGATATGAATAAAGCCACGAATATGAACGCCGTTCTCACCCAAACACTCCAGCAGCAGGTAAATGAAAGAGGACTGAGTGTTCTCCGAGTAGGTCTCCAGCTCCTGAAGGTTCCTGTAGGCCCTGTCCTCCAGATCCTTCTCCTAGTGCCACACAAACATTTCCAAGTGAAACAGTGACCTGTTCATTTGCATTGATTCCCATTTTCCCTTTTGCTTCAATTCATTTGGGCAAATTTGGCGACACCTTCATCTCTGAGTGGGAGTTTTTTTTTTATACATTTCTTTTCATTTGAATTTGCATAAACTGTGAGTGGAAACATGGAGAAGACCAAGCACAGAATAATCATAATAATAATAAAAGAAGAACGTACCCGTTCTGTGATGATCCTCAGCAGCCATCTCTTTGTCAGGGAATGTTTCTTCACCGCCTAGGAAGAAAAAAAACGGACCAACTGAAGACGGATCCCCATTATTATTATTGGTATTGATAGTATTGATCAGAGCCCGATTGACGTTTTGGTATATTGTGAGGCGCTTATGTTCTCTACCCTCCACAGCTCCAACGTCACCGGCTGGTTGGGAGGCTCGTCTTTGTAGATTTCCTCTATGACCGTCTTCCAGAACTGCATCCGCATCAGACCAATGGTCTTCTGGGAAATGGAGTCCTTCACCTGGAGGAGACACACACACACACCAGAGACATTTTGAATATGTGTGTACACAGGAATCGTGTAAAAATATGAATGAATCCTAAACAGCAGTAAGATTCCTGACTGAAGGAGTACCTGCCTGGGCCAGCTCCACATTAAAGGCTCTCAGGGCCAAAGAGGAGCGCCGGGCCTCCTCTGGGAGGAGGAGGGAGGACACCAAGCCATCGTAGTCTCGGGACCTGAGGAGGAGCGATGAGGAGGACATGGAAGAGGAGGCGCACGAATGGACGAGGAGAGGAGCAGGAGGAGAAGGAAAATGGAAGAGGAGGAGACGCACAGAAAAACCTCAGCCAAATCACACACAGAATCTAAATTATGATCCAAACCAGAGGTTCAAATAATCATCATGTCACATTGACACAAAGGTCAAACTACATTGAATTAAAGCACGTGCTTCACTGGGCAATACAACACACGACACACACACACACACAAACTACAGCTTTCACAGTACACGCTTCACAGGATCATGAATTGGACAATTCCATCAGATGTGTGCGTGGAGTGAGTGCTGTTAGCATGTAGCCGTTAGCATGCGCGGACCCACCGGACCAGCGCGAGGCAGAAACGCTCGTTGTGTTGCGAGTCTGTGGGCGCTGAGGTCGCCGCTGTGCGCGCGCACACGGCGGCGGGAGTTGCGTGTCTGTGCACACGATGACAGGCGAAGGCTTTAGTGCTCTGCAAGACGTGTTTGATTCCTGCCGCCATGTTCCCCTTCAACATGTTCCGACTGTGTCACACATTAAACATTCCGCCGTCCCGAGGGGGGGCGGAGTTCAGTTCCGCTCACGTGCCAAACACGAGAAGCATCCTAAAATAACACAAACTGAAGAAAAGAATCAATTACAACATCCTGTAATGTTTGTTGTCACCATTTATGATGTCTCTGCAGTTAATGTTGTTATTGTGTAGCTTTCAGGGGTGAAATAATAATAATTTTAAATATATTACTATTATAAAAATAAGGTCCACAAAGGAAAAATGTGTGTTTGACCTTGTCATCTTTATATTGACCGGCGCGTGTGAAGATCTGTTAAATAACTTTATATATATATATATATTCCTCATATATACACTACCGTTCAAAAGTTTGGGGTCACTTAGAAATTTCCTTATTTTTTAAAGAAAAGCACTGTTTTTTTCAATGAAGATAACTTTAAACTAATCAGAAATACACTTTATACATTGCTAATGTGGTAAAAAAAACAGAAAGTGTTTTTGGATTGTGGGCCAGGTAAATCAAGAGTAATAAATTAATCACCAGCCCAATCAAAACTCATTTTTGACATGTTTAATCTGAAAAGGAGAAACATCGTCGTCATGAAAGATGATAACTGAACTTGAAAAATGTTCCCGCGAACTTGTTTTCATCCATCTGTCTGGGATGTAAAGTGTCATCCTGAATATAAACCACAATAAACACACAACATGTGAAATGAAACATTTCATGAGTATTTAAATGAGGGGTGACAAGAAGGACTTTGATTTCCACCCAGCAGTGATTTACCTGTAAATAATTGAATTAAAAAGAGAACTTTCATGTGAAACTCGACAGTCTATTCTTGTTCTTAGAAATGAAGGCTATTCCATGCGAGAAATTGCCAAGAAACTGAAGATTTCTTACAACGGTGTGTACTACTCCCTTCAGATAACAGCACAAACAGGCTCTAACCAGAGTAGAAAGAGAAGTGGGAGGCCCCGCTGCACAACTTAGCAAGAAGATAAGTACATTAGACTCTCTAGTTTGAGAAATAGACGCCTCACAGGTCCTGAACTGGCAGCTTCATTAAATAGTACCCGCAAAACGCCAGTGTCAACATCTACAGTGAAGAGGCGACTCCGGGATGCTGGCCTTCAGGGCAGAGTGGCAAAGAAAAAGCCATATCTGAGACTGGCCAATGAAAGAAAAAGATTAATATGGGCAAAAGAACACACATTGGACAGATGAAGATTGGAAAAAAGTGTTATGGACGGACGAATCGAAGTTTGAGGTGTTTGGATCACACAGAAGCACATTTGTGAGACGCAGAACAACTGAAAAGATACTGGAAGAGTGCCTGACGCCATCTGTCAAGCATGGTGGGGGTAACGTGATGGTCTGGGGTTGCTTTGGTGCTGGTAAGGTGGGAGATTTGTTCAGGGTAAAAGGGATTTTGAATAAGGAAGGCTATCACTCCATTTTGCAACGCCATGCCATACCCTGTGGACAGTGCTTGATTGGAGCCAATTTCATCCTACAACAGGACAATGACCCAAAGCACACCTCCAAATTGTGCAAGAACTATTTAGAGAAGAAGCAGGCAGCTGGTATTCTATCTGTAATGGAGTGGCCAGCTCAGTCACCAGATCTAAACCCTATTGAGCTGTTGTATGTATTGAGCTGACCGTATGGTACGCAAGAAGTGCCCATCCAGCCAATCCAACTTGTGGGAGGGTCTTCTAAAAGCGTGGGGTGAAATTTCTCCAGATTACCTCAACAAATTAACAGCTCGAATGCCAAAGGTCTGCAATGCTGTAATTGCTGCAAATGGAGGATTCTTTGATGAAAGCAAAGTTTGAAAGAAAAAAAATATTATTTCAAATAAAATCATTATTTCTAACCTTGCCAATGTCTTGACTATATTTTCTATTCATTTTACAACTCGTGGTGGTAAATAAAAGTGTGACTTTTCATGGAAAACACAAAATTCTCTGGGTGACCCCAAACTTTTGAACGGTAGTATATATATATATATATATAATATATATTATTATGTTATTATGTACAGTATGTCGGAAAAAACAGAAAGTGTTTTTGGATTGTTGGCCAGGTAAATCAAGAGTAATAAATTAATCACCAGCATCAGCCCAATCAAAACTCATTTTTGACATGTTTAATCTGAAAAGGAGAAACATCGTCGTCATGAAAGATGATAACTGAACTTGAAAAATGTTCCCGCGAACTTGTTTTCATCCATCTGTCTGGGATGTAAAGTGTCATCCTGAATATAAACCACAATAAACACACAACATGTGAAATGAAACATTTCATGAGTATTTAAATGAGGGGTGACAAGAAGGACTTTGATTTCCACCCAGCAGTGATTTACCTGTAAATAATTGAATTAATAGGAAAAAGTTTGTTTATGCTTCAGATTTCACGCTTCATGTAACATTTGTAAACGTTAAGAATTTGAGCAAACACCAGTTTCCTTTCTCCATACATTATGTCCAATTGCAGTCCGTTGTGGTTTTTGGGGAGAACTATAACCTCTGCGTTACTGTGCTCCCGGTGCCGGAGGGACCCAGTCCCACACGTGGACGGATCCGTCCGAGGCCGCGGACAGCAGCGTGCGCGGACGGTGGGGATGCCAGACGTGGGCGGTGACGGAGGCGGGGACGCCGCTATCAGACTGTGGGGATGACACGGCGTGACCACGGTGCTCAAACAGCGACTCAGCGTCCTGCGGCTCTGCGGTCCAGAGCGACGTGTCGTAAATCTGAACCACTCCGCTGAGACCTGACGGAGAAAAAAGGACAAACATGGTTAAAATAATGTCATATTTGACAATGTCGAGGATTTTTTAATATTCATTATAGACTGACCTGACACTGCCATACAGTTGTCCAGCGCCGGAGCCCACGACGGACGTGGCACGTCGTCCGGCCCGCTGGGACGCGTCCCGATGTCCAGCCGCGCTCGACCCGTAGCTCCGCCCACGTTCCTCAGGTCTGAAACCACGGCCTCCCCGCACGAGGAGAGTCTGACGAGCCTGCAGCTGGACAGGTCTGGACCCGCAGAGGCGTCCGTGCACCACAGGCCGGATTCGCCGGAGGACGGCGGTGGAGGGGAAAGCTGAGGGGCAGCAGACGTCCGAGTGTCAGCCACGTATACGTTCCCGTTCCGGCCGCCGGCCATGAAGACGCTGTCACTGACAAACTGTAGAGAGCTCAGAGGATCTGCTGAGTCGCTCTCTGCACGGACACGACATGGCACGAGAAAAAAAAGAGAGAGAGAGAGAGAGAGAGACAAGCAGCTGATGGACATGTTCCTAAAACGCACTGGGAGGAGATTTTCACTGTTGCAGAGATGACTTATGGGAAAATGAGGAAAGTACCAAACATAAAAAAGACCAGCTTCAAAGGAAACTGCATTTAAATCCAGCTTTTGACACTGCAGGTGTTACCCAGTGTATAAAGAGTCTGTCCCGTGGTCAGCTGGCTCAGCTGGACGTCACCGCTCCGGGCGCCGTGAAGAATCTGTGGCTCTGCTGAGGTCCGAGCTGCGATCCTGCTGCATCCTCCCTCGGAGAGGCTCCGCCTCCCCTGGACGCTCCCCGCTCTCCTGATCACGTCTGGAAAATGACGCAGAAAAGGGTCAAACGTCAATAATGAAAAGAAAACTCTTTCATTTTATTCCCCCCAGACAGGAAGTGATCATGTATGAGCACAAACTTCAGCTTTACCGCTGTCGTCTCCACCGAGGTCCCACACCTGCAGGTCAGAGGTCAACCCATCACTGGTCACAATGCACCTGTAAAAATAAACACATGAAATAAATAATAATATCACATGACTCTCCGGGTCAGTGTCAAAACGTTCTCACATGTAGGAGAGACACACAAACATCCCACCTACAGACACTTCAATACACACAGACTTTGTGTTTCATACTGCAAGTAAATGTATTTATTTATATTCATTTCTGTATCTCACCTATTTGATTTCATTTTGATCTATGTTACTGCTGTGCTTGTTACTTTTTTTATTTTTTTTTATAAGCACTGTTATAACACTCTGAGAACTAAGAATTTCCTTGCCAGCAACTGTACTCTGTAATTGTTGTGCATGTGACAAATAAAGTCTTGAATCTTGAATCATATGAAACAAACAACCACTCTCTGCTTCAGCTGAGTCTTCTGCTTCACACACGCACCTGGTTCCCGGGACGTGTCTGAGGCAGCGGACGGGTCCGTCTGTGAATCCACCGTGGACGACTTTAAAGTCGCGCTGTGCGCAGAGGCCCTGAACACAGCAGTGACGCCTCAATCAGCTGTTCATATCAAATAAAAACATTTAAGTCAAGCAGTTTTCCCTTACCTTATTTTCTTCAGCGAACAGTTTCAGAGGCAAATTAACCTCCAACATTTCATTTTTAGACGGACGGTATCCTGCAACACACACGGCTGTAAAACAGAAAAACAAATGTTCACACACAGACCCAAACGCACATGGAAGGGCTTCAATAAATCCATTCATCAATCAATCAAAGATGCACACACAGAATGACATTTAGTGTGCAGGCTGGTGTTGTTGATGATGTTAGAATGAAATCAGCTCACTCACTCCTCCCTGACGTCCACTCGATGACCTGCGTGGGATGTTCCAGCTGATACACGTGAAGATCTTTGTACCTGGAGACAGGTGTGAGAGTCTGAATGAGAGAGGAACGGATCTTCAGGAAACCACAGGTCGTAATAGAACATTTAAGTAGAATCTCTATGGGAATGTGGAAGCTTTAAGTTCACGTTCTGCATACTTCTACCTGGCTCCATTTAAAAATAATATACAATATATATTTAGCATATGTATGGCTTGGTACATGTACCTTTGATAGGAAATATTAAATCAAGAGGCGTTTAGAAATACAATAAAAAAGGTGTGTGTGCCTAATAGAAGCAGGCTTGAAATTAAAGCCTTAAGAGGTTAGCTTGACGTTTCAAATGTACATGCTACTTTAGCTAATGGCTAACATAAACTTCACTCTTGAAATAAATGCTGATAAAATGTGTCCTCACGTTTTCAGAGACTCGATAAACCACTGGTCCAAAGCATCGTCTCCATTTTCTGCCTCCATCTCGAACACACGAGTGTTGTTTACTTCCGGCTCTGCCTCTGATTGGCTTACCCTCACATTCCCTCCAAATCCTAACCAATCATCACTCCTCCTGCCTGGTCCAATCACAGACGGCGCAGAGGGCGGGTCTTCGGCGAAAACCTTATTCATTGCACAGAGAAATGACAAAATCAGAGAAAGACAAGCAACTGAAGAGAAATAAAAGAAAATAAACTCATAAGCACCAATACAATAATATACTCAATATATGATAATGTTCACACTTGATCCAAAATAACCACAGTGTGTATTGTATACGTTATAGAACACTTATCCACGCAGTCCCGTTTTAGGTTTTAAAACCCAACAGTGTAACCATGGTTACGCCTGTTATCCTGGAGCTCTTTGGGTCGAGCTAAAATTCACAGATGACAGCCTCGTTCCTCCGACAGGTGGATAACAGCCGACACCTCCTCCGCGACTGTGTCGTTCTGTTCTTCCGGCTGTTTGAGGTCTGACTCACACTTCTGTCACGCCGACTTCCTCTCTCAGTCCATCACTCTTTCCTTCACAGAGACCTGAGTCCTTTAAATCCACGTGTGACAAATTCACTGGGACACATTTCAAAGATTCGAGAAGTTACAACGACGAGAAATGAGCAGTCAGACTGACTTGGTTTGATTTTGGTTGTTTTTGGATTGGACGTTTAGTTCCGGTACAGACAATAAACTGACACACGTTTTCTTCTGGTGGTAGCTTTAGAGATAGGATAAAATACGCCAGAGCTATAAAAGCTGATTGATTCTCACAAGGATAATAAGCAACTGCTGTTTTTTTTTATATATAATCTACATAAATCATTTTATATTGGGATTAAAATCTGGTCAGCGTGTTTTTAGCCTGTGAGTATTGCGATACTTTTATTGACAACCGGTGGATGGAGTAGCTGAGCTGTGTACGGGGGACAGAGAGCCCACGGTCGAGGTCCCGCCCCCGCCCCGCATTCGGCCAATCAGAGCACCGTCCGTTCCGCCGCTGCCCTCCTATAGGCGGAAAGTGAAAACGCGAGGAACCGGTCGCTGTCGAAAATATGCAGTTGCCCATGCGCAGGACATCGCCACAAAAAAGTAATCATGGACACTTGGCAAAGAGCCCAGCTGAGATTGACCTGCGTGTCTATAGGATGCTCATCTTAGCGGGTGTTTACAGGTCCCGAGGCGAGGCGACATCAAAGAGTGTTTATTCCATTTTTAATATTTGATTGCATTTTTAGTAGAGTAACTTTTAAAAGTACTATTTTGCAGTTACATTCTTATTGTACAGTTGTTGTGTTTTTTTTCACTTTCTCAAGCTAGAAAAAGAAATGATAACTCTACACAAGTAAAGAAAAGCAATGAAAAGGTGTGCTGAAAAAGAAAACGAATGGTGTCCACTGATTAAATGTGTTTTTTTTGGCAATGTGAAGAGGGGAAGACGAATACCTTTATAGTGTGTGGTTCATTACAAGTAGTTTCTTCATTCAAAACAAATGTTGTGTTAAAACATGGACTGAAAATGCTTGATTTTAGAGGTTTAGTGGACTGGGGTCTTTTGGACCCCTAGGACAAGACAACACGAGGGTTAAAGACACATGAGCAGAGTCCACCTACGACATTATGAATCACCCGAGCATCAATTCACATGGGATTCATCCGAATTCTAATCTGTGATATTATAAAAGAGGTTCAAGATTGTCTCCAGAGGATGGACGGTGATAAAACCAAATATATATATTTATCTGTCCGGTTCAGTTCTTCAAACCAACCGCTGGAATAAAACTGATCCCCATGTGGTTGCTGGTGGACCAGGCTGGTGTGCGTTTGTCGCAGGTCTCTCAGAGACCGATTGTTGAAACACAACAACATGGCTGCGAGTGGCGTCACACCGGGTGTCTTCCACAGACCCAGCTGAGCCGAGGCTGCAGCCGGAGGTCCGAGATCTCCGAGGAGGACCACCAGCTGCACTGGCAGGCGTACGCCCGGAATCCTCGCCTCTTCTTCAGCCTGGCTCCCAGCTTCTGGCGGTCGGGCACGTTGTTCCTGAGCCGGGAGATGAAGGTAACCTTAGTTCGGCTCCTCATCGCACCAGAAAATAAACGGAATATATACATTTTGCTCTATTTGTTATTGTTAAGAATACATTCGTCTTCAGGTTCAGACTCACCTGAGGAACAGGTAGTCACAGGACGGGTCCCACTCACGGTCATCAAACGCCAGCACCCTGAAGTCACAGGACACACACCTCAGCTGGTCACAGCACCTGCTGACACATTGTCATTATTCACACACTGAACTGGAGACACGTGGCTGAGGGAAGTCCAGCGTTAGATGTAGCCAAATAAAATGATATATAGAAAAAACAAACATAAGCATTTGAAAGTACATACTTGTTTACTCCTACCCCTTTATATCTGCTCATTATTATATACACGTCAATTTACAATTTATTATTTACAAAAAGCGATTCTATAGTTCTGTCTGCACAGTCATTTTCTTTTTTACAATTTAACTCAATATTACCAACTACCCCTTTTTTATGTGCAACCCAACATATTTTAACAGGGATTTCAATGAATTAACAAACAATTCTCCACATTCATCAACTCAACACGACTCAAAACGGAAATGATTGGAGCGAGGCACATTTCTTTTCACACCTGTTGGACGTGGCTGTTCCGACACCATTTGTGACAGAACTCCCTCCAACAAACACGGGACAGCACCTGGATGAAAAGAACACAACGTCTCCAAATGTCCCTGAACGCAGCATTTTCCCAAAAGAACAGCCACAGACATTTCGTTAAGTGGGTCATAAACTGTTCTTTAAATGTGGATTTATTTACCTCCTCCCTCCAACCTGAGCTAACGGCTTCTCGTCCACTTCAGGTCCTGTAGGAAACGCTTCCCTCTGAAATAAAAGGCAAGCAAGCAGATAAAGTAAATAAAGTCACTGAATAGAGTTGAATTCCATAAACTTCATTACTGGATGAACAGATTTGCTGCTGCTAAAACGAGTCTTTTCAGTTTCACACAACATTTGAATCACGTATATATGAAATGAAGTTGTGAACTTGAAGCTCCTTAATTGCACCTTTGGATGAGATGAATCTCCATCGTCGTCCTCCAGCAGTTCCTCCAGAAGCGCGTCCACGTCCTCGCTGATGCTTCTCATCGCCTCCACGCGTTTTGAGGAACTAAACCAAAGATGACAACTTTCCTTAGGTCGTGACAAATACAGTGTCTTTTAGTATTGACACTGACACTTACACTCAGTTATAAACACAGACAGGCTTATTTGGATGTCTTGCTCATTCATCAGTTTAAATATTAAAAAGCCCAGAATATCTTCAGTCCATCATTTAGCACATTCCGCTGCACATTGTGCCATGTATAATAATGTATGTGACAAATTATCTTATTTTTGTACATAATATGATGATTTTACTTTCGACTCAATGATCTTAAGTCAAAGTCTGTCACAAAACCATAAAGGAGAACACTAGACAGACACTTTAATTACAGCCTCGTTAATAAACTGCTGATATTGACCCATAATAACTGAAATGAGATCACACTGCCCTCAGATATCCATAATATAAGACAATATTCTACTAGTGAACTGTAGAACTAGTGAAACTTTTGACCTGATAATGGAGGTGAAATGGCTCGTTAGCATGAAGCTAGCCTTGGCTCAGCTTTGCTCACCTGTGCTGTCCGTCGGTGTCTCGAGCTTCGCTCGTGTCCGCGACACAAACGTTACGACAGAACTTTTTCTCCACTTCATCCAGAAGTTCGTCCAGACCATCGTCAGCCTCCATGTTTGAATCTTCTCTCCGAAGACGAGCGGAGCTAGCACACAGGCTAGCACACGAGCTAGCTCCCTGCACGCCCAAGAGCGTTCGGCGTTGCTAGGTGACGAAATTAAAGCGGAAACGGAGGTCCAAGTTTACCTTAACATCAAAATCATTTAAAACTCTATCACCCTGGTTTGTAATTTTTATAAATATTCATTAATACATTACATACTTTTTCATAATTAGTATTATTGATGAAAGAAAAGTATTCAAAAAACACTACATTCATGGAAACACGTGACATTCATTGTATTCCACGTGCCCATATGGGTGAAAAGATACAAGTATAAGAGACGCACGGAAAAAGCGTGATTATAAAAGTTTAATAATTCCCATTTTAATTCATTCAACTCATTTCTCGAGGAAGCATTTTGGCTTTAGTTTGAAAATAAAACAGGGACTGTCATTTGCTACTTCCGCTACGTCGCAGATAGTGAGGCTCAAATGCAGCTGCGGTTTGGTTCAGGCGTTTGAAATAAAGGATGCAAATCAAGTTATTTAAAGGGAGAGTTTAAAACAAGTTTTTATTATAACATAAAATTAAAGTTACGTTTTAAAAGACACATTCAAAAAGGAACGTTGTCGGCAGGATTCGAACCTGCGCGGGGAGACCCCAATGGATTTCTAGTCCATCGCCTTAACCACTCGGCCACGACAACAGAGACGAAGAGCAGAGCCTCCAAACAGATTATAAAACTAAAGGGAGCTGAATACAATACTGTCACAACACCTACTTACAGCTTTGACAATTATATTTTTTACAGTAAATATTCAAACATTCAAACTATATAAATATAAGCAATACAAAAATAAAAATGTTCTGTACTGAGAACTTTTTGAAAGCAGCTGTTTAAGGGCCTGCTTGTTCACACCTTTGTTGCGTAGCCATCAAAAACTCGCGTGACGTGAAACCGGTGCTGCTGTCCAGAGCCCTGATCCCGATCCTGAACCGGCAGGACCAGCACCACCAGGTAAGAAGATCCATCCTGAACCAATTGGTGCTTGTTCTCAGGTGAACTATTTGTCAGCGTTGAGTTGTCAATATCCCGGATACAGAGGCATATTTTTTAAACTTATGAAGAAGAAAAAAATCCATTATTTCCTTTCACTAAACTATATAATATGGTAAATTCCAGGTATCGCCAAACAGAGAACAAGCGACACAAAGTGTAGAAAGGAAGGAGTGATTCTTCAGCTGTTTCTTTCAAACACAGATGTGCTTCATGGTGTTTTTTTTTGGACCCAACGTGTAGATCAACATTAAGTCCTTTTTTTCCAGCGGTTTAAACGGTGAGTCCATGAAAGAGTCTTTTTCTATCGTCTTGTTCCTGTCTCTGATGATGTTCTTCAGACTAATCTGTGGGGATGCCATGGAGAAAAGAGAAACAAATATTACTATCAATGTAAAACAAATGAACCGTTTAATACATTTAAAATCAGGTGGTTAGGAAATCAGCTCGTGCTTCATATAAATGAAATGTGTTGATTTTGAAAATGTGTGTTTGGTTTAGTTTTAGCTTTCTTTAAAAGTGTGAATGTTGTTTCATTCAACTTCACTCAGTGACTTTGTTTCTACGCTCTATAAATGCTGTTTTCTGTGCCTTTGTGTGTGTGTGTGAGACTTACATAGCTTATGAGGAATATTAAAAGTGATGCCACCAGCACAGCTGTGGCGAAAATAACCAAGTAAGCATCTGTCATGGGTTTTTCGGTGGGAGTGTCGTGACAATCTGAAAATGAAAACAGATAATAATAAAGTTCTCAGGTTTGAATCACATTATAAATTATCATTTGACAATGAAATCCAAATGTAAAAAAGTTCATGATGTTTGTTCCATTATTCATCACAAAAAAAAAGAAATCGGAACCTCCTCCTGATCCGTACCTGTCAGAGCGAGGAGGACACGCCCGTCCCGGTTCTGCTCTCCCACGGGCGCCGCCAGTTGACACATGTACACGCCGCCGTCAGCGCACGTGGCGTTGGGCAGGAGGAGTCCACGGGACCCGTCCAGCAGCTCCACCTGTCGCTCCAAGCCGCCGTACAGCCTGGTGGTCCCGTCGAGGAGGTTGTGGGTCAGAAGACCCCGGAGATCAGACAACGGAGGTTCTCGGACCTGCAGGTCATCGGGACACGGTTAGAATACAGGATGGGTACCTCAAGTATGGACCCATCAGAACCACCGACTTCACATAAATGCTAATAATAATAAACATAATAATAATAATAATGTCATAAGTATTATTAACAACTTTTACTACCTTAATACCAATGTACCACTACAATGATTACGAGTGATATTAGTAATACTTCTGGTGTCATTTGGATCATTTGCATTTTTGCCTTCAAACACACACACACAACAATGTGTTTTGTCCCGTACCTGGTACCACATCACTGCTCTGTACTGGACGCCATCCTTGACCTGGGCCGTGCACTGAAGAACACAATCTTCACCAGGAAGACAGATCACCTCCAGGTCAGCCATCGTCACCATGGAGACGCCAGCACCTGGGAATACAATCATCCACAAATCAGGTGCGTGTCCAGGTGCTGTTGTAACCACCGGAAACATTGTGGTGGGCGTGTCTTCCTCGAAGTCCCCATGAGGTTAATTCAAACAAGCTAAATATAGATATGGTCAAAGATGAGGCAAATTGCAGAGTGTGTGCGTGCGTGAGTGCATTTCACATGAAACCGGGAAAATACTCACTCAGTAAGAGCAGCATGAAGACGCAGCTCAGGTCGCCTGGACACATGGTCAACATGCCGGTTAATGATGAGTATCGCTGAGTTTCGAGGACGCTGTTGTCCGGAGTCTGCTCACACTCGCATTTCCTTACACTATAAAGGAATACAGAGAAGGCGTGGCCTAATGGCGGTTGCGTTCGACGGGTTTCTTTTTTGCCAGGCCCTGCTGTTTCTGTGCAAATCGCGATCTCTGTCATGTGGATTCAAAAATGGGAAGAATTATTGCCAGGCTGCTGCCCGTGTAGAAAACATGTTGTTTTTTTTGCGTCATCCGCTAAAAACACCGAAAAAGAGCCGCACATTGAAGTCAGCTGACAGTTGCACCGAGTTTGGCGAAAGTGCCCTTGCGGCGAGAATGAGACAAGAAAAAGGAAAATGATTGATTAGAATTGATTATTGACTGTGATCACATCATCGATTACCCCTGCTGTTATTGACACGTGTTACACCCGATCAGAAACAAGCCATTCGTCCGACACTTTTTGTTTCATCAGTTGTATTTGCTACAACCGTGACATTTCTTCCAGGTGACAATTGTTTCATTTACACAAGTTCCTTATGTTGGTAATAATCATTTATTTGATCGACAGAAAGTGAAAAACTCAGGGAATATCCCCAGAGTTTCCGTGAAAGCGGAACCGTCGGCAACAGACGATGGGGAAAACCCCATCAGTGACGTCACTTCTCATAATCAATCCAATGGGGAAATAAAGACACGCAGGAAAAATGTCATAGTTATTTATCATTTCAATTATTGATCATATGCAGACAAAGAAAATCTTATGTTTACCTTATTTTTACTTTTACTTTCAGCTAAATTGAAACTTATGATTTTCTTTCTCTCTGTTAGATGTCTAATCTGACATGTTTGATCACATTCATTCGAAAGTTTCCAAAATATCTCAATCCCGTCCCGAGAATAAAGTGAAATCCCTTTGGCTGAGGTTCTAAAGGTTCTGCTGCTGAGTGACGAGCAGAAAAAAAAAGTTCCTGTGGTGGAAATAGAGATGTCGGTGCCAATGAGGAACCAGAAATACCGTGATGTTTCTACTCTTACGTCCTTTTGCACAATTGATTGTAAGAAGAAATGTCAGTGTTCTTTTAGAAGATTTTTCAACACAACAAAAAGATTTCAACGTGTATGAAAAGACAAAAGAGTTATAATTCAGCATTTTCAAACATACAGTATGTACATTTAAAACAGACAACGTCTGCTGAACGTTCCTTTTTCGATTTTTCGTATTTCTTTTTATTTTAAGCAATGTTATTGGATTTGCCTTTTCAAGTCTGAAACTGTTTCAGTAAGAAAGTAGAGAAACTAAAGATGAAACATTTCAGAGCACCGTACATGTATTTTAGATACTTTACAAAATATTTACATAACATTTCTTTTTTCATTTTTTTATAGTGATTTTGGATGCAAGAAGAAACTGAAGGAAGAATTAAGTGGGGGAATCATTTTCTTTTTGCTTCTATTCAATTACAAAAAAAGAAATTGTTTGAATATTACATTAAAATGTTGAAGGTTCACCTGAAACCCTTTTGTGGCTCGGATGGAAGAGTCATTGCGGGTCTGGTTCTTTCAGCGGAGTGCCCCAGGGTCATATCTTTGGCACACTGACCTTTCTTTCTAGCAGGGAATCAGTCACAACCTTTAAAAGCCTTTTGTCCAACTCATATAAAATGTTTATTCTCCTTCCTCATTTAAACCCTGTGAAAGTTTCCACTGAAATATCTCTGAGTTGAGCCCTGAAGTTGCCACAGTGATCTCACAGTGATCTTTGTTCAGATTTTGGAGCTGACCGGACCCTTCACCAGACCCTGCTCTTTGCGCGTCACCGGCGCGTGAATGCTGCAGTCCCGCGCCTCGCAGAATCCCGGGACACCTGCCACCCCGACCTGGCCCGAGGGCCCCATGGGACCAGGGAAACCCCGAGGGCCCCGGGGACCCTCCATGCCGTTCCTGGGTTCTGCTGGGTGGCCCGGGAACCCTGGGGAGAAGAAGAAATTCTAGTACAAACCTGTTGTTTTATAAATAGCGAGTAAACAGACATCAGGTAATTCCCTTTTCTTACCACAAATTGCAAATTATATTTTTACTCTCTTTCATTCAGGTGATGAAACCATAAACCTTCTTACCTCTGTAGCCTTGTGGTCCGTCAGGTCCTGGCAGGCCATTACCTGGAGCACCTGCGACGCCTTTAGGTCCTTTTTGACCTGGAGAAGAAAACACACAGAGGTTCTGAACAGTCTGTAATAATAACAATAATAATAACAATAATAATGTGTTTGTCTTACCTCTGTCCCCCTGCGCTCCTCTCTGACCCTCCAATCCTTGGTCACCCTGACCACCTCTCGCTCCCTTAGATCCAGACTTTCCTGCTTTACCCTAACGGAGACACCAAACAAAAAGCTGACACCAGACCCAGTCCAGCATGTTTTTAAACTTATATATTTACCAATTTTTTGACGTTTTAAAACTATATTCTATACTGAAGCATTTCTTACTTTACCAAATTCATTACTGATGTTGGGACGTGTGGATGCATGAAAATCCTTTTGGGAATTTTATGCATTTCAGTACAATTTGGTGTTTAACAGGTGGGAGAATATGACGCTGCAGTGAGGCAGGAGTGGGACTCACAGATTTGCCCGGTTGTCCCGGTTGCCCTCGGACCCCCGGGGGCCCGATCAGGGTCCGGTTGTTGACGGGACAGCCCTGGGAGCACTTGGCCCGGATGGAGGCGGCGTACTGGGAGAGCTGGGCAGTCACCACGCCGCGGCAGAGCTGCAGGACCTGCTCGTCACTCAGACCAGGACCCTGCAGGACACACCTTTAATTATCACTGCACCTACAGTCACAGTGTGACGTGCGTGTTGGCGGCTCCCTGTGTTTTGTTGTTTTGCTTTATCAGCAACAACCACTGTATGATTTATGGTGTCCTCAATGTTCCAGTTACCTCTTGAAGGAAATACAAATAAAAAAAATATATATTTTTTTTTAATTATCCAGGCCAACCCAAGATGTGGTGTTATGGCTGCGATCACACGTTCATTATGCAGATGAGCGAGTGAGGCTGCAGACTCACTGAGGGACCGGGGACTCCTTTGGGTCCCGCTCGGCCTTTGATGCCGGCCTCCCCGCCCGGACCCAGCTCTCCTCGGGCTCCTGGGATGCCCGGTGGGCCCGGTGGGCCGGCGACGCCATCTCGGCCAACTGCACCTTTGGTTCCACGCTGACAGAGAAAAAAATAAAAATTTAAAAATATATATATCATATACATATATATTTTTTTTTATGTATTTATTATCTTTTGGTTTCTCTGACTTGAACTTGAATGTTTTACATTTCTAAGCCTCTGTCTTCACTTTAGAAAAAAATAATAATTTGAAAGGCAAATAAGACGTGTGTGTGTGTGTGTGTATTTGTTTTTCTATGACGTGAAAATAACAACCTGTCCTTTGTCTCCATGGACGCCCGCGCCTCCCTGAGAGAGAAGAGAAGCGGTCAGGGAGTAAATGTCAGCTGATATTGAAAGAGGAAGTGCATTGAGGAACACAGGATGACGAATTTATGACATTATCTGTAAATAAGTGAAATAACCTTCTGGCCTGTCTCTCCTTGGACGCCCTTCTTGCCTGCAGCACCCTGTAGGAGGAGGACACGTGTCAACGAAAATGATAAATAATAATTTTTTAACAGGAGAGAGAAGAAATTCAACCTGCAGGATTTTGCGGGACAACAAGAGTGGACAAACAAAGTAAACTCACCGTCTCACCATCGGAGCCCGTCTCACCTTTGACCCCCTGAAGGAAAAACAACATCACGTCATCTGGGCACCACATGTCTTTTTTGTGATTTGAACCAACGATGTGGTAAATGGGGACGTTCCCTTTGCGCGAGTGTGTGTGTGTGTCTCAACCGCGTTAATGTCAAAACAAAAGGGAAATTCAGCAAATTGATCACATTTTTAGATCACCAAATGTATGTTTTTTTTTTGTTTTTTTTAAGCCCCTTGTGAATCCATCAGAGATCTAATGATATTGATAATCATAAAGTGTTATATAAATTTAAATGTGGAATGATGTGTGTACACTGAGCGGGACTTGCCGAGACGAAAATGTTTTGCTCTTTTGACTTTTATTTTCTGGAAAATTCAGCTTCAGCTGCAGGTCGTTTAAATGTCATGATATGAAACTCAATAACCTATGAATCTTAAGAAAAATATAAATACGAATATTACCATTATTCTGGTTTGATCTCTCAGGTCTGTGTTATCGTGATTTATTATTGTTATATAACTGATGTGTGTGGATTTTTTTGTGTTGTACACACCGGCTGGCCCTGCAGGCCCTTCGGCCCTGCTTTCCCTGGTACTCCAGCGTCTCCTCGCTCTCCTTCAGCTCCCTGTTGGACAAACAAACATGAAAATAAACTAAATCAATAAATTAATTGAATTTCTTGATTTTCTATTTCCTATTTTATGTGCATCTACACTTGTTGTTTTTTTCTGCAATGTAAATGTAAAGACAACTGAAATAAAATTGATATATTTTTTTTCTTTCTGCGATACAAAACAAAAACAAAGTACTTGTTTTAAAAAAAATACCAAAACAGTCAAACCTCAAGGACCTTTAACACACGGCTCTATTTGGAAATTTTAGTTTAGTTTGTTACTTTTCACTTGTACTGTAAGACTGTGGCAGATCTTGAGGACTCAGTTCTTTTATCAATAGGTGGTGTACCACAAGGTTCCATACTGGGCCCACTCGGCTTTTATAGAAAATTCAGCTTTCACATTTTAGTACCACTTTATCTGCATGGTCGTGGTGTTCACTCACCACGGCTCCCACTCTGCCTCGGGGACCTCTCGCGCCGCCGTCCCCTTTATTTCCCTGAAGAAGTGGAACAAACATGAGGACACTGAGCAGAAGTGGATTAGTTGTGATCTTCAGTTAATTAAGTTGGCCCAACTTTGGCGGCGATGAGTGAATTGGCCAAACTAAATGTTAATATTAATTAAACCAGAGTATACACTCAGAAGCAATCAAGAAATTTGCCAAACAAACGAACCTCCTCCTGTAATGGGAGGAGCCAATGTGTTGGTTACCTTGATGCCAAACGCACCGGGCTCTCCCATCAGCCCCGGGACTCCTATGGGACCCTGAGGAGACAAAGGGTGTGGATGAAGGGAGAGTCTGCAGATTTAGGAAAGATTTCATTTATTGAATATTGATTTCAAATATTTGTAACTCACATCTTCTCCGGCGTCTCCGTGGTTGCCGGGCAGGCCGCCGCCCCCTTTACCGCCCTGAAGGAGATGGAGAGGATTAAAAAAAAGGAGTGAAAGGAGGAAATACTGTATATTTCTTGTTCTTTGAAAATTGATCAATAAATGTATGTTTTGTTTTGTTTTTTTAAAGCCACTTGTGAATCCATCAGAGATCTAATGATATTGATAATCATAAAGTGTTATTATCAATTTAAATGTGGAATGAAGACATCGGTGTGTCATTGTGTGTGGTTTTTTTGTAGGAGGTGTGTGCATGTGTTTTTTTTGTGTACACTGAGCGGGACCTGCCGTGACAAAAATGTTCTGCTCTTTTGACTTTTTTTTTTAGTAAACAAAGTGATCATACCTTTTTCATTTTCACTTGAAATGCAACAAGAAAAAACATTGCCTTTTTAAAAAAATGGAAATTGAATGTTTCATTCGGAGAAGAAAATTGGAGTTGTCTCACTTAGTTTTTTTTAGAACATTTTGGTGCTGAATGACTTTTTACAGTATGGAGGCAGTCATTGGGAAACTAAAACTGAACTCAGACTGAAACATACGCCCACATACAGGGAAATTTAAAAAAGCACCATCTGTGTGTTTGTACCTTTGCTCCACCAGGACCAAAACCTCCGGTATGTCCAGGGTAACCCTGCAGGGACACACCAAAAAAAAAAAACGTCTCTGCGTGATGTAAATTGTAAAAATGTAAATTTCTTTTGAAGACTTCATATAATGTGCGATTTGTGTCTCTCTTACTGTGAATCCTCTGTCGCCGACGTCACCTGGAAACCCGGGAGCTCCGGTCTGACCCTGTGTGAGAGATTATTTATATTATTATTATCAATAAATGAAAATAAAAACGCAGCACTTCATCACAAAATGTCCAAAGGAATAGAAATATTAAATATTGGGAATGTTTTATTTCTACCTTCTGTCCGTCTCGTCCCCGAGGACCCTCCGAGCCTCCGTCACCATGGGAACCCTGAACACAAACACACAGTCAGTGTTATTTCTTTATTTTTTTTAATTGATTAATAATTCATAATTAAATAGACAATGACATTACTTTTGACTGGAAACCGTAGATATAAGATATAATGAATAAATGATCGCCACATTAAATTCATGTTCACGACACATTCAGCCTTGAGAACTGATTTGAATATTTTCACGAATGAAAAGGGCTGTAAATATACAGTTTAATATTATTATTATTAATTATTGTCATTATTTCATATTCATTAGTGATTTTTTTTCAAGTTTCACATTTTAAATGATGAAACACAAAGTAGAGACAGGAACACCAAATGTCTTTTACACATTTTGAAGGATAAAATCTGTTGAAACAGGAATAATAACGTTGTTAAAACGACATGTATTTTGTGGTGGCTGTGTTTTTAATGTTCACCTTGATACCTTTACCTCCCTTTAGTCCTGGAAGCCCAGCATTACCACCAAGGCCCTGAAATAAGACAAAATAATTATATATATACAGTATATAAAAATAAAATAAAATAAATAATAATAATAATAATAATAATAATAATAATAATAATAATAATAATAATAATAATAATAATAATAATAATAATAATAATAATAATAATAATCATCATCATAATCATAATAGTGAAGCATGTGTTAAATTCTGCTTTTATCACGATGAGCCGGAGTCACTCCATGGAATGACGACGGAATTTCCTTACAGTCTCACCAGGAACTCCGACTCCTCCGCGGGGTCCCTCCATGCCGAGCTCGCCCTGAGGAGAGGAAGAGGGGACGGGTTTAAAAAGATGGATCATATTATTGATTATAATATCTGTGCTGTTTTGTGAATATTTCAGTTACATTAAAGAGGCATGTTAACATAGATAAACACATGTTATATATATAT
>JAFBJU010001221.1:65556-116227 GCA_016785305.1 Colistium nudipinnis
CAGCAGCAGGCACACATCCGTATGAAAGGAGTGTTTGTGTGTGCGTGTGCGTGTGCGTGTGTGCGTGTGTGTGTGTGTATACCTTCAGGCCCAGCTCTCCGAGCTCGCCTGGGTCTCCTGGAAGTCCAGGTTCTCCCTGTTGACAAAAGAAAGATTCAGTAAATAAATAAACTCCAAATTTTCATTTTGTTCATGAGCTTGTTGAATAAGGCCACTATCCTTTCTTTTCTCACCATCGCTCCGGAGAAACCTGAGGCTCCGTCGTCGCCTTCAGGCCCGGCATCGCCCTGCAACACCAGAGGTCAAAGGTCACAACTGGAGCACACAAAATGATTAGAACAACTTTTTTGAGTTTGGATTCTTTTTGTGATCACATATTTTCACTTCAGTTGATGTCTACGACAACAACAATGTACCTGCAGGGCATCATGGGGGATTTATCAGTTCACATTGCCTGGTTGTTTTGACTCACCACTGGCCCCGCGTCTCCTCCTCTTCCCCGAACTCCTTTGGTTCCTTTATAGCCCTTAAAAAAAATGCAATCATATCACGCATCCAACACCTTCTGAGCTAAAAACTTTGATCAGAAACAAATAAATATAAATGTGGCAGCTTCTCACCTCTCTGCCTTGAGTCCCTGGCTCACCAGTTTTTCCCTGCAGGCCTCTGGATCCCTGCAGGAAGAAAAAAATACGTTTTTTTTTTACGGCTCTTTGTTCGCCATATAAATGGCTCATTGTACAAAGGTCCTCAAATCTAACATTATCTCAGCTTTTGGGCTTATCATATTAATAACATATGTTTCACTTTTGGGTGAGGACGCATGTTGTATCATGAAAACCTCCAGTGATATTAGAGACGAGGCTGCTCTCCAGCGGATTTGCAATTTATATTGGAGTTCAAGGTCTTTGTTTCCGCTCCACACTTGCTGGGTGTGAGCCTGTGATGCAGCGTGACCTGGACCCCGAGGGGGTCGGTACCTTAGGTCCGGCGAAGCCAGCGAATCCAGGTTCTCCCGGGTCACAGTCGCACTCCGTGGGCCCCTCCGCCCCGAGCGCCGCGCCTCCTCCTGACTCCTCAGAGGAGTCGGTGCCCGGTCCCACCGCCGGATACTCGTACGGCACCTAGAAGCCAAAAAACAACACACACATATATATATATATATATATATATACAGTATTTATATCTAAAATGAAGGTTTTCTTTTAATATATATAAAATATATAATATATATAAAATGAACACGAGTACCTGCATGGTCTCCGTGTCCTCCTTGGCGTAGTAGGACTCGGTGGCGGTGGCGTAAGGGAAGGAGTCCTCGGTTACCATGGTGACCCGGGTGCGGACGGGGTCGTAGGGGTCGTAGTCCACCTCCTGGGGACGCTGCTCTGGCGGATACTCTGACAGGACGGCGGAGACGTGTGGAGGTCAACACGCAGTCCTAACACGCTTAGAGCTACGGGCTCCATGTGAGGGGGGGTCTCACCTGGTCGGGGGCGGGCTGCGTTGTCATGGTGATCCACCACGGAGCCTTCATACGTGTGATCCTCACCTGAACAGACATGACACACCGCTCAAAAGAAGTAAATACTTCACTGAAAGGTGAAAATGAGCATTTTCTCAATGGGTTCTTTTGAGTGAAGTATATTCAACGTCTAATGATTTGTCCGAATATTTGGGATTTGTCCGTGTCAGCGGTGCAGTGAGGCCACGTGGTCGAGTGTGCGGTGGCTCTGACCCGAGGGGAGTCCGGAGATTTCCTCCTGACAGCGACTGAAGACGACACACAGCATCAACACCAGGAGAGACGCCTGCGACGCAGAAAACATTTTCATTAGGTTGAAAGAAATCACACATTTGACTCCGTTCTTTCGTGGTAACGATGAAACACATTCATATTAAGACATCCCTCCAAAAAAGCAGCACGCACAACAGGGTCCAAGAGTCCAAGACCCAGAAACTGGACGGAGAGGACTCTTTGGAGGGAAACATCTCACATTCCCCAAGCTTCAGTGACACACGGACGTTAATCTGCGGCCTGCTGGGAAACGAATCCCTCAGACTGGAATTTTCCGATATTATTTCGACACCAAAAGGTTCAAACCAACAAATGTCTGCATTGATGGAATGGACTGCTTTCGGTTTTTTTGATGTGTCTTATTCTTGCTCAGATCCTGCTGCTGAAAACAAAACCATCCATCCAGTGGAAATGACTTAAAAAGCTCAGTGATGGTTTTTTCTTCTTAAACACGGATATAATAGAAGAAGAAGAATAGTGTCTGCTTTCCAATGGTCTCAAAGCAGATAAACAAGCTCACCTGGTCTCTGGAGGCAGCCATGGTCCTGCAGAGCGAGTCCTAAACCACCACCTGGTCCAGAAGAGGTTCTCCCTCTCAGCCTGCTCCCACCAGCGGGCGTCGGGTTCTTCTGGTTCTCACAGGGGTGCCAAATACCTGCAGCGGGCCACGGAGAGAGAGAGAGAGAGAGAGAGAGCGGGAGAGAGGGGGAGAGAGGGAGAGAGAGAGAGAGAGAGAGAGGGAGGGAGAGCGAGAGACAGAGAGACAGAGAGAGAGAGAGAGAGAGCGAGCGAGAGCGAGCGAGAGCGAGCGAGAGCGAGAGCGAGAGCGAGAGCGAGAGACACAGACAGCAATCATCATCATCATCATCATCTTCATCAAGCTCTGGCGGAGGAGTCAGCTCCATTTTATTGGAAAAACATCCAATGCTATTATGTGGGTCGATTTATATATAGATCTATAGAGAGCTATACATTTGTCGATATGAATCTATACACAAATAATGTCAATAAAGATGTTTTCAATTCTGTCACGATGCACAAAATAAATGATTCAAGTTTTTTTTAAACACGCGAAGACTCAAATCTCTGGAAAATAAAGGCATCGCAGGGCTGACCCAGGGTGAGACCGCACAGTGAAACACCGTGACCTTCGACCCCCACGGTGACACTCGGGTCCAACATTCCGGGTTGTCTCAGCCAATCAGACGGAGGTGGGCGGAGTTAGAGGTCAAAAAAAAAAAGGAATCTCAAAATGAAGTTCTTTCCCAAAACTTTATTCCCATTGATTTGGTAGGAGAAAAAAAAAAACGCAAAGATGTGCTGCCATGACGTGACGATATATTTGACCTGCGGAGGCCACGACGGTGACCTTTCCGCTTCACTTCTCCTTCTCCCTCTCCTCTTTCTTCTTCTTTTTCTTTCTCTTTCGCTCGTGGTGGTCTTTCCCAAAACTTTATTCCCATTGATTTGGCAGGAGAAAAAAAAAAACGCAAAGATGTGCTGCCATGACGTGACGATATATTTGACCTGCGGAGGCCACGACGGTGACCTTTCCGCTTCACTTCTCCTTCTCCCTCTCCTCTTTCTTCTTCTTTTTCTTTCTCTTTCGCTCGTGGTGGAGCTCACTCGGGGAACGGGAATCCCTGCGCACGTAGAAGAGAAAACAAAGATTTCATGAGTCACTTTGAGTTTTCAGATGAATGATGGATTCATGGATCTCGCCACAGAGGAGTGATTGCGCACCTCTCCCTCTTCTTCTTCTTCTTCTTCTTGCTCTCTCTGTCTTGGCTTCGTTCTGGGCTGCGATGGCTCCGGCTGCCGCACTCCGACGACGCCGACCTCCGTTCAGCCGGACGCCGCCTGGCCGAGAGACAACAGAACTCAGTTTACTGCTGGGACTCACTTTATTATGAGGTCAGAGGTCAACCTGTACCTGTGTGACGCGTGTTCTGATCGTGTGGACTCCTCCTCCTTCTCCTCCTCCTGGTCTTCTCTCCACTGCCTGGACAGCTCCTCTGAGTGGACGCCGATCACCTCTCTGATCACCTGCAGGTCAAACACAAGAGTTCACTTTCTCATTTTATTTTGACTGAGATAATAAAATGATTCCAGCCCAGAGCCAGGCTGCGGGGTCCACTCTCAGTTAAAAGCGGAGCGTCCATGTGGAGGACAGGTGAAGAAGAACGAGATGATGATGATGATGATGGTGCTGGACTCGTACCTCACTGTAGGACTTCTTGGTGATGTGAACGTTCTTGGCTCTGTAGGACTGGCGCCGCCTCTTGTAGTCCCTCATCTCTGCCATCATCTCCAGGTGCGTCTTGGGTTCGTTCTGTCCGTCATCTGCGCGCGCACACACACACACACACTTAATCAGACGAGTCCTCACAGAGTGGGAGAAAGGATTCTATAGCTCTGTGTCATAGTAATATTGCATCATATTTCACTGTTTTGATGTTTGCATGAGAAAACACAAAAAGCCCAAAACTGCACACGCAACAGCAGAAGAGGCCAAAGACGTACTCTTTCGGAGTTTGGAAACCAGATCCACGTAGAGATCCTCGTTGCAGGACGCCTCCGTCTCTCGGCCGAAGACTCCGACCACGTGGTCGTACAGAGCCAAGCGGTCGGCCACGGTCAGGTCGCACACGGCGCGCTGGTGGTTCTGAGGCACGTCCATGGCCTGGCCCGAGTACTGACCTGTGGAGAACCACGCCCTTTTTTTTAAGTCCCTGGTGCGTCAAACCCCACACGGGGGGGATTTGAGTCTTTGGACTGGGAATAAAAAGGAGGGCATCACACCTGGAGTCAGGGGCCCACACAAAATAACAATCTGGCACCACCTGCTGGTCTCTCATGGAATCTATGACGAGAAGTTCCTCAAACCCGTGGAACCAAAGCGCGTTCCTCCACCTCCTCCAACACGCAGCAGAGAGTCGGAGGAAACTGGCCCGAGTACTGACCTGTGGAGAACCACGCCCTTTTTTTTAAGTCCCTGGTGCGTCAAACCCCACAGGGGGGGATTTTAGAAAATAACAATCTGGCACCACCTGCTGGTCTCTCATGGAATCTATGACGAGAAGTTCCTCAAACCCGTGGAACCAAAGCGCGTTCCTCCACCTCCTCCAACACGCAGCAGAGAGTCGGAGGAAAAAAAAGAGGAGGCCGTACCTTGCCAGAAGACTCCTTCCATCCTCATTAGCGGGGCAGCAGATCTGGCCTGCAGGATGACCTGGTGCTGGGTGGCTTTGTCTGTGTGGACAACATGGTCAGCTATTTTAGATACAGCGAGGTTTGTTTAAAAATAAATGTATATACATCATTTTATCCTTTTTATTATTGACTTGGAAACGAGGTTATAATCCACATGAGTGACACAGATAAAAACTCACCCATTGTGTAACATCTGACACTGCTGTTCTCATAATACACAGAAGTGTCGTACAACTCCGCCTGCAAAATATGCACACCATTTACTTTTTTTTTAAACTCTCCTCCCGATTGGGTGCCTTAACAGCAACAGAAGCGTTCAGTGGCTGTCACCTGTTCCTGCGCTGAGTAGCCCATCTCCCGGAGACTGCAGGACGCCTTGTGTTTCTCCATGCTCCGCACTGGGACTCTGTGGCCTGGGTCGTAGGGACACTGCCCCATCGCCTCCTGAGAAAAACACCGCAAAGTGTCACGAACGTGACGGTTCCAATAGGTGCATATCATCTATATAACTATGTACTTCTGGTTCAAGTTGAGCTTATTGTTTGATTTATTTTTTCAAACTGGGACAAAAAAGAATACATGTAATATATATATATATGTGGCAAGTAAATCCTATATGGGACCCCCCCATGACAAAAAATAATTACCACATAATTAAATAATAACCACATAAGTGGTTTCATTTTATCAGTAACACGCATGTAGCAAACTCAATTTAATGGCTTATGTTGTCATAGACAAACAGACTTCTAACTTTTTAAATAACCAACATTTCCATTTTTTTTAATGTAATATATGTACACCTAAAATCATATTATATATCAGCACGTCTCGTTACTACAGCACTTTTAACGAAGCTGAATTAAACTGGTTAAAAACTGTGAAAGTCGAACTACATAGAAAAAAGAAAACAGAGGGCGGACCAATCACGGTCACTGTGTTGTTTCTATAGGGACATGATATATTTGTGACACACCATTAATGTTAGCATGGTTTCATAGATAAAAGCTCCCTGACGTCACAGCTAGGTGTTCTTTTATATAACTTCCACCACGAATACGACGGTGATGTGTAGCCATGACGGCGTTGGAGAATAAACGCTAAGCTAACGTTAGCTAACCGCTACCTGTCTGTAGTCCTGCGACCAGCCCAGCGTCTCGAACGCTTCGTTCAGCTGCTTCCTGCAGCTCTCAGTGAACTCCGTCAGCTCGCGCAGCCGCTCCACGCGATCCGGCAGAGCATGCGTCTGCCCCGGGTCCGACATGTTAACGTTTCCACCTCAAATCCACCGAGATTTCTCTCCAAACCAGCCGCCGCCACTCTCAGCGCGGAGTGATGACGTAGGGGCAAGACGCCGTCAAGGGGAGGGGGCGGGAGAAAGCGCTTCCCGAGCTGTCAATCAACATAGACGTTTTCATATCATTTTGACACTTTTGTCCAAAGCCACTTACAGTAATGAAGTTATTATTATTATGATCGTTTTTTGTTATTATAGTCACTTTTAGGGTTACAACATTTTCACCAGTAGTCAGTGGTAGTTCTGATCCATTCAATAAATGTTTACTTCCAGAGTGTCTGTGGCCCTAAGCCTAACTCTAACCCCTATCCAAAACCTTATCTCATGTGGTACTGTTGGATGCGGAATTGCCATAAATGGGGGGGTGCAGCGAAACAGAAAATTGATATGACCTTCCTATAAAACCTTATTCACAGAAAACACGAGGAGAGTTTTTGACTTTTTTGACTAACCCTAACCCTAGCCCTCGCCCTAACCAACCCTAACCCTAGTCCCTAACATTTCTATATGCTTGCTGATGGTCTCCATGTTGATTCTAAGGGTGAAGAAGCTTTGAGCTACTTCTAATTATGACTTTTTTAACCTGATATTTTATACAGGGTATTTTTCATTACTTTGAAACTAATGAGAGGGTCAGAGCCAGATATTTAAAATCTTCAAAAATAAGTACCACCCTAGTATACACAAGTCATGTAATGATGACTTTTATTTACAAAATACAGAAGCATGTAACTGTAATCATGGGGTATATATATATATATCCTTTAATCGGACAGTAATGTGAACTTTATCTGAGTGTACAGTGAATAAGTGAGTACACAATAGAGGACACTAAACGTTTCACAGGGTCCATGTGGGCTAGTGATGTTTGTCTCTCAGACGCTCAGGATCCAGCAGAAAATCTGTATATATGTCTTCAGTTCTATAAATAGAAAAGAAATGTTAAACCATGCATGTAGTAGAATTGTGTTATTGTGTATCTCACTGTTCTCTGCACAGAGCCGCACAGTCAACCCACTCAACATGAGAAGACACGTCATCAGAGGGGAGATTTTTAGAATTGAAATAATATTTTGTACTTTGCTTACATCACTTCAAAAGTGTCTTCAACAGCAACCTCCTCCACCACCTCCACTCCGACCACCACGTTCCTCCTCAGTGCTTCAAACAGACACAAGAATATCATTGAATTACATGTAGCCTTAACCATAACCCCATTTTTAAATGGAATGCGTTATTTTATGAAAACCAGAGAAGGAAACCTTCACAAAGCATGAAAATAGGAGACAGGAAACCACCAAGCATCACTCACATCCCCAGTAAACATATGCAGCTCCAGGCCAGCAGGGAACCACACCCACTGGTTCTCTCCGCCCAAAAACACACGCACATCCTCGGGGTTCCATCCTCATCCCCTCACAGCAGCAGCCACCAATCACATGCTGGGGCACGCCTTCCCGATTCCAATCGATCACTGTCATTGGCTGCTGTGAGGTCAGAGTGCAGGGACCTCGTCCGGACAGGCCGTAGTGGACAGGTGTATCCAGAGCTGGACCACCCTCACCTGCGGCTACAGGTGAGAAGCAAAGCTTACAAAGCTGACCTCCGGGCTCTGAAAATCATTATATGATCTGATTGGACAGAAATATCATGTGGAGCTCCCCCAGGCTCCATGCTGGGTCCTCATCTGTTCAAGATTCAAGATTCAGTATCTGCTGCCAGAATATATAAAACAAGAAAATGTCTTACCATAACATGACATGAATTTTACACATCAGTACAATATATCACATTGTAAATCATAGAGGCTTTTCAGGTACCCAGAAATGGCTTTAGGTCCACAAAAACACTAATTTAGTGTTTTTAAGTAAAATCGAAAATAAAATAACAGAAAATAAAAAAGACAGGTTGAATCAATCCACCTCAACACACTATCAACAGCCTATAGCTGCATGTTTGGTAGAGGTCTGTGAGTTGCACGTCCTGTGTGGAATCCATCTGTTTCCTGTTCCTGCTGATTAGACCTGCTGGGTTTGGACAGGGACTCTAGTCACCCGTCATCTACAGAAACTGCAACAAATGTACACAGAGCAGAACTACAATTGATTGAACTACAACAATCACATCGTTTTTTTAAAGCTCTCATGTGCATGGGCATCAGACTGAGGAGATCTGGATCCTACAGGATCACTGAGCAAATGTTTGATTTCATTTAATCCGTTTATGGCTTTGAGATAAAAGAGATAGTTAAAGTCACGAGAAATATGCACCCGTGATATACATAAAGAAATCATTGTTTTTTTACCTGCAGTACAGCAGCTATCAGGGGACTCTCCTGCCACCTCCTCCTCCGTTTCCTCCTCTGGGTGCCTCAGCATGTCTGGAGACTGAGGACACGGATCAGGTCTGGGAGACCAAAGCCAGCGGTCTGGATTCAGACGGTCCATCCAGACTCTGGCGTGTGTGGTCCTTCCTCTCAGCTCTGACTCTGTGGCCAGACTGGACGCAGCAGGAGTGACAGTGACGCGACAGTCAGTCCACCACTGACGCCTCAACATCAGAGGGCTATGTTCTGGCTGTAAACATTCCCCACATGCTGTAGGAAGAATATTTTCCATAACCCGCAACCATTTTATAACATAAAAAAAGATAATAATAATAATAATAATAATAATAATAATAATAATAATAATAATAATAATAATAATAATTATAATAATAAGAATAATAAGAATAATAAGAATAATAAGAATAATAAAGAATAAGAATTATAATCATAATTAAAGCGTATTTTTGTTGCGCAGTTTGCCGTGTAACGAATCCTCAAAAGATCTTTCATCTTTCAACAGCCACCGAGAGTTTTAAATAAGCATATCCTGTTTAAAATGAATGTGTATGTATGCATAGCATCTCCTCCCTCCTCCCCCTCCTCCTCCTCTGGGTGCCTCAGCATGTCTGGAGACTGAGGACATGGATTAGGTCTAGGAGCCAAAGCCAACGATCTGGATTCAGCATGTCCAGACCTCTGGGCTCTGAACATGATGATCTGATTGGACAGAAGTATATTGTGGCGCTCCCCCAGGCTCCATGCTTGGTCCTCCTCTGTTCAAGATTCAGTATTCAGTATTTAGCAGTTTGGATTGTCTGGTTGTATTCTTGTGCTACACAAACAAATCATAAAATAATATCTTTGTAAAATAGAATGATAAAATAAAATACAAATATTTTAATGAACTCACAACCATTTAATAAATGTATAGTTATACAGTTAGTGTGCTTGTTTTATTTTATTACATTTTGAACTAACATCCACTTAAAGCTTTTGTTTTTACATCGTGCTGAAACCCTTTTTTTTTCACAAAGAATATCATGTTTTTAAAAAAATCTCAAATATTTTAAAAGCCACCAAGAATTTAAAACAAGCAAATCCTGTTTACTATGAATGTGTAGGTAAGCATAGCATTGGACTGTGGTAGCTGGTTGAGATGGAGACAATTCTGTTAAGGTTAGAGTTTAAACAAGAACTGTGACCGCTGTGTACTTATAGACTATGTTCATTTATTTATAGGCGTGGTATCCGGTGACAATGCTTTTTGGGTGTGTCCAGGGATATTAGTCTATACTTCTGCAGGAAAGTTGTGAGACTGGATTTGCTGCTTTGCAAACATTTGAATTCATTTAATTTTGGTTTTATCTACGAAATAAAGCGACATTGATCTTTCGTAAGCGTTGTCAGAGATGCTTATGCCGTGTGAAAGGTAAAAAAGGTGGTTAAAGGACCAATATGTACTAGAATATAGACTAAGGGCATATATTTAAATGCTTCATTCACAGCTCCCACCGCCTCAATTCAACAAAACCTACAGGGAAAAAAAAAGACGCCGTAAAGCCTAAATGTAGTGCGACACCTCTTATGTTTTCAACTGGGAGCCAAAGCCAGTGGCCTGGATTCAGCCGGTCCATCCAGGATCCAGACCTCTGGGCTCTGAACATCATTTAATGATCTGAGTGGACAGAAATAGCAAATGGAGCTCCCCTGGGCTCCATGCTGGGTCCTTTACACCTTCTGTAAATCTAACCCACCCAGGATCAGTTTTATCAGATTGATAAACACTTTGTTCTTACACCTTTTTTAAATTTCATTTCAACTACCGACCTTACCCAAGGTGAACTTTCTCCTCGCAAATCAACAGAAAAATGTATAATCTTTATGACTCGCGCTGTGATTGGTCGATGACAGGTCATGTGTCCCAGGACCCGCCCTCCCTCCCCCTCCGTGTGGCCCGCACCGAGCCCATCCAAACAACCCGGAAGGGACGGCTGTTTTGGAGATTCGCCCCGCGTCCAGTCAACATCCAGAAACCAGAACCGCGAAGCAGGAAGCACCATGGCAGCGGTGAGGGGCGCCGGACTGTCTTTCCACTCGCGCATCCGGGAACTTTTACGAATTGTTGAGCATAGGTTGACGCTCGTATTGAATTACATTGGTCACTGTTGTTGTCACCGCTGATCAACTAACTGCACGTGCTTTGGTCTCGCCAACACACAAGGCTTGCTTTATTCCTGCATCTCTCTCTCTCTCCAGGCGGATCCTCTCTATGGATATTTTTCAGCTGTGGCGGGACAGGTAAGAAATAAAATGTTCATTTGTTCATCGTTGACATCACTGAGGCCGATAAGTGGAAACCGTGAATTTGAACTGGGTCTCTGCCAGTACCGGGGGGAGAGGGGTCTTGTGCTGATGTATTTATGACATTGATGACGTCATTAGATGCATGCTTCTCTGAGTGTTGTTTGTATTTTTCCTGACTGTGTCTCTCTGAACCCGACAGGATGGACAGATCTCTGCGGACGAGCTGCAGCGTTGCCTGACTCAGTCGGGCATCTCCGGCTCATATCAGCGTAAGGACGATATTCAATATCGCACGCACACTCGCACGCACACTCACTCGCACGCACACACACTCGCACGCACGCACACGCGCGCACACTCAATCGCACGCACCCAAGCGCGCACACTTGCACACACTCACTCGGATGCACACTCACTCGCACGCACACACACTCGCACATACACACTCACTCGCACGCACCCAAGCGCGCACACTTGCACACACACTCACTCGGATGCACACTCACTCGCACGCACGCACACACACTCGCACGCACCCAAGCGCGCACACTCGCACGCACACTCACTCGGATGCACACTCACTCGCACGCACACACACTCGCACGCACGCGCGCACACTCAATCGCACGCACCCAAGCGCGCACACTCGCACGCACACTCACTCGGATGCACACTCACTCGCACGCACACACACTCGCACGCACACTCACATGCACACGCACGCACACTCGCACGCACACACTCGCACATACACACTCACTCGCACGCACCCACGCACACTCGCACGCACACACACTCACACTCACACCCAGGCTCACACAGTTGGCTTCCTCACCCTTTATGCGCGAGGTGTCCAGAAATTGAGAAAGTCCGTCTCCATTGTGAACCAGTTCAAGTTTGTGCGTCAAACATTGTGTCACCTCTTGGTGTTTGTTTTTTTTACTCATACTTTTTGGATGTTGTTCATTTGCTCCATTATGAAAAACTATCTTTGAAAAATAGCAGAAGAATAATGCCACATTTGATTACCATACCCTTAGTGTTGTATGTCCATGAACATCCACTTCAAGAGCAAATCCCCTTTACCAGGAAAAGTCATTTTCCGTTTGTGCGCCTGCTCACCTTCTGCGTTTTCCTTGGCCAGCCTTCAGCCTGGAGACCTGTCGCCTGATGATCAACATGCTGGATGTATCCTTCGCTCGGAGCCAAGGCTTAAAAAAAGTACATCCAATGTTTGCTCTTTTGTTTCGACCGAGCACTTGCCAAAAAGACCCCAAAAAAGAGTGCGTACGTGCCGTGTGTGTGCGTGTCCTTGACCGAGCGGGCCGTCTCAGAAGGATTACTCGGGCATGATGGGATTCAACGAGTTCAAGGAGCTGCATCAGGTTCTGAGCCAGTGGAAGCAGACCTTCACTTCCTATGACCGGGACCGCAGTGGGAGTGTGGAGAGCCAGGAGCTGCAGCAGGCCATCAGTGGCATGGGTGCGGGAAAACCCACCACACATGGAAATGAGTTATTTCGAATGTTGTTTGACACTCGCGGAAATGCGCTAAATTATGAAAAAGAAAGAAAAAATCCCTTCATGTAGCGTGGTGTGACCGTGATGTGCGTGTGGACCCTGCAGGTTACAGACTCGGTCCTCAGGCCCTGAACGTCATCGTAAAGCGACACAGCGACCACGGCAGGATTCCCTTCGACGAGTTTGTGAGCTGCTGTGTGCGACTGCGCTTCCTGACCAGTGAGTCCATGTTCAATCTGTGTATTTATATATACGTGTGTGTGTGTGACCACAATGGCCACCCCATCATTCAAATCGCCTCACACCACGATAAAACCAAAAATGAGCTGCGCATCACATTTCGGTGTGTTTCCAGATCAATTCCAGCAGAGAGACTCGAGCCATAGTGGCAACGCAGCATTCCAGTATGACGATGTAAGTCTGACGAGCGGATTCTTTTTTTTTTTTCTTGCACATGTGATGAGCCAACACTGAGTCTCTCTCTTTTTTTCTTCTCTGTAGTTCATCCAGGTCACCATGAGTGTGTGAAGAGCAAATGACCCAACATCTTCATATTTACTATTTCTGAAGCCGTCACTCTGCATTTGTTTCATTTGAAACCACTGCCACATTTTAATGTGAATATGAAACGAGTTATGTAGCTATTCTATAAGCCTGCAATAATGAACCTTTTTCTCCCTGTGGACATATTGCGGTATGCAATAAACAAACATGGCCACCACAAATATGTCGCGTGGATGTTTGACACACACACACACACACATATATGTAAACATGGAGCCCAGAGGCACAATGGACATCAGGCAGGGTGGTGGTGTGGTTATTGCATGTTTTTTTCGCCTTCCTGTCCGTGTGTGTGTTTGACCCTGTTTTAGTTTCCCGTTGCCATGGAGACCGGCGTCCAGTTTGGCCACGCCTTCGCCTGCGAACACATTCCGACACTAGGCACGCCGTGGGGTTGGTGACGTGGCACTTTAATGACGCGTTTTCATTTTGGTTAGAATCACTTTCTACTTTCTCATTTAAAGAAGCCGTGAATGGAGCCTTTCAGCCGATCCCTCAGGACAGCGTTGGCCAACAGCAGGGCGGAGAGCTCGGCCACATCTTTGAATTCGACGTTCTCTAGGACTTCCGCGACGTGATCGTAGAGCCTCTGCTTCTGCTCTCTGCTGAGCTCCCTAATGATCTGAGGCAGAGGTTTGAACGTTTCCTTGTAGAACAAGTAGCCCGCCAGACTCCCGAGGCCAGCGCCGGTGGACACCAGATATTGCATGGACTTTTTGGACAAGTCAGAGGAGCGGATTTGTGTTTTTCACCCCCCCAACGTACCAATAATCAACCCAGGAGGTCCCCCCAAGATCCCTCCAACAGTGGCTGAGGTTCCGATCATTCCTCCTGCGGCGATGGACTTGTAGACCGTGACCTTGATGTCTTCATCAGGGAACAACTCGCAGCAGAGCTTGAGAAGACTGTTGAGTGAAAGTTTCATCCGTGAAGAGGATGGAAACGGCGTTATTAAAAAGTCTTCTCGGGTCCATCCGTCGTTGCATTCATTCAAAGGAATGGAAAATTCAAAATACGCCCATAAAAACATTTTTTTTTCCCCACTTTCAGCTCGTGGGACTTTTAGTACATTTAATCATGCGCAGTTCTGCTTCTGTGGTTGTCACCTACACAATGATACATACAAAAGACTGAACCGACGCAGTGTTTTGCTGTTGAGTAGAGGTCAAAGTACTCCATAATAGAACAATTGCACGTTTTACCTTGGGTCCGAGGCTGGCACGATGTCAACGGGGTGAAATAGTGTTGTCCTGTAGGGCAGACGACGCACAACTCCAGACGGCTTCTTTAAAGCGAAAGTGTAGACTGAAGGTCTGACCGTGAATCACCGCCAATCCACCACCTTTGTAGGCCAACCACTCCGGGAGTCTACTTCTATTGGTTAACACATCTGCTGATGCGTCTTTTTTTTTTTTCCTTTTAGAGTAAATGATTACAGCTGAGAATGTTGAATATGAGCAGTATATTTTATGTGAAATGTTTCAGGGGCATAACAACAAACGGACAAAAACTAACTCTATGATGAATAATACAAAAAACGAAAAATAATAATCCAGCTCAGGTTATGATGTGGTTCCTCAGATTATGGCTGAATTCATGAACTGAAAAAAAACAAAAAAAAAACATGTCAAAATCAACACAAGTCGTTTCCGAATATTTCATCTTCTGTAACGAAAAGTCAGGAAACGAATAAGAAAAGATTTTTGTTTGGCTGGGTGTGGTACATCAATGGAAATGAAGGCGTTTCTTCCGATTGGCTTTGTACGCGGACTTTGCACCATGACCATAACGTTTGTTCTAATCTGGACGCTGACCTTTGTGCAGAAGAATAACGCCCCTCACCTGCTTGAGAGAGAAGCTGGAGACCTGACAGTCGCAGGGCACGTTCAGCAGGTGGGCCTTGAAGCGCTCTGAGGGAGATCGTTTTATTTGGATTATTGATCTTGGTTTTTTCATGCAAAACGGCCAAGGACCACTCCGGGGGTTTTTGACTTTAACCTCGCTCCATTCCTAGGCAGTCCAAAGTCCCGACTCTGTGGCGCTTCTTATACAATTGATAGCGTTGGGAAATGACTGGAGCCAGATTCCAAACACAAAACCAAAGTTTTACAAATGAGTATTTCTGAAATCCTGGCTCGAGCCGTTTCACCTTTGAGGATCTGGAGTTTCGTCAGGAGGGCCACAAACTGGTCGTAGTCGATCCCGCCCGCCGAGCCGTGCTCCTGCCACAGGGTCCGGAAGGTGCCGTCGTCCAAAGCGAAATCTGCAAAACAACCAGAGGCCAGAAAGGTCAGCAAGGTCCAATCCAGAGCCCCAGCCATGGAGGATTTTCCCCATTTGAGGATTGATTGTTCCCAGAAAAGACCTCGCCGAGATAACACGATCCTCATAAATGCTCCTAAGTAGGACATTGAAATACAGTACAGCTCAAGATATGACATTTTTTTGAAATACATTTCACGTGGTCCATCAGTTTCCTTTTATCTGCGGTTATCAACACAGACACAGATTGCGCCGCAGCTCGTATCAGACCATAATGGCGGCCAGGGATTTATGGGTCCAAGGAGAGCAAAGATAACCAAAGTGGCTGTTTGTGCCTCGCTACCTCGGAGGGCCAGAGCTCTCTTCACGTGGCTCTGGTTGGCGGAGGACGGGTTCCTCCTGGCGTCGCTCTCCACGTACTCCCTCCTGACGACGGCCACGTAATGCTCCAGTTTGAAGAACTCCACCGCGTCCAGGTCTCCGCTTTTGTCCGCCTGAAAGTCCCGTTAAAGATCTCAAATCACGTGGGAACACGGGGCTCAGAAGACGGGAGAGGGTGGAATCATTCCGACGAAGCTGAAATAAATGCGCGACAGTAAAAGTGACCAAATACGAGACGCAAAGACGCCGCAGGTCCTCTGCGCGTCTGAGAAGGTCCTCTACGTGTGCCCTCTCCGCGTGTCCCTTTCCGTCGCAGATGTTTTTCAGCGGGGGAAACCTTTGGGGCTGAACACGCTGCGGCGGCGGTGACCTTACGTCAAGGATACGTCCATGAGCGTGAGCAGCAGACGCGCCGTCTTCAGACTCAGAGCTGAAAGGAGAAACCAGCGCACGTGAGTGTGAGGTCGGGTCTCAGCCGGCGTTAAGGGTTAGCGGGAAAAGGAAACTGACGTTTGCCTCCAACGGAAAAGCCACCGGCGTTGAGTTTGGTCAGGACGTCCTGGGCCGAGAGCATCTGTGGGACACGAGGACAAACGGATGTTCTCACTTGTAGAGAAGAAGAACGCTATCTTTGTCTTGTTTGACAGCATTAAAGTCCTTCTACTCTGCTGGACCAGATGTCCCCAGGCTAACTCCAACACACCACGGGAAACCACGGACCGGAGTCTCTCGCCTACACAGATCAATTTGAAGAAGTCATAAATAAGGCAAATACCTCCGTCCTGCTGTCTTCCTGTTGGAGAAGAAGAAGAGGAAAGGGGACATTTGTCAGAGAAGGATTGAGGAGAAACAATGAATCTGATCACATATCACTCGGGACCGGTTGCCAATTTTTGGGCTCCAATCCAGTCCGGAGGGACTCACCGATATACACATTTCCTCTGGGAAGGAGTTGCAGTTGAGCTCGGCCGGCCACGAGACGCCGAAGCTGCCGATGAGGCCCTCGCAGCCGCGCTTGGCGCGCTGGCAGAAGGACCTGCAGGGGGGCTGCACCTCGCCCGCCTCGCACTGCGGCGCGTAGACCCGGCACAGGAAGAGGCGGATGTCCACCGAGCACGCGGCCTGCACCATGGAGTTGAAGAAGGACATCTTCATCACGGCCTCCCGCTGACTGGTGTGTCCCAGGAGGTTGGGGCTGATGGTCTGGTTGTAGGACAGACCCTCGCACATGGGAATGGTGATGGGCTCGCAGATCCCCCCGCTCTGGCTCACTCCGTACTGCAACCGGAGGAGAAGTTACAGCGAAAGCAGGTCCAGGCCAACATTTTAGCTTCAGAAGGGTTTTGGTTCCACTCTGTTGGGGGAGAACGGCGCCGCGTGTTCTTGCACCATGTCCTTTTGGTGCACGTGTACAAACACCACAGGAAGTGTGAAATATTCTGCCAGGAAACTTCGAAAAGGTGAAGAAATCTAAAATGAGGTTGGCGAGTTCCGGGTTGCCAAGCCAGAGACGGGGAGGTCCTAGTAAATCGCAATAATATGGGATCGTGATAATATCGTATCGTAGGACCCGAGCGGAAATATTCGGCTTTTGGCTCTAAGATTTGTCAGACTCACGTGTTCACAGGACTCCGTGGTGAAGGCCTCACACTTGAAGGCGTCGGGCCACTGGAAGCCGAACTTGTTCATCAGGGACTCGCAGCCGGCGCGCGCCTGCTCGCACAGCGTCCGGCAGGGAGGCCGCGCTCTCCCCGCCACGCACTCGGGGGTGTAGAGGGAGCAGAGGAAGGGCTTCAGGTGAGGGGAGCACTCCACCTTGATCAGGGGGTAGAACTGGTGCAGGTCCCGGCCCGCCTCCTCCTGGGTGCTGTGGCCCAGGACGTTGGGCAACGCCGTCTGGGCGTAGGACAGGTCTTTGCAGATGGGGACGGTGATGGTCTGACACGGTGTAAGGGACGCGGCGAGGTCCGGAGCCTGGAGGTTAGATCAGAAACAGGAATCAGTTTCAATCTGGAGGATGGATTTTGCTCCAGTAGTTGGTGCCTACTACTCCTAAAATATCCTAGTCTACTTTTGTTACATGTATATATTTCCCATCATCCCTATGTCTGCTCTTATTGCCTTATATCTCAACATTTTAACGATCAACCTTAAAAGTCCATGATGGTTTCTAGCACATGTTGAAATCCTGGGAATGTCTCGCTAGACAATAAAACCCCCCCTCACATCCTTTTTTTGGGGGGGATCCTTGAAACTGTTGCCCCAAGGGATGCTTTAAAAAAAAAAAAAAAAAAGTTTGCCTCTCAGAATAAAATCCACACAAGGCGCACGGACTGTGTCTCGGTCCGACTCACGTGTGCACAGGTGTCCGTGGTGAAGGCCTCACACCTGAAGGCCTCGGGCCACGCAAAGTTGAACTTGTTCATCAGAGCCTGGCAGCCGGCGCGCGCCTCCTCGCACAGCGTCCGGCAGGGAGGCCGCGCCCTCCCCGCCACGCACTCCGGGGTGAAGAGGGAGCACAGGAAGGGCTTCAGATGAGGGGAGCACTCCACCTTCACGAAGGGGAAGAACTGCTGCAGCTGCAGGGCCGCCTCCTCCTGGGTGGAGTGGCCCAGCAGGTTGGGCAGCAGGGTGTGGGTGTAGAGGGAATCCGAGCAGAGCGGGACCACGATGCTCTGGCACACCGGCAGGGGGTCGGGAGTCACCATGGGTTCAAGACCCTGCGGGAACAGAAAGGGACCAAATGTGACCGAGCAGCCACTGGAGTGGTTCGTTAAGTAATGAGGTTATAGGATCCACACTGGGGGAGGGGCACGTATCCTCAGAGGTGCCCAAACCCTGTTCTGGACTAGTTCCAATACCACATTGGTGACGATGTGAGTCACAAACACGTCAACACGCCACGATGATACCAAAACATGCGCGGGATTATTATTGTGGTCGTTACCTGGACACAGTTGGCCTGGGGCAGCGCGTCACAGCGCAGCCGGCTGGGCCAGGTCAGCCTCTTGGTCCTGAAGGTGGACTCGCAGTCCGTCTTCACCTTCTCGCAGAGAGCTCGGCACGGCTTGGCGCGGCTCTCGCCCTCCGGGCACTCGGGCAGCACCACGCGGCACATGAGCACGGCGATGGCCGGAGAGCAGCGCGTCTCCACCATCTGCCCCACCTGCGGCAGGCTGTAGCCCTGCAGGCCGGACGGGTGGAGGGTGCTGGAGTATCCCAGACCCTGGCAGAAGGAGGACGTGATTGGCCGGCAGTCCCTGCTGCTGCTGCACCACCCTCCGCCCGGGACCAGTACCAGCAGAGCCACAAACACCAGACCCCTCATGGCTGCTGGGTAAATCTGAGGAGAAGACCGACTCCCCCAGGCTTCGCTCTGTGGAGGTGGAGCACGAGTCCACGAATGGCGTCTCTACAATGGGCCGCTGATTTAGGACCACCTCTCAGGTCTGGACTCCGTGAGATGCTTCACAGTTAATCTGAAGCAGACTGTTCCCAGAGCAGCAGCAGCAGCAGCCCGGAGAGAGTCCAAACATCTGCTGCTGGTTAGGTGCGGTGGACGGAGCTGACACAATGCGCCTCTGGAGCTGAAGCATTCCACATAAAATAGGGTGGAGAAATCTTGCTTGTGTGTTGTAAAGTAACTCAAATCTATGGAACTGGGATTTGATCTGTTTTTTTTTCCAGCCGGAACCATCCGGATCAATAGTTACCACAGGATGGAGGGACACAGCAGTTTATTAGGTACACGCGTCAAACTGATCAGGTCGACAATCCTCTGACCGATCAATATTTGGAGCTGACGAGCATAACTCCATGAAGTGGGACCCTTTTCAGCCCAGTAAAGAACTGTGACCCAGTGGAGCCACACCAGGGATTGTGCAACTGTAAAACACATGTCAATTATTAGCCATGCATGGCAGGATCTGTCATAATTCAGGCGGATCCTTTCTGCCCCCAAGTGAAGAATATTTTCAAATGCGCATACGGTTAAAATGCTGTTTTAGATGAAATGGTCACGTTTTGGTCCCAAAAATGTCCTGGAGGACAAAAAAGCAGAATTCTTTGGTGGAAAAATGAAATAAAGACACATGTCAAACCCGAAACCCAAATGCAAGTGTGCGTTCACACACAACGCAAAGACGTGCGTGATGATAAATAAATAGAAAAAAATTCAAATAAAAAGGCTGTTTTTGCGGAAGTGAGTGTCCATGTGATTCCAGCATGTGAAATATAAAACATAAAAATCCTCTTCCATTCTAAATCAGACTGGAGGCACCTTCTCACGTAAAAAAAAGACTTTAGCGATGAGTGGATGATGGAGTTTCTTCTCCGGCCTTCAGAGCCACCAGCACAAAGTTTCTGGGAGACAAGCTTGGCTCGAACAGAGCCACCAGCTGGCTGTCCACACCTGCGGAGGGGCGGGGCTTAAGTTACAGCACGTTGAGAGGAAATGCGCGAAGCCACACCCACCGGCTCACTCACCGTTCTCCTGCAGGTAGATGATCCGGTCCAGCAGCACCAGCGTCTCCACCACCGGAGCCAGCAGCAGCGCCAGGCTGAAGTACACCACCACCCGGCCCTGCTGCGCCAACATGGCCTCCAGCCGCGCCTCCCCGCCCCGGGGCAACTCGGGGGGCAGGCCCACACGGGCCAGGCCCAGACGGGCGTACCTGCAATAATTATAATAATAATAATAATAATAATAATAACAACAACACCGGAGCCAGCAGCAGCGCCAGGCTGAAGTACACCACCACCCGGCCCTGCTGCGCCAACATGGCCTCCAGCCGCGCCTCCCCGCCCCGGGGCAACTCGGGGGGCAGGCCCACACGGGCCAGGCCCAGACGGGCGTACCTGCAATAATAATAATAATAATAATAATAATAATAATAATAATAATAATAATAACAATAATCGTGATAATAATAATAATAATAATAATAATAATAATAATAATAATAATAATAATAATAATGTATGCGTTTGTGTCAAGGCAGGGGTCACTCACTCTGTGAAGGGTAATAAATGGGCTTTCTTTATGGTCTGGATACCGGCCCTGCTCAGATCCGGCCTGGCGTCCCTGATGAAAGTCTCCAGCATGGCCCGGTAACAGTGTGACCTCAGCAGCTGGCTCTCCTCCCTGAGCCTGTGGGAGTAGTCCTCCAGGGCGTGACACGCCCCCTCCCGCGCCTTGTAAGACAGCCGATGTCCCGGCAACCCGCGCACCCAGGAGCTCATGGGGTAACCGAACTCTGAGGGCAGCGTCCCCCGACTCGGAGTCACGGGACCGGGAGGCTCCACCAAGCCCGGAGGGGCGGGGTTTTCCTCCGTCGTGATTTTCATGTAGCAGCACGCCACGGACGTGATGCCGCGAACATGCGGGCAGCTGACGAAGTGGCGCAGGAGGGTGGAGCTGAGGTCGCCGCAGGCGTGGAGGCCTGTCAGGACAAAGTCTGCGCGGCCGGGACCGACATCCCCTGGACACGTCCTCTGACGGCTGTCCATCGAAACAGGCGGCGGCTCCTGGGATGATTTCGAGTCTTTGGCGTCATGGCGCGGGGAGGTCAGGTCGTCATGGAAACGCCCCCGGTGACACGGACAGCCCCTGGGTCTCTTTTTGCTGGGACCTGGTGGAGATGGAGGAGCTTCTCCGGGACAATCTGTCAAACTCAGCTGCTCGATGAACGCCTCCCATGATGCATTGGGGTTCACCCATCCAGCCACATGGCGGGGAGGGGACTGTGATGCTGGGAGAGGAGACGAGCACTTCTGGGAAGAAAAATGTACGTCCATGGTTTGTTGCCATCTCCAACGTTGACCTGTGTCTCGTGGTTGTGTAGACACACAAAATGTTAATAGTGTGTTGTGTTTTCAGCTCGTTTCTGCTGCCCCCATGGGACACCAAAATGATTATCTACACATCACACCATAAAATAATAACAATAACATTAGTATGAAAATATAAAAAATGTGGACTTTAACTTCTGAATCATTTCACGGAAGACATGACACCGCAAACCAGAAACCGACCTTTTTCTCCTTCTCCTTCTCCAACGTGCTCAGCAGCTGTCCGTCAAACCTGGACGCCATGGTGACCAGGGCGGGATCAGCTTCGACGGCGGTCACGGACAGTCCCAGGCCAAAGGACAGAAAGCGAGTCAGATGACCCTGGGAACGTCGGTATTATAATGAATTATAATTCCCATGACAGAAATTGACATTAAACGGTCACAGTGTTTGTACAAAGACTTTGAAGAAATTTGAGAATGGTTAAAGCCATTTAAGTGATACCTGTCCAGAGCCTACGTCCACCACTCTGCTGCAGTTGGTCTGGTGGCACAGTTGTTTCACCAGCTGAGGATTCATTGAGCCAGTGACACAGGAACAGAGAGGAGTTTTTTCAAGATTCAAGAATTTATTCCATGTACATTGAAATGATTTCTTTGCTCTGGAAGCAAATGAGTAAAATAAGAATAAATAGTGTATCCAAAAAAAAATGATGTAGAAACTGAGCAAAATAAGACAAAATCAGCAACATTGTCAGATGTGCAAAAAGCTATTGAGTGTATGTGTGGGCAGGGTGGGGGGTGTCTGAGATATACTGATATATATAAATAGGTACAAAATGATCAGATGTGGACTCCAAGGAGAGAAGCTCACCGTGCCCAGCCTGCGGATCTCGTGCTGTTTCTTGGGTTTGACGTGCTTCCTGAAGATGTGGCCCAGCAGAGAGCTCTGACTCTGGTTCTGATGGAACTCCTCGGCGGCCCGGACCTGCTCGCGCCAGCACCGTCTGGGGAAGGCCAGGCCGTGGGCAGAGGCCCTGAACGCCAGGAGAGACAGAGGCCACACGGTGGGATACCTGGAAAAAATCATCATCTATATATTGTCAACTAATTATTGAGATAAGATGAGATTTTCATAATCCCCAGGTGAGATATTTGTTATTAACATATAAATCAGCAAGTTGGGTAATCCAGTTCTTACACTTGTTATTAAAATGATATTACATAAATTAGGATAAGATAAGACTTTATTTGTCCCCAGGTGTTACACTCCAGAAAAAAATCGATCAAATTTAAGATAATATGGGATTTTATTCATCCTAAAATGGGGAAATGTGATTGTTAACAGCAGCAAAAGTAAAGGCAGATACACTACTAATAAATATTCTGGTTAGGAAGATAGAATCAAGATAAAAATAAATAAAAATAAACAAGAATGTGACGCAAACCAAAATACCAATGGGCAGTCAAAATTAAACATGCAAGAAGTGATTTATTTAAATGTATTTGAGGGAGGTTTAGACCAAAACTATTTGTTGCTCTTAACTTTCTCTTTCTTCTCTGGTGTCCATGTTTCCAGCCTTTGAGTGTGCGTGTGTTTTGTTTTTTTGTTTACCGCCTGTCTCCATGTGTAGCATCCAGTAACAGGTCAGCGATCTGCGGGTAGGACAGGTCCTGCAGAGCCTCCTGCCAGCTGCTGGGTAACGAGCTCCACAGATCCTGGGTGAAAAACTCCTGAAGAAACAACCAGATTCAGGAGAATAAATATATATATCACCCCCCCCCCCCCCCCCCCCCCCCACACCACCCCCCCCTCCCCCCCACACACACACACCCACACACAACACGGGATAGGTCAACAGGTGTCCCCGGTGGTACTCACGATGATGTAGGAGTCGGACAGGTGTGTGTAGTGGGACAGAAACGTGGTGATCCTGGAGGCCAGCTCCCTCTGGTCCTCCGAGGTCACACTGGCTGAGAACATCCCCACAATCACGGGCTTAAAGAACCCAAATATGTCCCCACGGTTGTCGTTTTTTGTTAGCTTTTAGCACACTAGCTGATTACTGTCACTTCCGGGTTGTTCTCCGCCGCGGCGTTCAAGTGTTCCCCGTAATTTCTATATGGACCTGTCGCTTTTCACACAGATTGTGTTTTAAATGTTATACTGTCAAAGTTGTTTCTTCAACGTTATGCTTTATTTTAATAGATTAAAATACATTACAATACTTATTTTAAATACGTTTACTTGGAGTATATATACCCTTATTCTTATTTATTCGATTATGATCACTTAAATAATAATATATTTGATTAATTGAAAAACCTTAAATACAGTACATTCTCTCGAATATTTTAAACGAAAAAGTTAAGTTTTCCAAAGTAAATGTGTATGAAACGGATTCGATTTGAGGTTAGAGAGGTGCTGTGTCCTGAATGTCCGTGAAGGCAGCGTCACCCGGAAGTTGTTTGTTCGGAGGAAGCTTGAGGTCAGCGCGGGACACGGCTCGGCTTGACTCGACTCAGCGCGGCTAGTTTTGTTTGGCTCGGCTCGGATTGGTTCGGGCTTGGTGTGTTCCGGCCCGGGGCTGCATGTGTGTGTCTCCATTTCAGAGAGAGCTGTTTTCGGGGATGTGTGTGTCGGTGGTCCGTTGGTGTCACCGGGTCACCGTCCCCCCGCGAAGGGTCGCTCACATCCGGGCACCGAAAAGCTGCTAGCATCGGTGAGCTAACAGCTTAGCATCATTTTAGCTCTTACTATCATGCGTTTGCTTCTTTACTTTTGAATCTCAAAATGTTTCAAATGGATTATTTAATCGATGAATTGATCAATGAATCGACATAAAGAAAACGTCTTTATACAGTTGATTAAAGACTTCCAACATTATTATTATTATTATCAGGATCTCCAGGATCCAACAAAACAAACCGTTTAACACGTTGGAAGAAGTCAACTTGGTCTGTGTGATGTTGTGGTTGACATTTTATAAACAATATTATATCATAAAATATGATATTTAATGCAAAGATTCACAATCTAGTCCTCAGATTGAATGAAAATGTTAAAGGGCTGGTTGTCCCACAGACAGTGTGTGATGACGTTTGTGTTTGTCCCGTAGGTTGATACATTAAACCTGGATTCAGCCGATATATAAAACGAGCCCAGGAACCAGGAACACCAGTTTGTGTGAAGGTGCCATGTCCAACATCACCATCAACCTTTGCCTTTCTGAGGACTCCGAACCGAGGAAGACCATAAGCCTGAAGAGGAAAAACAAGCGACTTCGGCGAAACCGGCGAATCATGGAGCGAAAGGGACAAGCCCCCCACGGCCGGAGGACAACACTGGACCAGACGCCACGCCACAACGGCGCGTGCTCAGACCGCCCGCCGCACGCCACTTCCACTCAATGCAAACGCCCACCACATCCAGGCAGCGTTCTGCACCGCACCTCCTCCGAGCCTCCGGCGTCCAATCACAGTCTGCCTTCCTGGACTGTGAACAGCAAAGGAAGCCACCAGAGGCCTAAAGAACCTGTGAACACAACGACATCATCGGCATCATCATCGACCGCTGCCGCCGGCCCCTCAGTGCCGAGCAGCTATAAATCCGCAGCCAACCCCACCAAGTACCTGGCTCTGGACTGCGAGATGGTGGGGGCGGGGCCTAAAGGCCACATCTGCCAGCTGGCACGCTGCAGCATCGTGTCGTACGATGGCGACGTCGTGTACGATAAGTTCATCAACCCTTCCATGCCCGTCACCGACTACCGCACGCGATGGAGCGGCATCCGCCGCAGCGACCTTGTCAAGGCCACGCCCTACACGGAGGCGCGGAAGGAGGTGACAAAACGGAACGTGTTTATTCACGCGAAAAAAAATGATTATCACGGAACACGTAGATGTTTGGTTCAAAAAAAGGAGTTGGATGAATAACTTACTTGGGTTGACAGAATCCGATTTATAATTTATTATTATTATCGTGTACTGTGTACACAGGAATTTCACCTGGTGAGGAACGTAAAGTAACGTTTCTTCTTGAAATATACACCATCGAGTTATATCCTGTTGTTACCGCATTTTTCCGATGTCAGCCTCCATTTTATTTCCTGTCTAACCGCCCGTCTTTGAACGCACCGCACCAGATCCTCAGGCTGCTGATGGGGAAGGTGGTGATCGGCCACGCCGTCCACAACGACTTCAAAGTCCTGGGCTACGCGCACCCGGCCGCGCTCACCAGAGACACGTCCAGGATCCCTCTGCTCAACCTGAAGGCCGGCTTTGCCGAGAACGAGTGCGCGTCTCTGAAGAGACTCACCAAAGCCATCTTCAACCGGGACATCCAGGTAGTCCCGTTAGAGCCCCCGTGTCCTCTCTGTGCATTCTAGCCACTATGATATATTTGTCAATATGAGATAAACAGGATTATCAAAAAAAATGTACAAAATATGCAATCGAGAAAACACAGTACCGTAATATCCGGACTATTAGGCGCAGCTAAATATAAGCCGCACTCACTGAATTTTAAACAAATATTGATTTTGAACATGTCTAGAAGCCGCAGCTGTCTATTTGTTGAAACAAATTTACTCAGGCCTTAACGGAAGACAATGCCTGTAACACGGCTTGTAACAAAAAGAAATAAACAAACCGTAGTATACCAAGAAAGTCATTGGTCACGATCCTCCCCCTCCTGTGGTGTCGGAGCTGAACAGCCACTCACGTCACTTTCATCCCACTCAACGCGGAGAGCCGCCTTAAATGCGCGATTTACACTGATGTCGATGTGGCTGCAAAAACTTTGCTGTACCCCCGGGAATCACAGCTGGTCGCCTTCAACTCGTATGCATTTCTCCGTGTCTTTGCCATGATGAGGGTGCGTGCGTGACAAAATGATAAGAATGATTCCGCTGGATTTCATGTAAACAGTTTCATTGGTCCGCCCTTCACTGGTCTAATGTGACGGAACTCAATTTTCCCCCCCCAAAAAACATACATTAGCCGCGCAATGTTTAAGACGCAACGGTTGGGCGCGTGGGGGAAAAAGTAGCGGCTTATGGTCCGGAAATGACGGTATATACAAAACACACACACGTACAAAAAAATGTAATTGTATCGCTTTACTGCAACAGTTAGAAAATACCCGTGTATAAAATTTTCCTTTTTTCCTTTGATATGAAAAAACTCAAACTGCAAGTCATCAGGGTGAGAAATCCGACCTAATATTATCTAAATGGAATCTAGTTAGACTCTTGACTCTGTGATAAACTTTAATCTATTCAAGTTCAAGTTCAAGCATTTATTAGTCATTAAACATAAAAAATAATAATAATAATTAAGAAATAAGAAAAAAAGGAAGTTAAATTATAAAATACAAAAATACGGAAAAATCTATTACACTTGACTGGAGGAAAATTCCATTTACCATACTATACTATACTATTACTATTATTAAGTATACCTAACTAAATCAGAGAGGGATTATCTTAAATCAAAAAATAAAATGCAATCCTTATGACGCATGATGTGGGGTTCCTGATCTAAACCCAGCCCGTCCTCTGGTGTGTCCTCAGGTCGGGAGGAAGGGCCACTCCTCTGTGGAGGACGCTCGAGCCACCATGGAGCTGTACAAGGAGGTGGAGGAGGAGTGGGAGAGGAGGCTCGCCTCCTCCTCGCAGGGCAGGTGAGAGTTTAAAGAGAGAGCCGCTGGTGTGGCATCTCCTGTCACCATGGCGACGGAACACGTGGTTCCCTCACTTTGCCTTGAACTTTGGTTTTTGAACGGTGGAGCAAATTTTCACACGTGAATGTGAAAACTTTCCCCTTCACATTTTATTGTAAATATAATCATGTTAACATGGGACATTCACAGCCAGTGATGGACAGATATGGGACACGTCACGTCCCGCCTCCTGCGTCCTGCAGGCTCCGCCCCCTCGCCGGACGTCCCGGAAAACCTCCTGCTGCCTTCTTCATACTGTATGTTCACCACAGATTCAGGTTAACAAGCGTCTCTGGAAACACCTCGAGATTCCTGCTCAGTTTTTTGAAATGAGTGCGTCTTCGTTTTTACCAAACAGCGTCGGAGGCGACAAAATCTGTTTTCGAGCTTCCACGTGGACAAAAAAAAGGACAAAACTCAACCCAAAGAAATCTTCCTCCTGTTTCTATCTGAACTTTGATGACAAAGACTTTTTCACGTCTGGTTTTTAGTTCCGCTTTGCTTAACCAGTGATGTTCTCCAGGGCCGGATTTGTAATGTTTTATGAATAATCTACACACACACACAAATGCAAAGAGACTAATTGTCACTTTTTCTTCACCTAAGAAAAAATCCAAGCAGAAACATCTTTATAAAGCAGGCTCTATAAAACAAAGCCGTCGGTGGTTTGTATTTGATCTGAAATAAAATACGTTTAAAGCTCATAAAACAGAAAAGCCAGGCCATCAGGAGCCAGAGGTTTCCAAATTTGAAAAAAGTTGCGTTGAAATTAAAACGTATAGTGTGCGTGAATGAAGGTGGAATTTGTCGTGAGACAAACGAGACAAAACTCAGTGGGTGGAAAATATCAAGAATTCTTAAAACTGAATTGAAAAAAATCCTCCTCTGCAGGGGAAGGGAGAGAGATTTAAAAAAAAAACAAAAAAAATGTAGTCTTATAACTCTTATAATTGTTTGCATTGTAATTTTACTATATGGAAAACATTTCAAATATATATTTTAAATGTTTGTCCATCTTGTGGGTGTTTTGGAAGTTTTGCTTTATAATTAATGTGCTGGAAAAAGATGCCTGTTTTTGCAACTTTTCATTTGTGTCTTGGGTTATATTCCAATTTGGGTTCATCCAGGTTGTGCTTTCACACTTGTAGTGAAGAATCTCTAAATTGCCTTTTTTTTTTGTCTTTTTGGTCCTTGTGTGTGTGTGTACCCTGATTTTTTTGAATCATTTGTAAAATAAGCTTTTCACTCTTTCTAATGTTTTCTGAGAAGCATCTGAATTTTATTTTGAGTATCACCCAGGTGATTTAATCCACCGATTGTCCCATAGGGTTAATCCCTCTTTAATCTCCTTGTCTATGGTCGTTAGTGAGAATATTTTATAATCTGTTGTTAGCTCTCTGAGAGAAAGCCTGACCTTAAAACAAAAATAAGTTTGGGATTATCCTCTGTGATTTGTTCAATATGTTTTAAAACAAGATTTGTTTTTAAAGCTTTATATCTGAAATTAATGAATGTGTTCATTAATAAGACCTCACCATATAGATTTTATGGATTCTTCGGAGCCCCTGGGTGGAGTTACAGGGCCCTGCGCATGACCTGTGTTGCCCCTCGCAGGATTAATCCACAGGTTATAATATAATTCTTTTTTTATTACTCGCTGCCAAACCTTCAGGAATTTGTCCAGTTGGCAGATTGAGCCTGGAACATGAAACGTCTCAGGAATGAACCCTGTGGAGCTCCAGGCTCTCGCTTTCATTCATCAAAGATCATTAAAAGAACCCAGAGAGGAGCCCTGACTCTTGATTCTGTTGGATATTGAGGCTGAACAATATAAAAGAAGTTGGGACTTCAAACGACTCTTAGAATTGAGCATTTTAAAATCTGATGATGATATTTGGCCCGATATTATTCTTTTTTTCTGAAACATATGAACAAAGATGTCCTCTAACGTTAGTTATGTGTCGTTTTTATTATTATTATTATTATTATTATTATTAAAGAGTCCTCACCAAGATAACCCGACATAAAGCAATTTGAACATAAACTGCTTTTATTCTCATAAATTGGACTTTGAAGAAAAGTACAACTAATATTCAAGTTTTGTTCCTCAGTGTGTCCTCCTCCATCAGGGATAATCCTGCTCCAGGAGGAGGAGCAGGTGGTGTCGGTCTTTGGGTGATGCCTCCTCCTCCTCCTCTTCCTCCCCCTCCATCCCCACCTCCTCCTCCTCTCCTGTTGGACGGACACGGGTCGGAGTGTGTCCCGGAGGAGTCGCACCTGTGATCGGGAGAACTTCACCTCGGAGGAGCGACAACAACCGGAGTCTGAGGGAAAATGAGGTAAATCCGCGTATCCGTCATTTAGTCGGGTTAAATCCCGACGGTGACATGTGACGTCACCTTTATCAATAATCCGACTCGTGTATTTTTTCGTCGTTTTGTCAATGTGTTGATCGTAATCAAAGTAGAGACATGCGCATTCATTCATTAGGAAACGAGCGACGAATAAGATTAACAGTAATAATAATCGGACACGGAATAAGAATATCCTGGCTTCAAAGTAAAAAAAAAAACACTTTTACTACGAAATTAGTTTTTCTTAATTTAGCCATCATTTACATTTTAATGCATTACATTTAAATTAAATTCATTTAATTTGAACAGTTTTAATAGTTGAAAAAATGGAATACAAGTATATTTATTCTTAAACCAAATATTTGCTTAATAATGGAGAGCATGTTGTGTTATATTTTGAACTCCTTGGACCAGGACCCAGTAAAAGCTGATCAATGCTGTGATTGGTCGGCCAGCGATGGGCTGGAGAAGATTTCTGGTGTGAATCAGGAACTGTGGATTGTTGAAGGAGAAGCTTCTTTGTGGTGGACACTGGGTTGCCCCTGGCGATGGGCAGGCCCCGGTCCCCGGAGGTGGTGTGATGGTGGTGGGCCGATGGTGGAGGGAGAGGGAGAGAGATTCAGCAGGAGCTTTTAACTCTGTGTGTGTGTGAGAGGATCCATTTCTTGATTGATTTAAAACCAAAAAAAACAAAAAACTCAACGGTGCCCTTGTGCTGCTGTCACGGCTCTTCCATTTGAACACATTCATTCAAATATGAGTCATATAGCACTTTGTGGAGGATGTGTGTGTGTGACTCCCCTCCCCTCTCGCCCCCCCGGCCTTAAACGACCCCTCCTGGCAGACCCTCGTCTTTCTCCTCCTTAACATGAAGTCATCGACCATTCAGACACTCGTGACGTTGCCTGGGACGCAAACTTCCGCCTCTCGCTCTCCCTTTGTGTGCGTTTGTGTGTTTGTGTCCCAGCTTTCGGTCACGAAGTCTCCACGTTGTCCCCGAACCTGTCTGCAAGTGAGGAAAATGTCACACATTATTGAGAAATCATTATTCCAGCGTATTATTTTGATTTTAATGAAGCTTATTTTCCAGGAGTCGTGGTATTTCCATTTGTTCTGTTCACTGAAAGGAGAACGGCTTCATGGCTTTTTGTGATTTCATTTTGGAATTACAAAGCCGCATTTAGGCATGACCTTTTTTTGAATGAATCCTGTTTTGATTAGAAATGTGTTTCAACACGAAAGAAAATTGAATTTCCTTTTACATGACGGGTCATTAGCTGGCTCACTTTGTCTCCGGCACGCAATGAATTCTGGGGAAGTTCGGACGCACATGTTGGCCGAGTGTGAAAGAGCTGCAGAAGTTGAATTGTGTTGTTGGACGCAGTCAGCCTTTAAACGCAGCAAATTATACACAAGATAATATATAATATTAGTTATAATATATTACAGTGTTTCAAAGATATAAAAACACTTATTATTATTATTGAAACATTTCCAGCATGTGGTGAGAGAAAGAAATATAGAGAAATATATATATATACTTATATATACGTATACGCGTATAAGGGTGATTGTAAGGAAGCAAGATTACGCAGGGAGGAGGGGAAAGCTGGAGGAGGAGTTGAAGCTGAATCTGTGCCTTGGCTCAGATCCTCCAGAGTTTGGTGTGAATCTGAATTCAGATCACGCTCGGCTCTCGGTGACTCACATTCCAACACACAGGAACCTAATCCCCGCCTCTGACTCCAAAATCGAACCTGCTCATAAGATATACACACATATTTCTGTCATTCACGACAACAATGGGATATCACAAAGTTTGGCAAACAATTCAACAGGACGAAATGTCTCTGACTGCTATCAACGGTGTGAGTGTGTGTTTCTTGTGATGAACGATCACACACACCTGTCTTATTTATTGGAAAGTCCAAATATGGATCGTCTCCAGATGACACACAATCAATATTTTAGCTATAGATCTTGTAAATTAGGCAATATTATCATACATGCTAGACAGGGCAGATGACTATACTGGGTATTTGTTATAGTGTAATATCATCATTATTAAAGTTTACAGACAGTATGTCCGTACAACAGTTGTGCGTCATTCCTCTGGAATTGTTCACTTCTTGTTCTTTTCTGTGTAAAGCAGTTTTACTTATTATTAATATTTTTTTTTGCCAAAAACATTTTTTTGTTTTACTTCTACCAACCAAAGTCACATCATTTCTATGTTTCTGTTTAACTGAGTGTGCAGTTACAGATTATATAGAGACGATGAAAAAAGAAAACCAGGAAGTAAGAATATAAATATATAATGAATTGTTTTTGTGTCTTTTTCCCACAGAGTGGAAATGTTCCTCCTCGTCATCTGTCTCCTCGTCCGGCCCTCGCACCCTGTCCCGCACCCCGACTCGGGTACGCGCAATAACGCACCGTGTGACCTTTGACCTCTGAAGAGGGGCGGGGTGAACGATGAACCTTGATTGGTTCCGGATTATCATATTACTTGAAGATCCATGATGGTGACGTGGAAATGATTTGACCGTGGTGTCGTTTTTCAAATGATTCCATCTTGAATTATTTATATATATATAACGATATATTTTGTCTAATATCCAACCCTCTCAGATGATTCCAAGCTTCTCCACGTCACCGTGCCGGCCTCCTCTCCGGTGTTGGCCACGCTGGGCGGCGCCCTGACCTTACCCTGCCTGGTGTCTCTGGCTCGCCCCCCGCCCTCCCCCTCCACCAACGGACGCCACGCCGTGCTCTCCCTGCCCCGGGTCAAGTGGAGCGTGCTGACTCAGGGCGGGGAGACGGAGGTCCTGGTGGCCCGCGGGGACCGGGTCCGAGTCAGCGAGGCCTACCAGGACCGGGCCTCGCTGCTGCACTACGCCTCCTCCCCCGCCGACCTCACCCTGCGGCTGGGAGGCCTGAGGCCCAGCGACGCCGGCTTCTACCGCTGCCAGGTGCAGCAGGGCCTAGAGGATGCCGACGATGTGGCCCAGGTCAAGGTCAAAGGTCAGATTTTAACATGTGAATGATAGTTTTAGCATTTACTATTGTTAAAAAAATATATATATTTATTTTATTTATTTTATTTATTTTATTTATTTTATTTATTTTATTTATTTTATTTATTTTATTTATTTTATTATACAAGGGTGACATTAACAAAATCCAGGATAAGGTTTGTAAATGAAGCCCCTCCCACTGGGTCTCACAGGGGTGGTTTTCCATTATCGCGACGCATCCAGCCGCTATGCCTTCACCTTTGAGCTGGCCCGGGCGGCGTGCCGGGACATCGGAGCCAAGATGGCCGCCCCGGAGCAGCTGCTGGCCGCCTACCAAAGTGGATATGAGCAGTGTGACGCCGGCTGGCTCTCAGATGCCTCCGTGAGGTGAGGAGAAAAAACGCACAACTCCTCTATAATGACCAAAAAGTCACAAACATTTAGTTGTCCACGAGGCCGAGGTCAAAGGTCACGCATGGAGGATGAGGCAGACCCACTTCTCAGAGGTGTTTGAGGCTGTGTGTGTTTCCCCGGGCAGGTATCCCATCCACATGCCCAGAGAGGGCTGTTTCGGGGACATGGACGGACTCCCAGGAGTGAGGAACTACGGAGAGGTGGAGCCTGAGGAGCTGTACGACGTCTACTGCTACGTGGAGAACATCCAGGGTGAGAAGAAAGGGAAAATCATTTCTTTAAATTGAAGTATAATCATAAAAAAACAAAAATAAGTATATAACAGCAGGACGTCTGATACAACCTCTGACCATCGTGTGTCTCCATCTACAGGTGAGGTGTTCCATGGCTCCGCCCCCCTGCGCTTCACCTTCCCTGAGGCCCGGGCGTACTGTCTGGGTCAGGGGGCGGAGCTAGCCACCACGGCCCAGCTGTATGCCGCCTGGAACGACGGGCTGCACCACTGCAGCCCGGGCTGGCTGGCGGACGGCAGCGTGCGTTACCCCATCGTCACCCCCAGGGAGCGCTGCGGGGGCGGGGACCCGGGGGTCCGCACCGTCTATCGCCACCGCAACCAGACCGGCTTCCCAGAGGCGCACGCTCGCCACGACGTCTACTGCTTCAGAGGTGACGGGGAAGGAGTCCTCTGGCGTTGTCACGGTAACGTGATGAATAATACTTTGATCTTTGTCCCAGGTGATGACGGCGTCCGTCTCGTGACCGATCCAGAGGTGGTGCTCACACCTGGACAGGTGACGACCACCGAGGGGGCGGAGCCTCTCCATACGGCGGAGCCTCAGACGCAGAGAGACTATCTTCCACCTTTCACCTCCTCATCCGAGGGGCACTCTGAAGCCCCTCCCCCTCATCCGAGCGGTCCAGAGAGTCGCACCCCGACACTGGATTATCAGGTTGCTGATGGAACATCTGGAGCGGAGGACTTTCTGCGTCCTGTGATCAGAGAGGAGAACCTAGGACGCGTCCTCCACGCTGAGCCGGCCTCCTCCAGTAGCTCTAACTTTATTACCCAGCAAACAGAAGAGGAGGCGTCAGACTCCTCCGTCCCCCCGACTGCTCCTCCTGTGGACAAGGAAGAACCAGGCTCTCCACTGGTCCCTTTGACCCACATTTGCTCCTCCATCCCCCCAACAGGTCCTCCTGTGGACGAGGAGGAACCAGGCTCTCCACTGGTCCCTGTGACTCACATTTACTCCTCCATCCCCCCAACTGCTCCTCCTGTGGACGTGGAGGAACCAGGCTCTCCACTGGTCCCTGTGACTCACATTTACTCCTCCATCCCCCCAACTCCTCCTGTGGACGTGGAGGAACCAGGCTCTCCACTGGTCCCTGTGACCCAGCCCAGTGAGTCAATATAATATTATTATTATTTTTTTTTCTTAATTTTGTTTTATATTAACAAAGAACAAGTATATCAATAGTCTTTGGGGGAAATCCCAGTTTTCCCAGCATTCAATATGTTTTTGACAGGTTTTGATTGCTCAGGCGTCACTTTAGAATCCTCCACTCCAGAGTGGGCGGAGCCAATGGACACGCAAACCGCAGGGGTCCTCGCAGACCACTCAGGCGTCACTGAGGATGCCCGCCTCCGTCGTCATCATCCCGTAACCATGGAAACCGTTAGCGCTCCATCAGAGCCTTTGCGGGACGTCCCAGGAGCCTCAGACCAGGAGCGAGAGGAATCAGGAGAATCTTCAGGAGAAAACCATCAGAGGAGCTCCAGCGCCTCCTCCCAGTCTGAGGGAGCACCTCCCAACCCTGAGCCCAACATCACACACCTCCCTCAGGGGAGAATTGCTGAGGGCTGGGAGCCTGAGCCCTCCACCTCCTCCTCCTCCAACCCTTTCTCCTCCTTCTCTTCCTCTACCTTACCCTCCTCTTCCTCCCCCTCCTTGCCCTCCTCCTTCCTCTCCCCCTCTGTTTCTCCTTCCACCTCCTCCTCCACCTTCCCCTCTTCTTTCCCATCCTCTTCCCAATCCTTCTCCTCCTCCCTCTCCCCCTCCTTTTCTTCTTCCTCATTCACCCTATCAACCTCCTCCTCCCTCTCCTCTTCCTCCACCTCCTCCTCCTCACTGCAGGACTCTCTCTCTGATGGAGAATACAGCGCTGAGACTCCTGCTGACGTCTCCAAAGGTCAAGAGGTCACGGTGGACATCAGCACCTCCAGCAGCATCAAGAACAACGGTGAGTTTAAAGGATTATTCCAACAAATAATAAATAAATTCGATATTAATGAGGCCAAAATATTGTTGCCTGAAGGAGTGAAACTCATTCCTGATGCAACAGCGCCCCCTGCTGGTTTTTCCCATTCAGGAAATTCTACTTTCAAAAAGAGTGTTGGGATTTAAACTGATTATTATTTTTCAAAGGTTAATTGAAACTCAAAAAAAAAAAAAAAAATGCTACGAAACTAACCACAAAATAGATACATGTGGTTTGTAGTTCTTGATAAACAAATAAAATGAAATAAATGTTTATTGGCTTTATTGATAGATTGTTACGTCAGATTCAAATGTGGGGATATCGATTTTTTTTTAATATATTTTCGCACGCAGACTCCTGTCTGGTGAATCCTTGTTTAAACGGAGGCACCTGTGTGGAGGGCCAATCCACGCGCTGCCTCTGTCTGCCCGGATACGCCGGAGATTTGTGTCACACAGGTTTCGGCGTCTCACACACACACACACACACGCACACATCTTCCACACGCCAATTATTTCAATTCTTAATGGATGCGTCTTCATTCGCTTTTGAACCTTCAGACCTGGAGGTGTGTGAGCCGGCGTGGGAGAAGTTCCAGGGCTTCTGCTACCGTCACTTCACCCAGAGGCTGAGCTGGGAGGCCGCGGAGCAGCACTGCAGGATGTGTGGAGGACACCTGATCTCCATCATGACCCCCGAAGAGCAGGACCACATCAACGGTGAGACCTTAGGTCTAATAAATATCTTTTATAGCTTCAGCTGGAAACATCTGAAAGGCCTGAGTGAATAGCGGTCAACTTGTTTCTCAAATCTCCAACATCTACGCCACCCGTTAAAAAAAACTCAAAAAATGAACCTATATTTAATGATGTATACCTACGTACACAGCTGCACGCCCCCCTATAGTTATATATACAAAATAATATATAGAGACACATCATCCGAATGAACCTTTGGAATATAAAAGAAAATAGAGAAAGGCCTTTTTATTGTTGTGTCCAGACAAGACACAACAATGCGTCTTTCGTGTTTTATTGAAATGTTTCTGTCATGGGGTGGTGAAGCTGCCGTTGGTGTTTGGTCTGGAATCGCCGCCGTGAGATGAATATCTCGCATTCCTCCGTTCCACGGTGCGGGCCGTGGCGGGAACCCCAGATCCTACGTTCTGAGAAGAATTCCGTTTAAAAAGAAAGAAAAGAAAAGAAGCGACTTTATAGACCAAGAGTTTTTGGATGAAGGAAAAAAATCTCCTTTTCCTTTATTGGACACGCTGCATTTCGTGTCATTTGCGTGGTCCGACCTGAGTTTTGACTCCAGCCTCTTTTCTTCTTCTTCTCCTGTCGAATTCAGATAAATTCCGAGAGTATCAGTGGATCGGACTGAACGACAGAACCATAGAGGGAGACTTCCGCTGGTCGGACGGAAGTCCTCTGGTGAGTTCCTCTGTCCGAAGGTCAAAGGTCACCACTGGCCCCCTCCTCTTATTTATCACAACTTGTTCAAAGACTTTTTTTTTATGAGAATAAAAGCGGTTTATGAAAAAACATGGGCCCAAATATCCGGTTTGGATTTTCAAATCCTCCAATATCCTATATACTCCAGTCCAGTCAGACTCGAGTTCAGGGTTTCTTCTTCACGTGACTGTGTGTCGCAGCTCTACGACAACTGGTACCGGGCCCAGCCGGACAGCTACTTCCTGTCGGGGGAGGACTGTGCGGTGATGGTGTGGCACGACGGCGGCCAGTGGAGCGACGTACCGTGCAACTACCACCTGTCCTACACCTGCAAGAAGGGCGTGTGTGAGTTCCCCTGGGGGCCGCCGCAGCTTCGGGTCACATGACGTGGCGAGGAATCCATGGCTTGTGAATTTTCCGTCCCGCAGCTTCCTGTGCCGCGCCCCCCCGCGTCCCCCACGCCGAGGTCTTCGGGAAGAGGCGCCTGCGCTACGAGACCGACGCCCTGCTGCGGTACTACTGCGAGGAGGGCTTCGTTCAGAAGCTCCAACCTGTCATCAGGTGTCTGCCCGGAGGCCAGTGGGAGGAGCCTGAGATCACCTGCACGCCAGGTGAGTGCTTTCATTGACAGGCTAAACGTGTAGACGCCATCAGACGTTGCTAAAGCTGTTAGTAAGCCGTCCATCCCTCAATTCATCCATCCACCCATCCACCCATCCACCCATCCACCCATCCACCCATCCATCCATCCATCCATCCATCCATCCATCCACCCATCCACCCATCCACCCACCCATCCATCCACCCATCCACCCATCCACCCATCCACCCACCCACCCATCCACCCATCCATCCATCCACCCATCCACCCACCCATCCATCCACCCATCCATCCATCCATCCATCCACCCATCCATCCATCCATCCATCCATCCATCCATCCACCCATCCACCCATCCACCCACCCATCCATCCACCCATCCACCCACCCATCCATCCATCCACCCATCCGCCCACCCATCCATCCACCCATCCACCCATCCAAGGCTGTGAACGTCCCTACTTCCTGTCTCTCCATCCTGCAGCTCATTGAGTAGAAGAAGACTCACTGACTTCATCTCCTCACCAGCATGAGAAGACCATAGAGGTCATGGAGGTCGTGGGTACAACCACGGAGAAAGCCACGCCCCCTTTCTGAGACATTCAGTGGACTGCATAAAGTCTTTTTTTCTTTCTCTTCTTATATTCCCATTCCTTTTTTTTCTCACCTGTCTCACATCTCACAAAAACTTTCCCGCCCATTTTCTGCATTCAGGGTAACGGTTCAAGCTTGATTTCTATTCACACCTGGCGTTAATATGTTGCTCACATCACATCCTCCTCTTTTTTGCACCGATCCAAAATACAAAAAAAACAACAACAAAGAACAAAGAAGAACATCAGAGATGAGATTTGGGAAAATCTCAATCTCAGGTGCATTTACACCTGGGCGGTGGAGTGATCAATACCTGATCGCAAACCCATCATCAATAACACATCAATACAGATGTAAGCCAGTAATTATCTGTATCAGTAATGGTCCAGAGTTCGTACGTTAAGCGCATGGAGAGATAAATCTGTTCTGTCGCAGATTTACTTTTGGGATTAAAGAGAAAAAAAAACATATCTTTAACTAACATATATTTTTTTAGCTTAGAATATAATGTTATGAATAATAATAATGAATAATATAAATACAATAAGAATCTATCTAATAAATTGATTGGTGTGGAATTTCAAATAAATCAAAATGGATCCAATTTGATACGAGACTTTAAAATGTGATTGTTTTTGCTCATGTCACATAATTGATTATTGATTTAACTCCATAAAAAGTAACACATTAAAGGAAAAGTCTAACTGCACAATGTCTCTTGGATCAATTTCCTGTTTGTGCAGATTTGAGATTGTGAATTGTGAAAAGCTGTTGACACGGTGCGGTCATCACGGCACTAAAGATGCTCTTTAGGTTTCCGAGCTATTTTAATTGTTGGAGGATGAGAGAAATTTGACCTTTTTCTTTCACCCAAAAATCGCATTTGAAACATAACAGAACAAAGCATTTCACTCATTTATTTTCATTTTTTACATTCATGTAGGTCTGTTTGATCAGGATTTATTCCAATTGTTGGATTATCTCTGTTGTAGCTGAGTACAAACGGTATTTCACCTTCAAGGTCACATGGTGCGTCATTAAATCCAACTTTAGAGTTAGGGGGTTAGTCACTCGAGAAATGAATCGCATATGAAAAAAAGTGTCGTGAAATAACTTGGCGCGTTATTTGGTGATGACAGAGTGAGAATAATAAATACTGAATTAATCTTGTTCCTGTTAGTGCAGCTCATTTTTATTCGGAGGCTACCTATAGCAATAGGCTCCGTACAGATGGGGCGTCCCGTCGGGGAATCCAAACGAGTGCACCCCCGCCTCGGGAACGCCCCCGCAGCGCCCCCTGGGCTTCCTGATGGGGAAGCGCACGCTGCCGTCTCTCAGCCACCCGCCGTCGCAGCGGTCGTAGTTTTGGAAGCGCCAGGCGGCGTAAAGATGGCCGACCAACGCCAGCTCAGCTCGCTGGTGCTGACACGCGTGTGCCGCCTGCTGGAAGGAAAATGACCCAGATGTGTAGAACACGGATCCTGTTGGAGGATGAAAAACCCACGTCAACACGTATGAACACAAATGAGTCAAATCACGTTGAGTTTGTCGTGTTGCGTTTTTTCTCATGTCTCATGTCTTTGACAAGTTTCCAGGGACAGAGACGGCCAAGCTTTTACCCACTGATGACTCCGTCTGTCAGACTTCATTGTCCTCTGTCCACCTACTGTTCGTCCCACTGTCTCACATCTGAAGGTCAGCCCGTCCTCACACAACGCTTCAACGGATTTACCAAAATCAAGATCTGCTAGTTCTGCTTTGGAATCATTTGTATGACGCAGATAACTAATCAAGACTAAAACACACCATAATAATAATAATTGTAAGAATAAATGCATATAAATATATATACATATATACTGTATATAGAGTGCCATTCAAAAGAGCAGTAAAGGTCTTTCAGGAACAAAGGGTTTTTGTAGCGCTGGAATACTTGATGCTAACGTGGGACACTGTTCTGTTCCATTTTCTGTCTCTTCAAAATCAAGAAAAAGAATCCGACTCTTACCGGACGTCTGAGACGTGAAGCAGAAAGCGTCGAACCGGTCTTGGTTTTTATCCTTTGGTCCATAACTGCGAACCCCAGAGAGCAGCTCGCCTCCGCAGGCGGGCCGGGGGTGGAGGATGGGGTACCGGACGGTTCCGTCCTGGAGCCACCCGGCATTGCACCAGTCCAGGCCTTCGGTCCAAGCTGCAGGAGGACACAGGTCCAGATTAGAGCTTATGCAGATGACATGTTGATGTTTGCGCTTGACGTTGTGGTACCTCTGTAGAGCTGGTCGTCTGTGGCCAGTGTTCCATCCTGCTCTACGCACGCCTCCTTGGCTTCCTGGAACGAGAATCTGTAGCGACCCTTTTTGCTTTGATATGGGAAGACCACACCTAGAAAAAAAACACACACAAAACCCCTTCAGCCACAATCTATCTCTTTTTTTCATTCCACCTTTACCTGTCGCAGGTAACATCTCAAAAGGTTGCGCTCCAGTCACCTTCCACCGTCAGCGTCACGATGACGCTCTCGTCCTCGACGCCGTTAATGAGCTCGCAGCGGAACCTCCCTCCGTCCTCCAGCTGGAGGAGTGTGATGTGCAGGGAGGCGTCCATGGAGTGAGCGTTCCTCAAGGAGGCCCGTGGGCCCACGCGACCGTAGGGCCTGGAGGCGCGTGCGTTGGATATCATGACGATGTTCTCCTGACCCGCGTGTTCTCTGTCCAGCTTGGTCCACTTCACTCGGTAGTGGCTGGGTTTGGTTCTCAGGATGCACGGTAAGGTGACGTTATCTCCTCGCCGCCCGGCGACCTCGGCATACACTGGCGGCTCGATCAGGTACTTCAGCTTCGTGTCTGGAGAGAAAATGGCGTCCGGCACTAGTGGGTGTTTGGGAGTATCACCTTCAGATCCTGTGTGCACTGAAGTCATGCACGTTCATTTCAGCTTAAAGGGAATATTTAATGAGCTTCCTGTTTTGATTGGGTGGACGTCCGGACTCTACCTGCTCCTGTGTCCGCGGTGGACTGAGCTGCAGACCAGCTGATAGTTGTGAGCAGAAGAATCACAGCACAGTTCATGGTCAAGGTCTTCACTCAACCCGCTCCTGGAATCGGTACGAAAACCAGCAACACTTTCTATTTCATTAATCTGGCAAACATCACATTTACAGTATTATTCGTTTTTCCGTCATCTGATCTAAGCAAATTTAAGAGAAAAAAAAACTCAGTTCAAACCAGTGAAGTTGAGAAGTTTCGTCCTTGAGATGTTTGGTCCCACATGATCATGATGAGTTTTTTCGAAATGGTCCAATCAGTCGTGGCTTCAGAGCTGTTGTGTCCCGTTAGTGGCTTTGTCCAGCACTCCGTCTCTCCCTCTCTCTCTCTCTCTCGCTCTCTCTCTCCCCATCCCTCCCTCTGTCCATCATATGGTGCAAGCTGTTGCGATTTTTTTTGTGGTCAGATGCGAGAGGCCAGCTGAAGATAACTGGTCCCAACACACAAAATCAAACAGGTCCCAGGATAACACGATGATAACACAAACACACATTTTTATTTCCAGCTGCTATGGTCAAACGGCATATTGAGTGAATGTGGAGAACAGAAGCTCGTGTGTGTCCTCGGACCACAGAGCTTCATACATTGTGGATACGGGAAGCCAACACAAGGGCCACATTGTGACTGCAGGCGGCGGACACGCAAACACAAACACGGCCTAATGTGGAGAAAAGATGATTCTCTCTATTGTCCTTCTCCATCAATGGGGTTCTATGTCCTACCAATTAGTATTCAGCCAAACCTCTGGGATTTGTGCCGAGTTTAATCCATATGATGTTTCCATTCACCCACTTCCCGTGGGGTTATAAGTCTGGAGCTAGGTTTAGGGTTTTGGTCAAGGGTTGCTGCCAGAAAGATGAAAGTTGGTCCTGGGGGCTTTTCAGGGACCCCGAAGGCGCTGGACATTGGGAAATGGGTGAACGGTCAAGACGCACCCGACTGTCTCGCGTTTCGTCCACTTCCCGATGTCCGAGCGACACGGGACCGAGACCAGCGCGCTCGGGGTCCCTGAAAAGCCCCCAGGACCAACTTTCATCTTTCTAGCGGCGACCCTTCACCAAAACCCTAACCCTAGCTCCAGACTGATAGGGGGTATAAGCCTGTGATAAGGGTTAGGGATTTTGGGGTTCTTGAACTTTTTTTTTTAAAACACGTAAATGACCTAAAAATTGTCTAAGCTTAGCTTTTTTATGAAGAGGTCCTCAGTCTCGTGGCCTGTCATTTCCATTATGAATTTTTTTCAGTTTAAACTTGGCCTTCAACCAAAGTCATACGATTTAGACGCTGGTGTCAAATGAACGACTATTAGAAGGTATTAGATCTGATTGCATTTCTCTCTTTTTGTTTAGTATAGCAACCGCAGGCGAGCCGGTCCAGCCTGTCGTCGCGCAGCTGTGCGTGACTTTGTTGACGTGAGCGGAGACGAGTGGCTCCGGGTGAATGTGTCACACTGACGGATTGGTGAGTTAAAAAAACAAAAACCCTGACAGCTCAAAGAGGCTCCGCCCCCCTGACCCAGGTCGTACCTGTATGCACCTGCCTGTCGTGCAGGTTGCTGCAGGTTCCGATGTTGTCTTTGCATACTGTACCTGGATCTGACCTTTGACCCTTTCCGATGAACACATCTTTGTACTTGGCAGAGGTGGAACATGTGCCATCCGTCTCATTTCACACTGTTAACATAAGTAAAAGAAAAGGAAATCTGAATCCGCTTCGTACTTTTTCGAGTTTGAAACCGGACTTCATTTAAGGCTATACAAAAAAGCATCGATTTAAACTATTTAATCTACACACATTCCTGAGTGAAGCTGCGATTCTATCACATGACAAATATTTATCTGACATCTTTTTTTGTTTGTCACATGATCATGTTGTGCTGATTATGGCGTGACCTGAGAAGGCCACTCGGGAATGTGGGCGCTTCGCTATAAAAAAAAATCCATATTGACAAAAAATGTGCATATTTAGATAGATTTATTGGTCATTTTCATCTGGACTAAAAACACACACACACACACACACAGTGTGGAGCCCGAGGCCGTGCGGCCCATCCCTCAACGGGGGAGTCGGTTGAGGGACACGTGGACGGCCTGTGATGCAGATATGGATCTGAGAACTGGAACATTCCCAAACCTGCTTCTGTTCCGCCCTGGGCTCAGAAACTCTCGTTACTCAACATCCCTCCACTCCATCTCACCCTGCAGCCCGCACTTAGTTGAAAAAAGTCTGGTAGAAATGAAATTCATTCATTCCCGAAATGGAAACAGCATGGAGAAGAAACGGAGGTTTTTGTTATCCATGGTTCTGCAGTCAGAATATGGCACTCCAGTCAAATTCATAAATAAGGCCGAACAAACCCGCAGAGAATGTTCTCATGATACAAGAATAATATCAGGGATTTGTTTGCCATTAAAGAGGAAATCTCTTCGTCTCGTTTGTTGGCACGGACTTTGACCCGACCTGGAAGAAAGGTCTTGGTGAGACACAGTCCGTGTTTTGTTTTTTGCGTGGCACACATAGTTGTTGTGTGTGCAGCGTGCAGTGAGTAAAACCACATCAAGGCTCCCCTGTGCATCTGCAGGTGAAGTGTGAAGGAGCTCCTAACGTATGTTATCTCACGCCGACGGGTTCTGGCTCGCCTTTATCTGCTTTCGTCTGGTGCCTCCATGGAGCCCCTATTGATAGCCCCCCCCCCCCCCCCCCCCCCCCCCCCCCCACCCCCCCCCCCCCCCCGCGGGCGCCGGGCTGCTTTCGTCTGGTGCCTCCATGGAGCCCCTATTGATAGCCCCCCCCCCCCCGACCCCCTCAACCCACACACACACCTCTCTGATTGGGAGATTGTGTTATCAGTGGGGCCCCAGAGACCAGCAGCTGCGCCGATGGAGTGACAAGAAGGAATCCACGTCCACGACCGAGGGGGAGGAAAGAAAAAAGAAAAAAAACACACACACTGCGGCACGCCACGTTTGTTCCGTCGCCGCCCACTAGAGGCGGGAGGCGCACACGCCACGTTTCTGTGTAAGGCTGTTTACAGCAGATTATTATTCTTTCTTTCAATGCCAGTTCAATCTCCAGCTGAAAGATGTAATCATGCAATGTTAATATGTTATAATACGAATCATATCACGAACCTGTGTGTCTATATTTGTCGTTATTATAACACGCCTCCTGCGTTGTGTGGCGAAGGACCACTTTCGGTTTCAGAGGTCACCACCGGCCTTCCCAGGACCAGTGTGCGTGCTCGGACGCCTGGGGATCTCTGAGAAGGTTCGGAGTGGCCACCTCAGGCCGGCCCTCCAGGTTTCGTTGAAAAAACGTTCAGACGAGTCGAGACTCGTTGGTGAGGCCCGAAGTCAAAGCGTTGGGTTTCCTTTCAAAAGAAAACCAAAAGTTGAGCTAAGCTAAAGGCTTTCTTCGAGAAAAAAAAAAAAAGTTCCCTCTTTGGTCGGAATGAGTCATTATAAACCTAAAATATGAAAAACAAGGAATGAAGTGTCGGTGTTTGAGCTGAATGTGTTCCTGGTACAAACGGGGGACATTTGTCTTTTGTTGGTCCAAGAAAACAAAGACAACGCGTGCGTGTGTGTATGAGAGACCAAAAACAAACTAATGAGATATTTCGGGGAATATGGCGTGAAGGTGAATTGCGGCCTTTGTGCGACAGGAAGTTGAGGCCTGGGACTGGTCGCAGCCTCCGGTGGACGCCTGTGGTCTAAAGTGGACATTTTTGGGATTCCTCCCAATCAAAACAACATTCTTCAGCTGTGTGTAGAAAAGAGCGATGGAGGTTGCTGATACAGGTGAGTGACACCTCTTATCGGGAGGGGGCGGAGTCATGTGATCACTGGCTTTTTCACACCCTCCTCTCCTGAGGGTTTTTACGAATTTATTTCAAAAGACGCCACACGCTGTGGCCCAAAAAAACGATTCAAAGGCCAAAAGAGCCAAACGCTTTTCGTGTGGTGATTCCCGATTTTGGGGGGTTTTCCGATAAAGAACGAGACGTTATGTTTTCGTTTCCTCTTGGCCTTCTCTGATTGGTTAGATGTTTTCAACAAAATGATTCAGTTCACAGATTAAAATTGCACCACATAACGTTTAGCACGACTCCTGAGCCAACGGCAACTAGAATCAGAATATGCGCAGGAGTTAAACCTGGTGCAGAGCGCAAAGTGAAAGACATTAACGCACACGCGCACACGCACGCACGCACACACACAGGCACGCAAACACGCACACACGCACACACGCACACACACACAGGCACGCAAACACGCACACACACAAACACACACACCCACACCCGCACACATACGCACACACACAGGCGTGCGCACCCGCACATGCACACACACACACGCAAACACGCACACACGCACACACAAACAGGCACGCAAACACGCAAACACGCACGCACACGCACGCACACACACACACACAAACACACACACCCACACCCACACCCGCACACATACGCACACACACAGGCGTGCGCACCCGCACAGGCACACACACACGTGCACACACACCCGCACACACACAGGCACACACACGCACACGCGCACACACGCACACACACACACCCACACACACAAACACACACACACACACCCACACCCGCACACATACGCACACACACAGGCGTGCGCACCCGCACAGGCACACACACACGTGCACACACACCCGCACACGCACACGCGCACACACGCACACACACACTTCCTGTTAACCCGTGAGATTTGTTGCATAATGGAAAAGGATCGATTGATCAGAAAGCGGAGGAGTGGAGGGGGCGGAGCCAACAGGAGGCAGGTCTGTGGGTGGGCGTGGCCCAAACTGAACAAAAACACACAAACATGTCGGGCCACTCTCGAGTCTCCCGGATCTTCTGCTTCCAAACGCAACCCCCCCTCACACACACACACACACACACACACTGCAGCCTCCTGTCTCTGCTCTCAGGACGTCCCGGTGTGACAGAGAGAGAGAGACCGAGTTCCGCTGCCGGATCTCTTCTCAGCGCGGCTCCACCATGACGGACGCGGCCACCAACATGCGGCTGAAGCTGCCGGTCACCTGCTTCATCCTGGAGATCATCCTCATCATCCTCTTTGGCGCGCTGGTGCAGTACGACCACGACACGGACGCCGGCAAGTGGCACAACCAGACGCACGGCCACGACGACTACCAGAACGACTTCTACTACCGCTACCCCAGTGAGTGCCAGAGGTCAAAGGTCACGCCGAGGCCTCGATTATCACTGCGTTAGTCTCGCACAAATGTTCTCATGCTGATTTGACTTTATTCACTTCATCTCTGGAAAATATTGCGTGCCAGAGATTCCAAAGTCAAGAAGCGAAGTACTATGCCGTATATTGACTTTTTCTTTTTTGCACCTGAGAGAATCTCGAAAAAAACCCAAAAACCTTTGCCTTGTAGTACTAGAGGGCGTCGTCTCTCACTCCCGTTTTTCCGTTTAAGCCTCGGAGCAGGAAGTCATTATTTCGCTTGGCAAACACTTCTCGTCGTTAATGATGTTTAACACAACTGGTTTTCCCCGGAGGTTTCTGTGTGTGACCAGCTCTTCTCTAACTGGGCCATTTATATGGATGGATTGTGTGGAGAGAGAGAGAGAGAGAGAGCGCCGCTTCACTCATGAGAGCCTATCAAATGCTCGTTACCGCTTCACGCAAACTCATCCTCATGAATCCATCACCACCAATTCCCCAAAAACGAACTTTAGTAACCATAGGGTGTCTTGTTTGTAGGTTTTATTAGCTTGTACAAACGTGATCCAATCCCTGTTTCAATGCTGAGACTGAACTTAGTTAAAGTCCCCAAAAGTTTCAAGTTGGAGCCTGATCCACGTGGACTCTTCATGGCTCGACAGACACATGGGCTAATGCGTATATTTCAAAAAACCATAAAGTCAACAAACGGTGAATTGGTGGATTGGAAAGACGAAATTGACCTCGTTTCAAGATCTCCTCAAGGCTGCGGAGGTTTCTACCTGAAAGATCTGCTTTAGCTGGGTGTGTCTCTGACTTATTTTCCTTCAGGAGATTGTCTTTATACACCGAGCTCACCTTCACCAGCTCATTCATCTACAACATCTCTGCAGGTTAGAAAAAGAGTGTGTTACCCTTCGCGGCCAGAGATAATGTTTAACCTCACACTTCGTGGGAAATTCCCCGCCATAAACAGGATCGTGCGCATCTTGTAAATCCAGTGTGCGTTTTAAAGTCCACGTATTGTCTCCACAGGCTGGCGTCAGATAAGAGAGGTGACGTAACAGAAGGTGAACAAAGCAAACTGCTGACCCTTTGAACAAACATTTTCACTGAGAGGGCAGATTTTCTTGGAAAAGTTTAGTATGATTTAAAATTCTAATTGAGGAAATTCAATTTTTTTTAAATTTCATTTACACGTTTTTTTTTGTTTTTTTTTTTACCAATTCTGTGAATGTGGCTCTGTGTATCTGGGACAAAAGACCCTCGGGGACGCCGGCAACACCTCCGGCCCGGGCGTGCCAATTAACGGTTGCCACGGCGACAGCAGCCACGGCACCGTGTCAAATGATCTGCGTGTGTCAGTTCAGGACAACAATAATAATCATAATAATGAGAGTTGGACAGCAGCGTTTGCAGAGTGAATTTTTTTCTGAACATGAATCAGTTCCAACGTGGAGTGAAAGAAGAGTTGTGTAACTGGGCTCACTCCCACCGGCTGCTTTCAATGACAAAGCCTCGGTGAGGCCACTGAGGCTTTAGGTTTCAATCGTTTCCTCCAATTCTGAGCCTTTCGGAAACACGGCTGGCCTCCTTTCAGAAAACTCGAGGCTTGAGTTTTATTGTGACATTTCCCGCATTTTGATTTATTATGAAAACGCCATTTTTTAAAAATTGTGTGATACTTCTGAAGTTGTCTTTTATTGTGAAAAACTCCAGGGTGCAGTTTTATTTTGAAAAGTCTGAAGTTGTGTTTTCTTGTGTTTTATTTTTCCATATTTTGATTTATTATGAAAACTCCATTTTGTTTTATTGTGTGATACTTCTGAAGTTGTCTTTTATTGTGAAAAACTCCAGGGTGCAGTTTTATTTTGAAAACTCTGAAGTTGTGTTTTCTTGTGATTTTTTTTCCGCATTTTGATTTATTAAGAAAATTCCATTTTGACTTCTGAAATTGTCTTTTATTGTGAAAAACTCCAGGCTTAAGTGTTATTGTGAAAAAAACTCCAGGGTGCAGTTTTATTTTGAAAACTCTGAAGTTGTGTTTTCTTGTGATTTTTTTTCCGCATTTTGATTTATTATGAAAACTCCATTTTGACTTCTGAAGTTGTCTTTTATTGTGAAAAACTCCAGGGTGCAGTTTTATTTTGAAAACTCTGAAGTTGTGTTTTCTTGTGATTTTTTTTCCGCATTTTGATTTATTATGAAAACGCAATTTTTTAAAAATTGTGTGATACTTCTGAAGTTGTCTTTTATTGTGAAAAACTCCAGGGTGCAGTTTTATTTTGAAAACTCTGAAGTTGTGTTTTCTTGTGATTTTTTTTCCGCATTTTGATTTATTATGAAAACTCCATTTTGACTTCTGAAATTGTCTTTTATTGTGGAAAAAACTCCAGGGTGCAGTTTTATTTTGAAAACTCTGAAGTTGTGTTTTAACTCAAATCCTTTTTCATCAGTCCAAAACTAGACTCATTTTAAGCTTTACCTTTTCTTTTTTTTCCCCATCAGTTTTTGAAATCATTCGTCCTTCATTGTCTCCTCATGCTTGTTGGGTTCTCTCCGTTGTGCAGGTTTCCAGGATGTGCATGTGATGATCTTCATCGGTTTCGGCTTCCTCATGACCTTCCTGCAGAAATACGGCTTCAGCAGCGTGGGCTTCAACTTCCTGATCGCAGCCTTCGCCCTGCAGTGGGCCACGCTCATGCAGGGCTTCCTCCACGGCCTGCACGGAGGCAAGATCCACGTGGGGGTGGAGAGGTGCGTATGCGCGGTGGCGCGGGAAGCGCAAAACAGGCAAAAATAGGCCACGCTTAGGTCACACATCAAAACATGCCTTTTTTATATTTTCTTGAACTGCAACTTTCCCCTCTCAGTATGATCAACGCCGATTTCTGCACCGGCTCCGTGCTCATCTCGTTCGGAGCCGTGCTGGGTAAGACCAGCCCGGTCCAGCTGCTGGTCATGGCCATGTTCGAGGTCACGCTCTTTGCCGTCAACGAGTTCGTGGTGCTCACTGCTCTCGGGGTGAGTTACTGGTAATTAGGTCAGTAATCAGATGAAATTAGATTAGCCCCAAAAAAAATATTTCTAGATATATATTTCTAGAGATCTATAGCTATAGAAATGTTTTTATATATGTACTGGAGGTCAGATGTTTGAAAACAGGGGAACGTATGTGTATTTATATATAGATATATATGAAAATAAAGAATACATTTCAAATGATATGTACCTTCACCAGATGACTGTGTTTCAGGCCAAAGACGCCGGAGGCTCCATGACCATCCACACCTTCGGGGCCTACTTCGGCCTGATGGTGACCCGGGTCCTGTACCGGCCCAACCTGGACAAGAGCAAACACAGGAACAGCTCCGTGTATCACTCGGACCTGTTCGCCATGATCGGTAAGCACGCGTTGCTTTATTCAAATGTAATAAATGAATTGATTCTTGATTGAACTTTGGCTTTTCTGTATTTCCTTCATGTTTCAAACAAAAATCGGACTGTATGATATTATTGATTTGGCATAGATGGACATAAAGACACATGTAATAATAATAAATAAATGAATGAGTAAATGAAGTCAAATCTTTCTTTTTATTTGATTTGATATTATTTTGCAGTTAAACGTGACCACAGTTGTCCGTGTTGTGTTCAGGGACCTTGTACCTGTGGATGTTCTGGCCCAGTTTCAACTCGGCCATCACGGCGCACGGAGACGACCAGCACCGCACGGCCCTGAACACCTACTACTCCCTGGCAGCCTGCACGCTGTCCTCCTACGCCATGTCCGCCCTCACGGCGCACGACGGCAAGCTGGACATGGTGAGGCTCAAGACCTCAAATCTTCCTTTTTACATGCAGCCCATGTTCACCAAATAGCAGTGACACGAGGAATGAGTCGCATCACGTCAGGTGACCCGAGTCCAACCCTTGAAGTCCAGATGGAACAAAACCGCAGTGATGCTGGTCCCAACCTGAGCCCGCTGACGGGAGAGTTCTGCCAATCAGCTGATCAATACATTCCAATCAACACCTGGTGGCACCCTAGACATTGGAATTGGAAGCTGGAAGTTTTATAGTGTCACACATCCTGCGCATACATTAGGTGTTAGAATAAAAACATTTAGGCCAAAAACATAATTTGGGAACATTTGACTGTGAATTGCAATGTTCTGCATCTGTGAACACCTTCAATAGCCTATAATGAACAAATAATCAATCAAAAAGAACACCTCCTCAGGTCCACATCCAGAACGCAGCCCTGGCCGGAGGGGTCGCCGTGGGAACGGCCGGTGAAATGATGCTGACACCTTATGGCTCCATGATCGTGGGCTTCCTGGCCGGAATCATCTCCGTCCTGGGCTTCAAGTACCTCTCAGTAAGGGCCGCTCACAGAGGATTGTGTTTTAAATTGAAATATCTACATACGTCTACATATCTACTATCTACATATTATTATGATTATGATTATGATTATGATTATGATTATTATTATTATTATTATTATTATCATTATTATTATTA
>JAFBJU010001221.1:125239-180799 GCA_016785305.1 Colistium nudipinnis
CCTCCTCCTCCTCCTCCTCCTCCTCCTCCTCCTCCTCCTCCTCCTCCTCCTCCTCCTCCTCCTCCTCCTCCTCCTCCTCCTCCTCCTCCTCCTCCTCCTCCTCCTCCTCCTCCTCCTCCTCCTCCTCCTCCTCCTCCTCCTCCTCCTCCTCCTCCTCCTCCTCCTCCTCCTCCTCCTCCTCCTCCTCCTCCTCCTCCTCCTCCTCCTCCTCCTCCTCCTCCTCCTCCTCCTCCTCCTCCTCCTCCTCCTCCTCCTCCTCCTCCTCCTCCTCCTCCTCCTCCTCCTCCTCCTCCTCCTCCTCCTCCTCCTCCTCCTCCTCCTCCTCCTCCTCCTCCTCCTCCTCCTCCTCCTCCTCCTCCTCCTCCTCCTCCTCCTCCTCCTCCTCCTCCTCCTCCTCCTCCTCCTCCTCCTCCTCCTCCTCCTCCTCCTCCTCCTCCTCCTCCTCCTCCTCCTCCTCCTCCTCCTCCTCCTCCTCCTCCTCCTCCTCCTCCTCCTCCTCCTCCTCCTCCTCCTCCTCCTCCTCCTCCTCCTCCTCCTCCTCCTCCTCCTCCTCCTCCTCCTCCTCCTCCTCCTCCTCCTCCTCCTCCTCCTCCTCCTCCTCCTCCTCCTCCTCCTCCTCCTCCTCCTCCTCCTCCTCCTCCTCCTCCTCCTCCTCCTCCTCCTCCTCCTCCTCCTCCTCCTCCTCCTCCTCCTCCTCCTCTCTATGTACTCAATTATACCACTCTGGGAAACAAAGGAGGAGAAAACACCCCTTCATTCAAGGAGGCAAATCAAAGCCACAAATCCTTCCAGCTGAGTCCACTATGTCCCGCCCCCCCCCGTCCCGGGACATGTCTCCTGTCCGCCAATCAGAAGCGTCCACAGTTTTATTATTTTTTCCACTACAGACTCTGAAAAATGCAAGGTCAAAGGTCAAAGAGGCCACAGGCGCACGCACCAGCGCTCCTCATCCTCATCCTGGGACGAAGGTCCGGCTCCGTCCTGCGTCCACCGCCATCTTGACGATAAAGACCAGAACTGCAGGACGGCCGTGATTCGTGTGCACGGCTGAATATTGATTATTGATCTGATCAGCCCAACTTTTCGAGCTACGGTTCATTCTCCTTTCACTGTCTTTTTGAAAGCGTTATATTCTCCATTTCAAATTCCCTTTAATTCTCTAAATTGGTCTATTATTATACTATATTGTTATTTCTGTTTTCTGTGAGTGTCAATTTTATTTGGGACTCGTGGCTGTTTGGTCGGGTCATAAATCGGTGACTTCATCTATAAACAGAAGAATGTCAGAAAACATGATTCGAATTCATAATAATAAACAAAAAAAAAATCTTAATTCTCTTTGGTTTTTTGAACAACTTTGTTGCCAATTCAAACCTTTTCCTTTTTAAATATTTGAATGGAGCAAATAAGAGAAGAGAAAATCAAAATCATCATTGGAATCATGAGCGTGTTGTATGTGTCACGTGTGAAAAAGAAAACCTGCAGGATTATCCCATGATGCTCGGCTCATCTCAGAAATGTCTTTTCTTTTGTCATGTTGTTCATAAGGTGGATTTTTTTTTCTTGCTCCCACTTCTGGAGGAGGAGGGCGGATTAAAGTGAGGATAATCTCTAATCCGGGCCTCCTCCTCCTCCTCCTCCTCCTCCTCCTCCTCCTCCTCGTTCCTTCAGCTGCCGGATCCTCTTCCACTTTATTCATGAGGAATGGAACGTGGGGGAAAACAAGCAAAATGAAAATGGCAGCTGTTTGTTTACGCGTTCCCACGACTCCATGCCAATTAAGCATCGTCATCCCGTGGTCCGCTTGTCTCCCCTGATTAGACACCCCTCAACAGACGGGACGGGGACGGGGGACGGGGGACGGGGGGGCTGCAGGATCATTCACTCTTTCATTGATTTAACTGCTGATTAATGGGATTTATTATTGGGCAATTCTTTATGTTCTTTAGGAGCTGTTAAAGTTTGTGATTAACAACACGGTCAATATAAGACATTTAAAATCAATTGAAAAAACGAGCGATGAAAGAAAAATGTTATAAAGCAGGTCAGAAAATTGGAGAAACACATTTGACTTTCTTTTTCCGCTCATAATTTAAGTTACAGCAGTTCAAATAAAATGGGAAGATATTTTGATAGTGAGATAAACAATCATCCTAATAATAATCACATTTTAAATTGTTTCAAAGAAAGCTATAATTCTATAAACTATTTTTATACCAAAGATACAAACTGGTGCAAGTTTCGTTGCAGTTTGATGTTTTCAAATCGGACATTCCGTCAGCGAAATCTAAATGCACTCTTTCTCTGAGCTGCAAAGAAAATGTTTCTCGTTTTTTTTCTCCTCCGGGCCAGCAGGGGGCGGTGATGCTGCGGAACTCACCTGAGCACCTGATGACCTCTGACCTCTGACCTCTGGAGGAGGAACAGGAAGTTCCAGGTTTTTAAGGATGTCTCATCCAGCATGTGTCAGGTAACTCTTCTCCTCCTTTGAAAAAAAAGTAGGAATATTTTTTTTTTATAACATGACCCCTCCTCTCGTCTGTCCGAGAATAAAAAGAACCGGGAATTTATTTCATGGGAAATAAAAAGAATGTAAATCAGTTTGTGATAATGCTCCTTCTGGTAAGTTTTGTGATTTCATTCCTTTAAATATATTTCTATGCTCTATTCAAAAGCTGAAAAACAAAATCACATTTAAATCATGTGACCAAAACGTGCTTCTTCAGCTTTTGGAAAAGTTCCTGATCCAAGCGATGTAGATGAACTTTTCTTGGAGCGTCGCAGTTCCAATTTATCAGTTGAATATTATTCTGGTCTCTTCATCTTCGTAGATGTGACAACGGCTGTGAGCTCATCCCCAGCTTGGACGTAAAGACACGAAGCTCAGTCTGAAATGTGGTTTTAAATCGGCCTCCTATTCTGGAATCCCGCTCGGGGCTTCTGGGTAAAGACCCCTAAATTTGATTCCCAGCTGTGATTGACAGTTTGAAAGTTGTGCTTGGTTTCGTCATATTGATAAAAAGCCCCAGCATGCTCTCTGCCTGCGGTGGCATTAACATGAGAAAGCTCTTATTTGACCTTTGACCTCCTCTTTGTGACGCCCAGACGGCAAATTGTTGCAGTGGTCCCGGCTCCTCCGGGCCCGGGCTCAGTGTGGACGGGGGTCTCTCCATCAGGTCCTAAAATGGCAAAGTCAGTTCCCATACACTGCCCCCCCCCCACCCACCACACACACAAACACACACACGCAAACACCGCCCCACACACACACACGCGCTCCCACACTCCTAACCAGACAGGCTGGAGGACTCGTAGCTCCTGTCTGCGCCTCCTTTTCTTGTCTGAGTTTTAATGAAGAGCGGGGGGACCCGTGGAAGGAACATGATTAGGGGGGACCCTGAGATTGTGAGGCCATAGACTGTGTGTGTGTGTGTGTGTGTGTCTTAATCCCACGATGGAGTCCTGCGTTTCACCATCAGAGCCCGACGCACTTTAACATGTGGTGACACCCTAAAAAATCCCAAACTTGTTGTTTGTGGCTCTACAGATGCGTGTGTGTGTGTAAGAGGGATAATGCGTGTCCGAGGGTCACGCCGCCTTCGGGGGCCGCTCACCCTGAAAGGATTTAATCAGTCTACATTTCACTGAAAGGGTTTGAACATCCCATAATGCTCTAAATGGTCGGATTTAAATCCCATTGAGTTTTACGGCTGAGATTTATAGGAGGAATCAGAAAATAAATGTCTCTAAAGAAGTTAGAAGTTGTACTTAAAGTTATTTGACGGATACTGGGAATTATTTTTTTTATCGTCCCAGTGGGATTTTTTTTACCTGAATTTTGACAATTTTTTAAAATACAAAATATGTTTTTCTATCCTCAGAACAGAAAACCAGTGAAAATCATTTTTTATTGTAAAATAATAATAATGCTATTTTAAAATTTTTCCTCTCACAGATCCGATGTTTTCCTCGGTGGTGGATTTGGTCTCGTCCATCTGCCGTTGTCGTGGAAACGGAGCGACGCCTGAACCCGACCACCGACATACGAGTAAGCATCTCTCTTCAGGTCACCTGCGCTGGTGACGTCATGATTTATTTATTATTATTATTATTTATTCTCCACATCTGTATAGGTTGGTTTTACGCTCTGTTGAGCATGTCTGTGAAGGTCCTCAGTCATCCAGGTCATGGTAATATCAAGTGCGACTGGTTCTCGAGGACGAAGACATGTTTCATTTTCTCTAAAGTTCCATTTCTGTGTGTGGGGGAAAAAGAAAAATGGTTCAAAGGTCGAGGTGAAAACAGGTGTGTTGAGATTTGGCCCGAGTGTCTCCGTAATCACGGACTCTCACTCCTGATTGTCCATTGTCCCGGACATCTCCGTCCTCTCCTCCCCAGGGGGTGGGTGGAGGTCAAGTGTTGACTTCCTCTTCCTGGGTTCATGTGGAGAGCTGGGTCCACGGCCCCTCACCCAGGTGATAATGGAGGGGTTTGTGGAGCAAACGGTTGCCATGACTCCCGGAGCCAATGTTTGGCTTCTAAAATGAGCATTTAAATCTTTTAGCTGACGTGTTTATATGAGAATAATCCGGGATGACTTATTTCCACATACATATGCACAGACTGACCACTGAAAGTGTTTTTTTTACATGTGTGTGTATATATACACAATTCTCAGCACGTCTGTATTTAGAGCAGGATTTTATTCGCAGCTCATCTTGACTCAATGTGTCTGTAATGAGACAAAATTCGTCACGGTTCCTTTCACATGGACCATAAGGGGTCGAAAGGTCAGAGCATCAGGAGGCCTCTCAGCATTCAACAGCTCAAATCGTTCATTTAAGCAGCGGTTGTTTTAGTGTATTCTTTTTATTTTTGATTCCAGTTTCTTGTACGCATGGAGGTGTGGCAATTATCTATAACTTTGAAATGATTTATTGTATTATCAATCAAAGTGCAATTTTGAAAAGTCAGATCACATTCCAGATTCCTCTTTTTCTTTGGAGGAATGTCTTTTGTCCTCTGCGCGTCTTCTGGCGCGTCCAGCTCGGAAGTGAATGAACCCTGAAGAAAGAAATAAAACTCTCCATTCACGAAGTTCATCCCTGGTGGTCTCACCAGGAAAATGAACTTTTTTCTGCCGCAAACGCACACGCAAACCCACGCGCGCGCTCCCACACACGTGGGGGCGGAGCTCTGGTGTCATCCAATCACAGCCCTTGAATGTGAAGGGGAGGAGGCGCGCCCCTGGATGAAGGTGTCCGTCGTGGAACGTTATGGCATGAAATGAGAACTCGGCGGGAGCAGATCAAACAATATATTTTCCCAGAATGCTTTTGATGACGCGACGTGGTCGTTCATGCTCTCTTTCGCCTTCGGGCCACGGAAGCGGACGTGAAATAACGTCAGGCGTAATCCTGCACCTCTCACGTCTCCATAAATTCATTTGTGTGTGCGCGCGCGTGTATCTACGTTTGCTTCATGCTCTCCGCAACCGCCACGCAGGCACGCGCGCACACACACACACACACACTGCCAGTTGCCAAGGCAACCAGGAGCTAGCACGAAAGCTTTGCAGAGAGGTGGAGCATGGCCCCAGCCTGATGAGCAACTGCCACCTTTTATGCCTGCGTGTGTGTGTGTGTGTGTGTGTGTGTGTGAAGGTGATCCAGTAATGTGCGTATTGGTGGATATTTTTGTATTGGCTCATAGTGAGACAGAGGAGGCGGGGCTAAAGTGACGTCCAGAAAGAGTAAATAACAGAAGATGCTGCTTAATAGGAATTTATTGAAGGAACTAGTTTCCCGAATCAGATCCCGACTGATAATTACAAAATGTGGAAACGTGTCCACCAGAACTCCAACTTTGCATCATGAGGAGAAAAAAATCTTGTTTTTAAATAGGAAAAAAAAAAAAAAAAAACACTTTCGAGGAAACTATGACATCACTGCGATGATCCATACTTTAGTTGAGGAGCAGGAAGCTGTACGTGGAGTAAATCAGAACTTCATCATCGTCAGTCACGGTTCCACAGCTCAGACAAGCAGCAGAGCTTCCAGCGTGTGGCCAGCAGGCCCAGGGGTCAAAGGTCGTCTGAGGTCGTCCCGTGGGGATGTGCCGGTTTGTCTCGTCCGTTGAAGGCCGACAAAAAAGACACAGCAGGGGTGGACACGGATTTCCATCCAGCTGACCTCCCATTGTAACCGGGGGGGTCGGCGGAGGAGGTGGTGCTTTATGGGGAGGCTGACCTTTGACCTCTGGAAATAGAAAACAAACACGGGCCCTTTTTAATTTTCCATGGGCCTTAAATCACCAGGGACACGTGGTGATGTTCCACTTCACTCGATGGATTTGACCTTCTGCTCCGTGGTCAAGGTTCAGTGATTTGTTGTTGTCACAAATTGCTCATTTGAATGCTTTCCTCATTTCTGGCTTGGCGCCGTCGGCCATTTTGAATTTGCCGCGATGATATCAATGTTTCCTTCTTTCATTCAGCCAGACTTGCGACGTCACCTCCTGTGTCGGCGTCCGACTTCATCAACCTGGGAGAGCAGGAGAAACCCACATGGTGTCCAGAGAAAAAACATCTTTAATATTTAAGCGCATTCAAGTCATTTCCATCTTTTGAAAGCAAAATTGAATTAAAAAGTAAAAACACCATTTGGAGTTCGTGGTCTCCGAATGTGAGGCCCGTTCTGGTCTCTTTTCAGGACCCCGCCCCTCTCCGTGGTGTCGCACACCGTCCTGTGCGTGCGTGTGCGTGTGCGTGTGCGTGCTGGGACCTTGAACTTGAACCCCCCGAGGTCCCGTGCTCCTTTTGTTGGGCTGTCGGCATTAAGTCTTCACGCCCGCTCTCTCACCTCCTCGTCATCGGCTGATTTTTCGGGGGTACACCCATCTGGTCTGTGGCCAACGCCCCGGTGGGGGAATTTTGTTTTCCCAGAATGCTAATCTGCCCTCGAGGCGGTTTCATTCCCACACTCTGAGATCTGGGGTTTCTTCTTTCGTTTCTTTGGAGGAGGAGGATGACCTTCTGCTGGATTCCTGTCGTACCGCGATAAGTCAAAACGAGGTACGACCAGGTTCTACGTCTGCGGCGTGACTCCGGGTCCATTTAAACCGCTTCAATGTTTTTTTTTTTTAGGAATTTTCCGTAGAAACGCCAAGACCTCCCCGACATCTGAACCTTCACCTCCTTAACGAGTTCCGGACCCCCCGTGCGGCATTTCATTTAACGGGCCCGGAAAAGCACATTTACATTCAGTCTCCCTGGCTTCTCATTTTTTTTTTCTTCGCTGTGAAAGCGTCTCTGGCCTGAAAGTGTCGCGCTGCGTTATCCTCCATTTTATTTTTGAGAGATTTGAAGGCAGAATTAGGGCCTGTCATCAAAGCCTGACGTCACTAAAAAGGGGGATGCCTTTCATTTGAGATTTTTTTTGGTTTGGTTTTTGAAACGCTGAGGAAGAGGAGGAGGAGGAGGAGAGAGCAGCGCAGTGATTTAATCTGCTCATTTCTCTCAGCTCTTTTGGCTGTTGACAGGCAAGTGTAATGCTCCTTCAAGTAATGGAATCAGCCACTCAAGCAACACACGCTCGCACACGCATTCAGCCGCTGAAAGCACGCCTGATTTGCATATGAATGACATCACCGTAAAGTTTTTCGGAGGAGTTTTTTGGGCGGTTGGGGAGGAGGAGGTGCCGGAGAGGAGCGCCGTGAAAGGAGGAACATTAATCAAATCCCTTCCCGCTTCGGTGTCCCGCCTCCCACAAACGACTCGACATTCCAGGACAGGAATCGAGAGCGGAGACACCGACGGTTCGTTTCCGTCTCCTCCCTCCAAAAAAGTGGTCAGGAATTGAAGCGTGGCGCTTTTAAATCTCCCTCCTCAAGTAATAATCACCTCCTCGTCTCGAATTCAATATTGAATTAAGCTCAGCACCACCTTCCAATATTTGACCGTTTCCCGCCGAAATCCATTCAAACTCAAAGAAAGTCAAAAAAGAGATTTTATACACCATTTTTATGAGAAGTGAAAATAAGCTACTTATATTATATCATGGTAAAATGATGTGAAGTCAAAATGTCGCGTCATGCAAGCTGGAACATATCTTTTTTCGATTCTTTCCGTGCAATGGTGGATTCGCAGATAAAACGCTGTTTTCTCGAGATGTCCGGTGATTCGTCATCAGGTCCGAAAAAAGTTCAAAGGAATTGTTACTATTTGGAGGCATCCGACCACGTGGAGACGCGCTCTTATCTGGATTTATTCAAAGTAGAACAGCGTGGCCCCTTTTGGGGAACCATTTTGTCTCTGGGACGGTGGGAGACCGGTCTCAGAGGTGGACAGATCTGGACAGGTGCCCGCACAGCGCGCGCACCCGGAAAGGCCTCCTGCGGACGCATTCCTGCATGCCAATGGTCGTTCTGAGCAGCTCGTGAAAGGAGCGGCACTGAGACCTTGGACCTGAACCAGAACCAGACCATCAGCTCCTGTGTGCCTGTCAATCAAACGGTGGTGGCTTTTCTTTTTCTTTTTTTCTTTCACCGTCCGGTCCGATGGCGCGGCGACGCCATTCCTTTCCGTCTCACCATCCGATGATGTGGCCAGCGGCCATTTTGGGTTTTATGGCCCAAGGAGGCAGACCTCCGGCGTGTGTCTATTTTTTAATCTTTTCACGTCTCTCCACGTGACGTTGGAGCTCAAACAGCCGTTCCTCGGCCGTCCGTCCGACATGGCTGCCGGCGGCGTCCTCGGTCCACCGAGGCTTAATTCTCTTGGCAGCGTGACAGAAAACAGTGAATCAGATTACGAGGAGCAGGCTGGCGGCGCCAAGAAACCCAGAGAGGAGCCTGGGACGTAATGCGGTGGCCGGGTTAATAAGGCCACTCCAATATTGACACCTTTATATGAACTACCACTCATTTCAGCTTGTAAACAGGAGCGGCTGGTCAAGACTCTGCTGAGGGGGGCTCGCACGTGACCGGATAAGAGCGGGCTGCATTCCATTTCTTTGACGGCGGGATTCCCCTCCTTTGCATGACAATGCTAATGAATTGCGTGTGTGCGTCCGTGTGGGTGCGTCGGCCATATGTGGCGTCAGACGGCAGATCAGGAGGCTGCTGCTTTGTTTTGGTCTAAATTCCCCCCGTGTGTGTGTCCGTTGGCTTATTGCTCCTGGAAATTCCCATTTTTGGGGGGCTGTTCCAGGATGTGGTGTTCCTCGGGGGCAGATGTGACGACATCTAAAAAAAAACGTTTTTCTTTTATTGGAGACTCCATTCGCTTGACTGAGTAACGTCAGACTGGCACAAAACAAAAAAACACGTTTTTTTTCTGTTTTCAATGTAAACCTTTATTACTACTCCGAGACAGGAAGGCACAGGTGGCGAATTCGCGTCCGCAGCGCTGACTCTGCGTCACAGTCCAAAAACAATACAACACAAAGACGGCGTTGGATGTGCGTTGAAGGGAGAAAAAAAAAAACGGATTTTGGGAGAAGAGTGACTTCTTGGTGCCAGAGATGAAAAAATAAAAGAAATCAAGCTTATCCAGGCAGATAAGTAATGGTCTTGAGCACGGGCACGCTTTTCGGACGAAAAACACATTTTCCAAATTAGGCCGAGATGGTCTCTCTTTTGAATCAATTGCACAAACGCATGGAGGAAGATTGTCTCGAGTCAACACTTGCATAGATTATCGATGGTAATCCCCAAAATGGCCACTTCCTGAAAATGATTGGAGTGAACTAGGCTGCGCGATAGCCCTCGCTTTAGGGCGTGCGGGCGTGTGTCAAGGACAGGAAACGGAGGCCACGCGTGAATCCAGGGTTTTTCAAAGCATGCTGGGATGTTTTTTGGAGGCGCGGCGTGTGCTGATCAAACGCGCTGCGGCCGCCAGCAAGGTTAAATGTGCGAGGCCACGTCAGCTCAGACGGCGGCTCATCCAGTTCATAAACAAAAGCGGCGTCCATTCAGCGGAGCCCAAAACGCAGCAAGAAACAAAAGAGTTGCATAGAGTTTAAAGGACGACAGCTTCCTCACACGGAGCCGTCCAATCACAGTGCAGTTTTATTCACCGCTGCCGTGGGTCTCGCATGCCCGCGACTCCGAGTCCTCGCGAAATCAAATCAAACGCAATGCGGGCGGAGTGGGCGGAGCCTCGTTACACCCTCCTATGAATAATGTTAATGAGGAGGATCAAATTGACAAAATACAAAAATCCAGCCTCCGAGTTTCACAGACATGTTGGTGTTCACGGTCCGTCCCCCGACGCATGGTGGCGACAGGACAGGAAGTGGGTCACAGGAAGTGGTGCGCGGGCAGGCGGCGTCCTCACCTGCAGACAGAGAGAATGAAATGGCATGGCGAATAATAACGAGAAGGCAAAAGGCCGGGCCGTGGTTGGCGTGTTTCCGCTGAGCGGATTGAGGCTGAAGGTGAAAAGGCCTGAACGGGGAGCCTGGTACGCCACGAGCTGCTAATACAAAGATGAAGCGTGTGACGCGCCGTAAGCTCCTGAGAGTTCAACTTCACAAGATCCTCAGACCTCCTTTTCTTTTTCCGCATTTTCCAGCGGCTCAGACAAGCAACTTAAAATCTTACAGCGGGTCAGAGAGTGCAGGTGCGTGCGTGCGTGCGTGCGTGCGTGCCTGCGTGCGTGCGTGCGTGCGTGCCTGCGTGCGTGCGTGCGTGCCGCTCTGAGCTACTGGCCTCACGGTCTTTGTTTTTGTGCAAAGGACGACGCTGAATTAACTTGTTAAAGGTGAATTTACAGCCCCAGCATGTGGCCCAATAAAACCAGAGGATGGAGAGGTGGATGATGGGAATGATTGCACTTTTGCAATGTGTGTGTGTGTGTGTGTGTGACTTTGTGTGTGGGTGGGGGGGGGGGTGAGAAAGAGTAGGGGAAGGTGCCGGTAATTAAGAGTCTAAAGGAGAGAGAGGCCCCCCCCCCCCCCCCCCCCCCCTCTCTCTCTCTCTCTAACACGGCCATGAATGGGGGATTGAGCAAACAGTCGGGCTGTCAGCTCAATAGGAGGTCTGGCCGTGAACTTGAAGCCTTCCCAGGCCCCCGGCCCTCACAGCAGAGTGGGAGGAGACGGTGGTGATGGAGGAGGAGGGGGCAGACTTTTGGGGGCCCCTACGTGCCAGTGTTGGGGTGGTGGTGTAGGGGGGGCACGGTGGTTCCCAAGGCTGGTGCTCTTGCCGGCACAATGGAGGCCGGGTGCCCCAGCTGCCCCCCCGCCTCCCTCTGTGTGTGTGTGTGCAGACGGGATGGTGTCTGCCACACACACACACACACACACACACACACACACTCAGATCCAGACACAAGCTGCCGGCCGTGCCCACCCCCTCACCTCCGCTGGCTCCCGGGCCTCCCGCGCTTCTCATCGTCTCATTAGCCGACGCCGTCTCCTGTTTGTATTGTTTTGGAGCTCTGCATAATTTACACAGTAAATTGAGAAGGACCCCCCCCCCCCCCCCCCCCCCCCCCCCAGACCCCCTCAATCCACCACCTGTTTACAGGGGCCGGGCTGTGATTAGCGCGCCTCGCGTTCGACACAGTTGCCGCAGAAACAATCTCCGAGAGAAAAAGCCAGGCTTTTTTTTTTTTTTTTTAAGGAGAAATCTCAAGGCGACCTAATTACAGATCGAGAATCTGGAGAATCCCAGTGGGACGAAAAACTGGACACTTTCCTTTCCCACTCGGCCGCGTTCCAATATGAAGCGGCCGTCACCTTGAGCCTCAGGACGATCCCTGTCTCACTTTGTCACTGAGAGTTTTTTGGTTTCTGGCGTTTGTGAAGTTTGGAGCTGCGATAATTCACCAGTGACCTTTGACCTCATGCAGGAGATGGAAAAGAGAAACTTTTCGATTTGTTTTTGATTCATTTTATAAGTCGAAGCCTCATCACCATAAAAAGAACGGTGTTACAATGTCAAAATAGAGCTCACAAATCCCAGACACCACCCACCCCGTTGTTTTCCCATCATGCACGGCTTTGCATCTGCATCTCCAAAATGGCAGCTGCCGCCGCCATGTCAGGGCACCGCGCCTGTGAGGATGGCATGAGGCGAGCGCTGGGAGGACAGATGCCCACTGAACGCCTCCTGAGAGAGAGCGCTGTGATTTAATGTTGACGCCAACACAAAACACGCCCCCCCCCCCCCCCCCCCCCCCCCGTCCCCCCTCCCACCACCTATCAGAGCATCTCGTGAATCGTGCAATTAACAAACACATCCAGGGTGATTAAATCGGAGGCGTGGGGGGGGCGGGGCCAGGGGAGGGACGCGGCGTGTTTACCTGGAGCGGCTGATGTCTCCACGCTTCCATTTCATGCCAGCGTCGCTCTAAGATGGAGGCGCAGGGAAAAAAGGGCTGAGGACGGAGTGGAGGAGGAGGAAGAAGAAGAGAGGGAGGGCCCCTCCTCCTCCTCCTCCTCTGTTCTTCCATCGCCAGCTCCTCTTCTTCTCTGGTCCGGTGGAGGCAGCCTGCGCACAGAGGAGGAACAACGCTAACTTCAGATCCTCGTTTATCCATCCAAACACACATGGAGGCATTACAAACGCTCACACACACACACACACCTTTTCATGTCTGTTCTCATGGTACAGTCTGCCGCTGAGCATGCAAATGACTTTCATTATGCAAATGTATGCAAATCAGATCCAACCATCTGAGAATCAAGGGTGGGAAAGAAAAAAAAAACTCGACACAGAGATTGAATGAAAGAATGGAAGAGAAAAGAGGACAAGAGAAAGAAAAAAAAAAAAAAAATCCCTCTGAGTGGCAGGAGGCGGTGAGTTAGGTAAACGCTGTGAGCGCCAAACAACGGCAGCCCGGAGGGGACAAACGCCAAAATCAGTTTGTTTTTCATTTCCTGCATTCTGGGGTTTCTTAATTTATTAACATCTCTGCCTTTGGCTGCAGGGTCGGTGATGAAGGTGATGATGACGATGGTGATGATGATGATCTGCATTCAGTTTAACATCAGTGCATCCTCAGCACTCACACTCACCAAGTGAGGTGGAGTTAAAATGTGAGAAACAGGGTGTGTTCATCCAATAATAATAATAATAATAATAATAATAATAATAAAAGTTGTTGTTGTTATTATTTGTATTAATAATATTAATATAATAACAATAACAACAATAATAATAATAATGATAATAATAATAGTTGTTGTTGTTAATAATAATAATAATTGTTATTGTTGTTATTACAACAATAAAACAATATTAATAACTATATTATTTATTTAATATTATTATTGTTATCATTATTATTATTATTGTTGTTATTTGATAATAATAATAGTTGTTGTTGTTAATAATAATAATAATTGTTATTGTTGTTATTACAACAATAAAACAATATTAATAACTATATTATTTATTTAATATTATTGTTATCATTATTATTATTATTGTTGTTATTATTATTATTGTTGTTATTATTATTATCATTATCATTATCATTATCATTATCATTATCATTATCATTATCATTATTATTATTATTATCATTATCATTATTATTATAAGATCAAGGTAGTATTTTGGATGGCGTCCACCTGCAGCCGTCTACTTCCTGAAGCCTTTTTTTCATTATTATTCATCAAGAAAGAACGCTGACTAATCGCCGCTAACGCAGAAAGGATCGTCCATTAGGGAGCCAGCTTTTGTCTGCGGGTGTCAGGAGAAAAAAGAAAAAAAAAAGCCGGGGATGCTGGGTAGTGTGAGAGAGGCTGGCAAACCTCTCCTAATTGGCACTTGACATTTTTTTTTGCCATTGGCAGTGGAGTGGACGGCTTTCAAGCCCTCTCCGGGTCCTTGTTGGAAAAGTGCCTTATGCAAATGTGGCGACTGGGCGCCATTGTGAGGCGTCCGATATTAACAGCTCGCTCCACAATGGCGCTGTGTGGGCGCGTAGGTGAGAGAGAGAGAAACACACAATGGCCGCTCCGCTCTCTCTCTCTCTCTCTCTCTCTCTCTCTCTCTCTCTCTCTATCAGATGCTTCGCCAAGTCACTCCGCCAGAACGTTTTTTTTTTTTTCCAGAGGACAGAGGCTCTCAGTGAAAAGCTTTACGAACAAGTGAAACAAACAAACTGTTTCTGTTTGTGGAGCCGCTGAATGGATCCATTTACTGAGGCGGGAAATACTGAAAGGTGCAGATAGAAAAAAAAAAAAAAAAAAAAAAAAGGGCTCAATCGCTCTCTTTCAGAGACACTTCCTCTCGGAACACGTGGACGTCTCTTGAATGACCGCAGGAATCCACGCCTCGCTCCTTCGGATTTTTTTTTGTTTTGTTTATCCTCCCACATTGTTTACCACCAGCTCGAGCCCAAAGATAACGATGGAGATGTTTTCCTTTTTGGATGAAACTGAAGAAATGTGTAACAAAACTGTGACCTTATAATAAACAGAGGACAAGAAAGGAGGACCGCAAGGCCAAAAAAGAGAGAGAGAGAGAGAGAGGTAACTGAACCCACACACACACACTAAAACCTGGGCCTGTTTATCAAAATGCCCCTGCGTAGGTTTATACAGGAGCTCGGTATTCACCTGGATGATGTCACTTCCTGTAGAGGCGGGCCTTCACCTCTCTGCTTTTTTTTTTAAGAATCTGTATTTTTGCTGCATGTCGACCCAAAATGACAGAGACGTTTCCGTGTGGAAACAAACACCAACACGCGTGTTCCACCAGGGGAGCCCTGTGGTGCAGGAAATCACACCTCCTCCAATCAGCCAATCAGGAGGCTCCCAGGATCTGATTGACCAATTACTCCTCAACATGAGGCCGAAATTGTTCTCGCTCGTCACTGAGGGTGGGGGGGGGGGGGGCTCGGGGGGGGGGGGGGGGGGGGCTCGATTGCCCCGGGACCTCCTCCACCCCCCCAGACGTGCGTGCCTACACACGGGAGCATCCCTTTCACCACCAAGTGTCACGTCCAATCACAGAAGGTCCCGGGGCCCAAATCAAACATCTTTTCACGGAGGTGGAAATTAAAAAAACAAAACAATTGAAGGCCACCGGCCTCACACGGATTCCTGTGTGTTCAGGGAGGAGGATTAACTCCGGCCGGGATGTTTAATTCATGGCACCGTGTGAAGCTCCTGTGACGTGAGCGCACCGCGTTCTCATACATGACGCGGCCGCGAGCGCGCGTGTGTGTGCGGCGAAATAAAAACGCCCGACACCTTGAGATTAGCTCCACTTGTTAAAGTCCGCCGGCTCTTTTTGGTTCAATCACGGAGGGCCTTTTTTTTTTTTTTTTTTTTTCACGCGGACCATGTGATGCCGAAGCATTAAGCTCCTGCACGCCGCCCCGTACACACACACACACACACAGGGATCATGGGATTATTAGATTAAAAATGATCCCGTTGCACCAGCCGCGCTGCAGGGTGGCCGCGGGACGTCCCGGCGAATACCAACGCAGCAACACCACAGTAACACAAAGACGGAGAACTTGACCTCACGACCCACGCACACACACACACAGAAACGCATAGAAGAGTCACACACCTTTGGTTTCCGCTTCTTCGCCGCCGTTTTTGTGGGTCTGTGTGTGTGTTTTGTGCGTTTGGGGTCTTGACGCCTTTCCAGGAGTGTAATGGGATTCTTGTTACTTTCGGTTATCTAGCTTTATGAAGAATGTACATGACTCATACAGCTAGATAACCAAAGATAACAGCCAACCCCTAAGGCCCCCCGTCCTGTCACGTCGCAGGCCGGCTCCGACCTACAAACACAAGAACACAATTAAACGTCTCACCGGTTTTTATTTGACATGGTTCAAGTGATTTTCAGGTGTTAAAATCAAAAATCAAATCAAAAATCTGGCTGAAAATAATCGTAGGGCAGAAAACGCCGACGGAAGAGTTACTCTCCTGGCTCGCGGCGGCCCTTAAATGTCCTGACCCTTCGCTTTGTGATGTCACCCATTGGCCCCGCCTCCAGCCCAATAAGCCAATAGAAAACCTCCCATTGTGCCATCAAAGCTTCGATTGGCCTGCGAGGAATGCCTCCATATATATCAAAACCAAAAAAAAAACTCAAGTCAAGCAATCAGCGAGAGGCAGTGATTACATAAAAAAAAAAAAAAAGTCGGGGAACCAGTTCAAACCGGTGGTGGCACCAAGCGTCCCTTCTGAGGCCGGACGCCCGCCTCACCCGCCTCACCCGGCGGCCCGCTCCAAGGGAGGGTGATGGTTCCAAGCCCAATGCTTTTATAAAGGAAAATAAAGTCCTTCACAATAAAAGAAACCCAAACACACACCCACAAAAGCATAAAATATCCAAGAAAAGACACGCCCCACATCTTGGTGTATAGACACACACACACACACACACACACACCATGCTGCCACACGAGGCCTCGTCTATTTAACGCTGCTCCTTGGTGGCAGGTTCCTGACAGACCTCCATCACACACACACACACACCTAAACCTGAGCCACATGCCCCCCCCCCCACACACACACACACAGCAACCCCCCCAGCTGCTCCTCTTCTTCTTCTACTGTCTGAATCCGTGTATGTTTGGGTTTCTGAATTTGTCGCCATGACACTGATCAGGACAAAGAGCAGAAGGATGCCTCAGCTAACACGCACGCACGCACGCACGCACGCAAATTTTTTCCTGGTCAATAGCTGTCAGTTTCAATAAATGTTTCATGTTAAATTGAAATGTATTTATCATTGTTTTATGACTATTATGATCATTTCATTTATTCATGTACTTATAATTATTCATCATAAGAGTACCCGTTAACATTTACTGACTTTTTTATCTTCAATTAACTGCCGATTTCTGGAGTTTGGTGAGTTTTGCTCTTTAAACGATGATCGAAAGCGATGATTTTTTTCATGGAGACGCAGAGATAAATACTTGCACTTATTTTCTCGTTAACAATAATAGTCCTTTAATTATTCGGGACTGTGCACTAATTGTCTTCTGGGTTGATTTTTTTTATCGATAAAACGTCTGAAGCCATACATTCCTCTGTTCTACAAAACGTCTCCGAATATTATTTTAATTTTGTTTTCATCCCAAAACAATCTCTCTCCTCAGCTGCTTCGGCCATTGGCCCAGATCACATGACATCCGCAAGTCAAAGCCTCTGAAATCCGGTTCTTCTGTGGCACGTGAGTTTCTGACGGTGACACACCGAACACACACACACACGCACGCAGCTGAGGTTGCGGGGATTTTGCAGAGATGAGATCACAATATTTTGTTGGTCTGCTGCTTGCATCATATTTGTGTGTGTTTTTTTTCCTTTTAAATATAGTGACCCCTATTCTACCTAGCAACCGGTTACTTTTGGTCACAGGTCAAAAAAAAAAGTACCTGTGAGTGATGTGAGAGTGAGGTGTGGAGGATGCTGCTGGAAACAGCAAACAGGCCCCTACTCTTTTATTTGTCTTTCTCTTAAAAGCAATTTGATGGGTCCAGGATTGTCACAGCAACACAAATCCACAAAAGGAGCCACACACACGCACACAGGCAGACACACAACTTTCCTCTTTCAATTGAAGCGTCACTATAGTTTGTTTTTAACTCTTGCCTGATGCATGGAGTTCTGTCTGCACGCAGCGTGATGCCTTCACGGTACATTGTTAATTAGTATTACTGGTGGCTCTGTGTGTCCACCCGTGTCCACCGGCCGGGGACATTTGGCTAATCCCTTCACCCACCAGCCGTGGCCCTAGGAGCTCGCGCTGGTCATCCCGGGGTGAGCCCCCGCGGGCCCCGGTGCCTCCCGGCCCACGCTGCGTCACCTGGTTCTCCTGCTGGAGGAGACCAACCTGCGGCATCTGGAGCAAGTTCCGATAAAACGCTGGAGGTTCAGATCTGAACCATGTGCACGAGGACACACGCGCGCACGCACGCGCACCCACCCCGGTAGAGGCGGACAGATACTTACGCCGTGTCGGGGCCGCGGCTCCTCGGTCCCGGGGATGGAGCCGTGGAGCTCGCGCTCTTCATGGCTGCGGCTCGTGACGTCTCTCCGTCTCCATCCATTCAGCTTCCCTCTCATTTATTAGCATCCCCATTATTTCCCTCGGACGTGCATCTCCTCCTCCTCCTCCTCCTCCTCCTCACCTCCTCGCACTTGTCCTCCCCAGCGTCGGATGGAACATGGACTGAGACATGCGTCCTCTAAAAATCATATATTGGCACTAAGACCCGCCCCCTTTATGACACGATGCAGGTCCGCTTCTGGGTCTCCACCCTCTTCAAAAAAAATAGCAGACGTGATTGTGAATGAGAAAGGATGAAAGGATGCTGAAGTTCCGCGCACTGGATTGTGGGACACTGCTCGTGTCAGTTTCACGTTGGATTCCTTGATTGGAGACATTGAGGAATGTTCAGCAATAAATCAGTGCAGCTCACTCAGGTTAATTCTCTCAAATTCTCCTCTGCGCGAGGCAGCTCCACGTGTGGAGAGTAACGCAGTGTGGAATTATAAATATCATTTATATATATATATAATATATATATGCTGTGTGTTGTCACGCGGTGTGCTTGTACCAGGACTGGTGTGACACGGAGCATCCAGGAATGTGTGCGTGGGGCTGAGCAGCGTGAAAATCAGCCCAGAGTCTGGCTCTCCGGATTATCATAAGAATCAGGGCGCGGGGATAAAAATCTCCTTTGAATAAATTAGGTTTTCAATAGGAGGCGCAGGCTGCCAAAGAGACAACTCAGTCAGGCCCCGGATTGTGCTCCGTGGAGGAGGAGGAGGGGGGGGGGGGGGGGGGGGGGTTTGGTGTCCTTTTCCCCCCCCCCCCCCCCACCCCTCTACATTATTTATTTTTATTTGATTTTTCCTTTTTCCTGAAGTACAGTATGTGCAGATTATTAGATGATCAGATTATTTCATCTTCTGGAGGCTGTAGGGGTGAAATGTTCAAAGCTGCCACTCAACAACGTGCAACCATGAAGAGTGTAATACCTGTTTTTGATCATAATAATGAACGTGCCGCATTAAAATGTGAGAGGAATTTTCATGATGGCTTGTAGCTCATCATCTCCCACAACTTAATCGATCATAATTCATCCAGTAAAAAAAATCCTAATCTGTGAAATAAGAATGAATCCCTTTATAAATTAAATTATTCTAAATAGTACTCATTGGAATAGAACCATTATAACAGTAGATTATTTAATAATTACAGGGGGTGAAAAAAAGCCAAAAACTGGATGTTCCCTCTTTATAAAATGTCAGAATGTATTTAATAACTTTACTAACTGAATAAATGTGGGTGTGAAAATCAAGACGACGGTTGTCACCGTAATCAACAATTAAAATAAGTATAAAATATTTCCCTCCAAGCTTCGGATAAAAGCTGAATTTGATCCACTCAGAAACACACATTCCTCTCTGTCATGATTTAAAAACATCATTTCACAGCAGAACTGCAGGATTAAGATCATGACTGCAGAGATGCTCTGGGATTGGCTGTAAAGGCCACATCTCTAATTAAAAAATAAAAAAAATATATGATATCATAATAAATAGAAGAGTTCAACAGATAAAAACAAACAAAAGATTCTGTCTGTGTTTATTTTAAATTAAAGCTTAAAAACAAATATTTCAGATTTTGTATTTGAAATTTCTGGTCATGTTTTTTTTTTAACATTTGGTCTCAGATTGTGTTTTTGGAGCTCTGCTGCTCACGACACGTCCAACACACTTTTGTTAAATTGAATAAAAAAAATGTAAAAAGAACCGAGGATGTTTGAGATGATCAGAAACAGATTTATTTGAATAATTTTTGCTCTTTTAAAAGCAGACTGATATTTTTTTTCCCTCCATCCCTGAGATTTGCGCATTTCCTCCTGGTCTCAGACAAACTGTGTGAGAAGCATCACATTTCAAACGATGCTCAGGCTACAGAAGCTGATCATTATTTAGAATTATTGATACGGTTGATCAGATTGGAAAGGTTTACTGTGGAACCTGAAATTCGGCCCCCCCCCCAAAAAAAAATCCCCTCTTCAGCTTCCTTGAGAGGTTTATGTGTCACTTTTTATGTGAGAATTAAAATAAAAGGACATCCTGGTGGTTGTCACGGTTACAGCTGCTCCAACATGCAGGACAACTTTTTATTGGCTCATATAAAAAAAACACCACAGGTCAACTGTGTTTTATATCATCACGTCTGATCTTAACTGTGTGTGTGTGTGTGTGCAACGTGAGGTGGAGGCTGCACCTGTTGTGCGGGCGATGTTCTCACACCAGTCCTCAGCTTGCCAGTGTCCCCAGAAAAAATGTCCCCAGTGTCCCCCCCGGTGTCCCCGGTAAAATGTCCCCAGTGTCCCAGTGTCAGAGACGTGCTCTGCAACTCAAGGCTCCGGATCTTTTGTCCTTTCAAATCTGCCCACATTGTTGGGAGCTCTGTGGGGGGAACAGTCTCCATGAGCCAAACCAGACAGAGCCCCCCCCCCCCCCCCCCCCCCCCCCCCCCCCCCCCCCCCCCCCCCCCTCTGCCCACATTGTTGGGAGCTCTGTGGGGGGAACAGTCTCCATGAGCCAAACCAGACAGAGCCCCCCCCCCACCTCCCCCCCACCATCCAACTCTGACACCTCACACACACACACACACTCTCACTCTCTGCCGTGATTGGTGGTAAATAAAACAAAAAGCAGACATGATAAATCTCAGCTTCTCTCTGGCTCTTCAGCTCGGAAGAATCTGTTTCTCAAATAAAAAAAAATCTCAGCTCAACTGGATCACAGATTTTTCTGTCATCTGAGATGAACACATGTGATGCTTCCTCCTCCTCTGCTGCCATTTTACATTCCCTGATGATTCTCTTTTCTCTTACACATCCCGACACCTCGGACTCACCTCAGCATCCTCTGCATCAGGAGGCGAAATCACGGCGGCCTCGAATCAGAAGAAAAGATTGAAAAAAAAAAACTCTGGCGTCAAGCTTCTGCAGAGAAAAGATCCGCTTTTCATTTATCTTTTAAAATGAAGAGAAGGGGGAAAATGCATCCATGCTCGAACAATAAAACAACATGGCGGATTGAAAAATCTCCCACGCCAGAGTCATTACGCCCGCAATTAGAAACTCATTTGCATAAATGCTAATGACTCCGAAAATTCACGTCGGAGGGAGACGTGTGTGCGTGCTTGTTTTCTTGTGCGTGTGGAGGAGGATTTGCACACGGGCACATTTGAAATGTTTGAGGCCTTTTTTTTTTATATTATATTTCATTTTAAGGCCAAATCAAATTCAAACAGACACGTCTTAAATCCTGCGGATTAAATCACTGCCTCAGGTCACGCCCCTCACGAGCTGTTCGCGGTTTGCAACATTTCTACCGTTTGGCGTTGGTGTCAAAAATCTTTTCCAGTTAAAGCAGAAATTAAAAAAAAAGGCAAAAAAATGGGACAACATAAAAATAAAACCCTGCCTCATTTTAATCTGCAATGTGAAGATTCCAGTAAATATTTCATCCTGATGCTCATCCAGCTGTAAATCCCCCACAGAGATTATATGTGTTTAAATGAACACACACAAGGAAATATTCACATTTTGTTTGTACATTGTGTGTTCGTGCGTGCGTGTGCGTGTGCGTGAGTGTGTGTGCGTGTGTGTGTGCTCGTATCCTCCTGCTTTTATTTTTCGAACCCTTTTTTCACCGTTTTCTGAGAGAATAATCAACTTCAATAACTCATTTATTGCTTCTTTACTATACATCAGTCAGAAATCATTCATTTAACATTTAACATTAATATTTCACATAATTGCCTGTTGCCCATTTATTCATAAAGTCTCTGGTCCTGATTCATGTGAGGATTCTTGTTTGAAAGAACATAAAAAAGGATTGTTTAAAATTAAAAACGCAAATCTCCAAGGAAATCGCTTGATTTTTTTATGGCTGAAAAGCTGGCGATACTTGAGTTTATGGTCCATTATTATTGATTGATTGATTTATATATATATATATATAAAGTTTTCGTTATTTCTTGTCTCTTATTGGTCTGAAAAGTGACTATATTTTTATCGCGGCCTTGAGTTTAGTTTATTATGAAATAAATGATCATCATCTCTTGCTGTCGTTGAATTAGGGGTGGACATGACGTCACTGCTTTGATGATGACGTCTCATGGGTCGAGTCACTTATTGATTTATTGATTTATTGATGGTGTTCATCAGAAGGTTCAGGGTGCAGGTCTGTGCATGTCACAGAGCTCCTCTTCTTCTTCTTCTTCTTCTTCTTCTTCTTCTTCTTCTTCTTCTTCTTCTCCTTTTTACTGGAGAGATGATGCACCGTGTGAAATTAATTGATCATTGCTTAAGCAGTATGGACATGCGCAATGGAGCAATGATTAGATGCAGGTGTGTGTGTGTAGCATGTAAGAGTCGAATTGTTGGACAGAAAGATCACTTTTAAGAATGAAAGAATTAGCTGTAAAACAACATCATCACATTTAAATGTCGATGTTTAAAAATGTTAAAATTGTGTTTTTTGCCTTTCGATCAGTGACGAGTCTTTATTTCTCAGGCAACAGGTTGTTTCATCTACCGAGGAAGTAAACCTTCTTTAGTATTTTTTTCTTCTTCTCACATTTCACATTGTGAATTAAATCAATTAGAAACGAAAGCTTTATTTGACATTTATATTTAAAACCACTGTTTAAAAAATGCCAATTTAACTTCTCTCACTCAGATCCGATTTTAGGTGATAAACGGAAACTTTCTTTAAAAAAAAATGTGCAGAATAAAGTTGGAGCTCTGCAGATTAACGATCAAATTAAGATGTATAATTGAGATGATAAATGAATATTAAAACTAAAAGAATCATTCTCCTCGGTTGAAAGAAAAAACATTTTTTTTCTGTCCGAGGATTAGATTAGATTAGAAATAGATTTAAAGGAGAAAATCAAATGACAAATAGTCTGACGTATTAAAAAAAACCCTATTGTTTAAATCACGAGTTTCAAAAAACGGTTAAATAACGTTAATTCATGATAAAGTCACTGCAGAACTGTGGATTAGATTTCATTTTATTTTAGAGTGATTTAAATACATTCCGAATCAAACACGTTTTCAGGCTTAGTTTTATTTGTACATATTTCGATTGAAAATTCGACAAACTCAAAATCGTAGTCTAAAATAAAATTCAAAAATGATCCATCGGCTTCAAATAAATCTGGTGTCATTTTAATTAACTGTTAAAAGTCTATGGGCGTCGGCACACACGCACGCAGACACACACACACACACACATGGGGCATTTGCATGTTGTATCCCACGGTGGAAATTACAATAGAGAATAATTAATATGCACATAAATTAAAAGTGAGAGGGGTTGGTGAATTCCAGGAACAGGCGGTGAAGCAAAGAGGAGAGAGAGAGAGAGAGAGAGAGTCTGTGGTCACACGGGACCGAGGAGGATGAGGAAAGAGGGAAAGAAAGATAATTGGAGGGAGAGGAGAGAAAGAGGGCAGCAGGAGAAAGGAAAGGAGGAGGTGAAGGAGAAAATAGAGAGAAGAGGAGGAGGAGGAAGAGCAGGAGGTGAAGAGGAGAGGATGTTTTTTATTCCGAATGCTGATCTGATTTATTTGCACCTGATCAGCTGCATCTGATCTGCTTATTGATCAGCTGTGAGATCTGCTCCGTGATCAGCCACGTCTGGTGGTGACGTCACCGCAGCTGTCGTCAACCTTCAGTTGACACCAGTAATTAATCCCACAGAGCGGAGAACTGTCGATAATTACCAAGGGTTCCACTTTTCATTTCTAAGTTTAATTTTAGAAAAAACAAAAACAAAACGTATGCATTCTTTGAACTTTTCCATTCATCGTCGTCTCTGATTGATGCACAGCTCCCCATTTAATATTCACTGGTTGAGTTGATTTATTATATAATATCCTTTGATATGTCAGATGATTAATTTACAATGTATTCAAACCATTTTAACCTGGTGAAGATCGGACTGGGATGTGTTCAGCCCTCAGGGTGAAACCATTTATTTATCAATACGTCTGATTCGTCCCATCTGTAAATACATGTGACATATTAAGTATTAAATGATTTTGATTTGGAAAGGTGGACAGGAAACCCAGAGGTCAGAGGTCAAAGCAGCATTCATTTTCTAGGGTTTGCAGTGAGAGCAGGAGCTGTGTGGTCAGAGGAGGACAGCAGCAGGTATTTACACCTCCTCCTACAGGACAGGCGATGTCCCTGAACACACCATCTGTAGACTCATGTCTCCATCTAGTGTCCGTCTGCTGCTACTACAACTAGAAATAGAATTGGTTTCATATATATTGTGAAACTTGGCCTTTTACAATAATAATGTATTATTATTATTATTATTATTATTATTATTATTATTATTATTATTATTATTATTATTATTATTATTATTATTTCTTCTTCTTCATCCTCATCTCCATCCTTATTATTATTATTATTATCATCTTCATCTTCATCTTCATCTTCATCTTCATCATCATATTCATTCATTCAGCGATTTTGACTTGATCTTCTGGCCTGTGGAAGTTTGTAATGCATCAATTTGTATTTTTAGTATTTGGATTCAAATGAATATGACATATATAATCTCGTTAACGCCAGAACCTGGCAAAGGACTTCGATAACATTCTTTGTGTCCCTCAGCTGGAAGATCCAGAGATATTTAAATGAACATCAGCCACGTCTCCAGCGTCGAGCTCATAAACCCGCTTCCTGTGTGACCTCGGTGGTCTGGGACCCCAAACACAGAACAGAGACGTCAACCTGAGCTGCGTCCTGACCTTCCTTTGTTAATCCTCTCTCCTGATTGCCACACTTCAGCTCTAATTGAGGGGCACATGCTGAGGAGGAGTGGGGGCGTTTGTTGGCTCCCGTTGCCATGGACACTGAGCGTTGCTAGGCAGCCGGCAGGATGCTGTGGAAGCGGAGAGCAGCGGGTCACTGAGGAGAGAAGGGAAGTGCACCCACACAATCTCTGCTGCACACAGATCCAGCATCCTGACATTTAGAGTGAATTATCAAACTGATATAATAATTACCGATTATTAGAATGTGACAGAGGTCACGGGAAAAAAAAGCGTGGAATAATAACTGGAAAGCTTCCACAAACATACGATCCCTCAAAAGGATCCTCTGTGAATCCATTTTCGTCTCAAATTGGTAATGTATGGATTCATAAGGTTTATTCCCATTGTTTGAACTTTTTCGGAAGATTAAAGTAGGCAAAGTATCACAATAAAGTAGCCAGAGACAAATTTGCGCAGGAATTCAATATTTAATGCTGTGGATTCTCTTCACAGTCCACAATCCTCAGGTTGACAAATATCCTCTTAGGCGGTTTTTAGCTATGCAGGCAAAGTTTCTGTTTATCGATGTTATGTGAATAAAGGAAACTGTTTCAATGCCAAACAAAAAAAAAACTCAATCCGTGTTTTGTGTCTTCCAGCAGACAGAGAGGACGTCCCAGGGTGGGATTTGTGTCCTCCAGATGAACGTCAGTCTGATCGCCACTCTTCTCTGAGCTCCGATTTTGGTCTCCACCAACACCTTGGCTTTCTGTGGTGGTTCCAGGATGTCGATCGGCTGGTCTCTGGCTGTGAGGAGGCAGCACACGGTGGGTTCAGCCGTTTTGTACCTCAACACTGAGATGAAACTATTCGGGAAAAAAAATGATAATCCAGTTGTTGCTCCAGGATTAAAGTGTCGGACATATGAGCAATTTCAGAGGATGTAACTCCAACAATCTCAGAAAACCCGAACCTCGTGAACAATGATATTCATCTTGTCGAGAGAGATATTAGAAAATCTTTATTGTGCAATGCCGAAAAATATTAAGATTTAAGATTCAAGAATTTATTGTCATGTGCATCAACAATTGCGATCCAATTCTTGGCACCATCTAAGGCTGCTCATATATATCAAACAAAAAAAACAAAAAAAAAAGGGGATAAACATTTAATACAATACACATGTGCATTAGTTTAAAATTAAATACAAGTATGTACATAGGGGTGATAAATACTCACAAACCTGAGTATAGATTTAAAAAATATACACAACATACAGTATATGTAGCAGCAATATTCACAGTCACCTGGCAAAGTGAATGTGTTTTCAGAGGACCAATCCCAGTGGTTTTGTGGATGTGGATTATCAGGTATTAAAAGGAAAACACATCTTTGGATTTTAATAAAATATGACCACAGTTAAGCTGAGATGTCAAAAAAAATCCAAATGTGAAAAGTCTTTCTAACACACTTAAGACTTAAAGTGTTTCAAACACACACAAATGCTGGATCCTCGCAGAGCCTATACCATACGGTTGGGTCGTGGCCCTCGTGTGAACCACCAACACAGATTCCTGGGTCCCAAGGCTTAAGTCTCAGATTTGGGTAAATAAATAAATGTGCTTTAAGGTCTGAGTGAATGTGGAGAGGCTGTGAGAGCAGATTTGTGTTCGCATCATTGTATGGCACGATTACCACAACACAACATCACAACATTTACTCTGGAGTCCTGATACATCTTGAGCTCCTCTGTAGTCCCACTAAAACTCATTAAAACACATTAATGAGCCACACAAGGTGACATACTACTTCATTACTATCAACACACACACACACACACACAGATGCACGCACGCATGCGCACACACACACATTGTGACTGAATCCCACATGCACTGTCCCACTGCTGGAAATACTCAATTGGAGCAGCAATGTGTTCCCCAACATGTGGATCTTTTCCTCCTGTTTGAGAGACTTTTGTTTAAAAAAATGCGGTAGTACAAGTAGTAGTAGTAGGTTTAAAAAAAATGGACATCATTATATTTATGCCCTTTTATTGATTAGAACGGATGCTCTGTTTTATTTAATGGATATGGATTGATATTGATATGATGGCAGATAATATATACATTAATTGTCCAGTGTTCCCATTGATATGTAATTGTTCACTTTTTTGTTTTTATCTCAGATTTGTTTTGACCTTGGATGCACAACTTTGGTCACAGAGGCTTCCAGTTTGGTTATTTCCGACAGGGGGCGCCAAACAGCGGTTATTACTTTGGCTAAAAAAAAAAAAAAGAAAATGTCATTACAGTGGGATCTGTGTTATTAATAATGAAAGAAATAATGACTAACTGCCATTATTGAAGTAATAGATCCGAAAATTGCATTTTAAGAGGACACAATAGATACAAGTTGTTCAGCTTATTATTATTAATATTAGTTTGGTGTTTAAAACTCACATTTTTATTTTTCATCTAGTTTTTGCTGTGGGAATAGTTCCTGTAGCATTTCCCTGACCCTGAGGCCTCCCCGGCTGTACCCGCTGCCATTCTCCTTTGGAAAAAAAAAAAAAATCCCCATCCCATAATCTTCTTATGCAAAGCAGAAAACACGGTGTAATCTGTGTCTGTGCCGCTTCCTCTCTCAGCCTCGGCCTCTTGCACTACACCACCAGTGAATTGATGTAGTTAAATATTGTTTTCATCAGGAATGCTGTTACCCCCCCCACACACACGCACACACAGCCAGAGGCCTCGGCATCTGCTCTTATCTTTACCTGCACTCAATGATTCCTTCAGTCTGTGTGAATATGCTCGATCACGGAGTCCTGATGTCAGAAAAAGTTCCACGTTGCCGTGGAAACGTGGGAGCGGAGCCAGCTGTCCCGTCCCATGTGTCGCATTGCTTCAAAGTTTGACACCGCACACCACATTCCCTCCATCTGACCACCACACGACACTCACGCGTGTGCCAGTGCACATGCCAGCGCCTGACCACTTTTACAACCCTGACCTCTAAGACATTTTTTTCCACTCTTCAATTATTATCAGGAGAAATGAATTATTGATTATTCAATCATTTTTATTTTCTCCCTCTGACTCAAATGTTCTGATGTTGAATTAGAGAACGCGCTCTTCACTCCTCACGCCGCTCGTCTTCTCTTTCACTTCCTTCTTAGGTTTGACTGGAGGTCACAGGAACAGCTGAGGTCGAGCCGGCATGTTAGAAACACTCTCCACAGGAACACAGGTTACAAGCTGGAAATAAACCATTGTGAGTATTTTTTTCAAGCCAGTAAAAGTACTTAAATAACATTTAGTGGCAATAAATCTATTTTTTTTTTACTTTATTATCTTCTGTCACTATATTTCAGGGGAAGATATATGGTTATTTTCCAACTACATACCTCTGACAGCTTGTTTTTGGATTTATATTCATATAAAAATATTATTATCTCTCGTGTGTTTGTTGTTGTTGGAGTCACACACAATGAAGTCGTTCCACAAATGTGAAACTTCTCTGAATTGTTGCAGTCAATATTTCACAACATAAAAAAAAAGTGAATTTCAGGGGAAATGTCAGTTTCTTCCATTTTCGTGGAATAATCTCGTGACCTCTCAGAAGATCACATGACCCTCTGGATTATTGAGAAAAAACTCATCGTTTATGGAATAATAAACGCATCAGTGGGGAGGCGCTGGTGACTAAACTGTCTGAATGATGAATTATACATGTTTTGTTCATGTAGATGGGATGGTCCAGAATAATAGGAACACCCCTCGACACAATGACCACACAGTTTGAACAAAGGGTGAAAATTGCAACCTTGACAAAGGTGTGATTTATTTCATGAGTGTGTTTGTTTTAGAAAGGTGTCCCTAATAAACTGACAATAAATACGTATGAATACCCACGCTAGGCCCTTGTTGCCCCCACAGTGACGCAACGTGACGTAGCTCGGAGCACATGGGGTAAAAACAGCGCGAGCGGTGTTCTATATTTATAGATATAAAAGCTTATTTAAAGCTTCTCCCAACTGCGGGTGTGAAACATGTGCTGCTTCGTCACCGTGACGTCACGCCCCTCTTCACTGTAAACACGGTGTTCCTCCGCGCGGGGGAGAGAGAAAGTAGAGTACCCAATGCGTTACTTTGACATAACGTGGGTGAGGCGAGAAGTGACGTCACGCTGACTGCCTGAGCGCCACACACCCGCCCGCGAACACACACTCACGCGCGCACACACACACACAGGGTCGCGTGTTCTGATGTACACATAGACAGGTTGTTTTAGTGATGATTTCATGATTTAATGTGACACTGTTGGAATGAATTTGTTGTGTTTTGTTGAGCACGGAAGTGAGAGTGACGCAGCTGTGATTTAAACGCCGCTGTCACCACAACACGGCGCGCGGAGTGATACGAGTCCAAGCGCGGGCCCCGCCCATCCGGCGGCTCACCTTCCACACGCTGAGCGCCGATTGGCCGCAGCGGCGCCGGCCGCGCGCTCCGATTGGGCCGCGGCGGTGTCCGTCAGCGCGCGCCGCTCCGGACAGATTAGGCTCCATTTGCTCCGAGTAAAGAGTAAAGAGAGTAAAGAAGGTGAAGAGAGAGAAGAGAGAGAGAGAGAAGAGAGAAAAAAGAGAGAAGGAGAGAGCAGCCGCGGCGCTTCTGTGTTGGTCGGTCCCTCGCGGCGGACACGTTGTATGTGTGTGTGTGTGTCAAAGAGCTCGTGCGCGCTTTGAACGCAACAAAGTGACACGTTCGACTCGTGTCATCAAACATATGTGGACGAGCTACGCGGGTAAGTCACTCATTTCTCTTTCTGTGTGTGTGTGTGTGTTAGCGTGTGTGCTAGCGTGTGTATGTGCTTGTGTGCATGTGTGTGTGTGTGTCCTCTGGAGGGGACAGTGGACTCCTGTGGTGTCGGGACGTCGCATCCCAAAGATAACATACACGTCAAGTTTATGGGCAACTTTTTACTCAATTGTTATTGTTACGTCACGAATCAGGTTCCGTCGTGAATTGTCATGTTTCCGGTGAAAGCTCAGAACAGTGGGGCTGTGGAGTCTTACGCACACGTGTGTGTGTGCGCGCGCGCGCTTGTCCTCTAAGCTGTTGTGTGCGTCCAATCGTGTCCTGTCTCTCAGGGGTCCACTTCAGACCCGTGTGTCCTCCATGTTTCCTCGGTGGGATGAAGACGTCCATGAAGCTGCTGTTGTGTTGTTTGGTGTTGTTCTTGGGATGAATGAGACCCCCTCTGTGGTCCATCACCTCCTGAGGCAGGTGACCGGATTAGATTAGATTACATCAGATTAGGTCCTGAAGACGTGGTCACATGTCAGGAGGAGCTGTAATCTATGACATCACAGTCCGGTGTGGTGGACAGGATGTGGTTGGGGGCTCAGATTCAGACCCCAGAGGTGCAGAAATCCTCCAATCGGAGGGCTGCACCCATTGATCTGTTCAAATAATCCCAGATCCAGAGGTGGAACCAGGACTTTTGAGATTGAAGCTCAAACTCTTGGAAAAAAAACTTCAGTTACACGATTACAGAGATGTTTAAGATTTCAAATACCGTAAAACCACAGTGTAGTTATGTGGGTGGAGCCACGCTTGTTTGTTTTTCACACCATTCCAGTTTTATTTCTGGCCAACTTTTGATATATTTCTGGGAACCGTGTCTCCTTCATAGGCATTTTTTGTGTGTCGTGTGTAAATAATATTTTACATTTAAATCACATTTTTTATGCAAAGCGTCTCTGAGAACCTGTTATCGCGCTCTATGAATAAAATGAATGATTCCAATTTCCTGGACATTGGGCCAAATGACTGCAGAGACGGGAGGTTCGTGTTGGCACTTTGCTGGAGAGAAAGGAAATGTGATGGCCTCTCTCCCTCTCTTTTTTTAACACGATTCCTTCCTTTTTCCTCCTTCTCTTAAGGTCTCCTCTCGCGTTCTCGCACACGGAACGCAAACCAATACACACTGAGCATAGATATTGCAACGGGGCTCGTTGGGTGAGAACGGGTCTCAAAGCTGTGGATCCGTTATTGGTTCAGCTCCAGCGATGAGCTTTTTATGTCCCTGAGAAGCGTGACTGCAGAGCCAAAGCTCCGCACCGCGCCAGGACAAGACTTCCCCAGCCCAGATTGATATATATGCCTTTTATTTGATATATTTATATATCAAATAAATGATTTCCTCTTAGTTTTGGAGGTTTGTGGAGAAACATTTGAAGTTTTGGTTTCCCATGCTGAAGCCATGTGCTGCTCTGCTGGCAACAGTCACAACACAGTGGGGAAAAAACCAACTACCCTCCTCCTCCTCCTCCTCTTCCTCGCTTTTGCTTCTGCCAATTTGAGGAAGTCCAACCATTCTCTCCTGCCGCTGCAGCTTCCTGCTGAGCAAACGCAGCCATGGCACAGAACGTCGGCGTCGTCTGCCCGAGGCCTGACGTGGTCTCCTCCTGCAGGACAACATTGACCACGTTGTTTTTGCCTTGTTTGTTTATTGCTGCTGAAAAAGTAGTGAAATGGAATCCCCACGGCCACCGCTGGATTGGACAAGTTCAAAATGAAAGAAAAGGTGCGCTCATGTTGGTCTCGGTGGAGAAGCTGATGGTTTGACGCTTTTATTTCCCTTCAGCCTCCCTTTTTAAATCAGCTGATCGATCTTTAAAGGTCGCAAACCGATGGTTTTTTTATTTGTTTCAAGACGCACGCTCCAGATTCTTATTTTTAGCCCTCCTTAGATCAGGAACATTTGGGATCAGAAAGGGACACTTAAATCTCCTCACCTCAACACTGGAGCTTTGGATTGAGCCACATGGTCTTCCTCGTGGTAATGGATTTCTAATGGACCTTCAGAGTCTCTGGTAATCGATTGTTTGATTGAGTTATTGATCAGAGAAACGTACAGTGGTTGAACCAGGGCTGCTCTCAAACCTTGGAGAGAGAGAGCGAGCGAGCAAGCGCTGGAACCCGAGACTTTGGCTGGCGCTGTCATTTTTTCGCTGGGCTCTAATTTTCACCAATCAATGTGTTTGTGGTCCAGGCCGAGTATTGATCGGCTGTAATCACTGCCCAAGCATTAGGCCGCATTAGTGGACATCCCGGCCTTTTTATATTCACACACACACACAAATGGAGAGAGACATGGGTGTGGGACTCGTTGTTTGCTGTGTGCTCACCTGAAGAAAAGTTCGAAAAAAAAATGTTTAAACAACCCTGCTCGGCCCATTAAGACGAGCGTGACACGTCCACGAGAAATCGGCGCCAAAATATTATCGTCCGAATTGACCTTCTGTGGATAAATCTGAATCTGCTACATGGCATTAAACAGAGATATGGAAGATGGATCCTTTTTTATATATATATATACTGTATGTGACTCTTATTTATCCCAAATTTGATATATTGAGTTGTACTTGAGTTCAAAGTCCCATTTATGAGAATTATTATGTTGTCTTGCTGAGGACTCTTAAATAACTAGGCATCACTAATGTTGGAGGAAATCTTTGTTCATGTGTTTCTGGTGGGGAAAAAAAAAAAAAAAAAGAGATCGGCCCAAAAATCATCATTATCCGATTTCCAAATCCTCAAATATCGGTTTTCCAAATCCCGTCCTCCACCCGCTCCTCTGGCATCTCTCTTTTGATTGCGGCGATTCCGAGGCAGATTTATTCCTCGGGTGTTCCCACGCTGAGCGAGGAGAACAGGAAGGACTCGGGCGCGCAGCACGCCACCGCCTTCTGCTATTATGGCCACGATTCAATCGCGGCAGGGCAGCGCACAAAGACATGTCCTCACGCTCCTCTCCGCTAATGGAACTTACAGCCAAAGGTGTTTTTTTTTTCCTACAAAGACCATCAGCCACCCACACTGTGATTCCAAAATGGCCTCCAGCCGTGCGCCTGCAGCCGGCTGAGTTTTTGCTGCTTGTTTTCTTTGGCCTGAACCGGAGGCGAAATGTCCAACGTGCTTCAGTTTTTGGATTTGACTCATTTTCACTTTCCCACGTTCGCATTAGGAGCAAAACTCGGACGGTGGGTCACGTCGGTTCGTGACAATCGAGAATCCGAAAGAAGTAGGCTCAACGGCAGGTGTATAAAAATGAAAAGATAACTATAAATAGAAATATTGAAGGATTTGTGAAGCTCCACTCGATAAATGATTCCAGCTTTTGTTTGATTATTCTCTTGACATCAATGAAGGCCACAGGATGCACCTCATTGGAGGCTGGCACCATTGATAGAAATAAGAATTTGATGAATCGATTGGCAAATAGTTTTGATCATGAACTCATCAATAATAATACATTTAAAGGAGCTTCCCAGCGTCATTCGTGTTCATATTCGCTCAGTGGTTTTGTCAATCAAAGCCTATTGATCAAACCGTTTTCTAGCTAAAACTGGTTATGAATATATCCCAGGATGCATTGTGTAATCTTTCCCTCCACGCTCTGACCCTCGGGTGGAGAACGAAGGATTAGGATCCAGAGAGGCCACCCGCGACTAATCCCCGTCCTCCTGCAAGCTCTTAATTGATCCATCGTCAGCTGCTGATCTACGGGTTAAACGTCTATTAAGGTAATGAGCGCGTAGAGGGGTTGGGGGCGGGGCTTGGAGTGAGCGTCCGTGATGGCAGGACGGAGGACAGTGGGTGGTTTGTTGTGGGTTTAGCTGGCTTGTTGTTTTTTGGTGAGTTTCTCCGCTGCTGCTGGAGGCGACATCAACGTTTTTCATGTAAATCTGCTTGTTGTGCAATGCGATCTGATTTGTGAGTTTTTTTTTTTTCCCCTGAACCCAATGTGACTCCTCCAGAAGACATGTCAGGTCCAGTTTGTTGAATCAACAGTGATGTGAAACAGAGGGAAGCAGCTTTAACCACGACATGTTTGGCATTTTTGATCTGAAACCACTTAGGATTTTTGAAGACTAGTTTGATTTTTTTTATAGTTCAATATGAACATGATTCCGAACCATTCTATCTCCACTGTTGCCATCTCATCATATACCTTTTGGAGGATGTTTTCGATTTATTTGGGCTTTTTCCATAAGCAACGTGTGAGGTCTGGTTGTCCACTTTTTGGTTGGCTGCAGCAGATAAAAGATGTGTCCTTTGTTTCTTGATTGTTGGTGTGTGTGTGTGTGTGTGTGTGTGGTTTGTGTTTGACAAAACAAAGTTGATGGACAGCTGCGATGAGGACAGGTAGAGACGGAGTGAAAAAAAGCAGTCTGGCTACCACCTTCAATTTGACATCCACACCTCGTTCTGCTTTAAGCCTTCGTGGAAGTGAATACGCGTGAAATCATAAAATGCCTTTTTGTGCAAACAAATCACATTTGTAGCCATCTGTCCTCGGAGTGTTCCAGCGTGGGTTTATTTAACCAAGCAGATAAAAGATGTGTCCTTTGTTTCTTGATTGTTGGTGTACCACCTTCAATTTGACATCCACACCTCGTTCTGCTTTAAGCCTTCGTGGAAGTGAATACGCGTGAAATCATAAAATGCCTTTTTGTGCAAACAAATCACATTTGTAGCCATCTGTCCTCGGAGTGTTCCAGCGTGGGTTTATTTAACCAACAGCCCCTGGTCAGCTTTTTTTTTTCTTGTTGTGATGACGAGAAGCCTCCATCCCATAATATTACTTCATCATTATTTCATATTGTCATTAGAGAAACCGCTCTGGGCTTTGATGCTGCAATATGCCGCAATTTGTCTTTCTGCTCGTTTTCATTTGGCCGTAGCGTACCCGTGGTTATATAATGATGTCATCGCTCAATAATGATCAAACACAGATGACTCGATCTTAAAAAAAAATGATAATAAATCGAACTCATTTTTTTTTTTTCTCTTTTCTTCTGGGAATTCATTGGACGGAGACGTTTGGGCCGTTCCAAATTGTGAGGCGTAAATTCAGCGATAAACGCTGGTTTGGGGAAGGCGTTGAAATGAAAATGATAGCGAGCGGCCACAGAGTTTGGAAAGGCGGGATTGTCATTATATCCAGATTCTTGCATTTGTGCATTTTCATCATTCGTCATTCGAGACCGATATCGTTACCTGATTGCAACACACAGTAGCAGCAAGTTAGTCAGTCTAATATTTTGCTTTTTTTGAGTTTTTCCTTGTGCCGTAGTTTCCCTGAAAACGGGCCTCAATGTGAACATTTTCCGCCCGCAAATGCAAATGATTATTCTTGGCACCGCTGTGGCCAGGTGGATTCCCACAGTGGAAGAGAGGAATAAAAGACGGGGCCCAACCCTCCCTGGCCGTTTTTCCTTTGGATGCGTGAGCGGCCTTCAGGTTGAACTGGACGAGCTCAACTCTTGTAAAGGCGATTATCTCTCGCACGCTCAGCAGCTCGTTCCACCGGTACGCGCTCTCCATTCAACAACTCCAGGCACTTAATTATCCACATCACCCACTTTGTTCAAACCTGTTTCAGAATTGAAAGTATTTGAATGCCAAAAAAAACAAAACCACGTTAATAAGCTTGGTCGCCGACGTCACTGTTCACGTAGTCATGGTTTTGGTGTTTTGGCTCCGGACGAGATGTCGGCAAAGTCAAGTGCCAGATATTTCAAAAAGGAAACAAATAGAAGAGTTTTCCCATTCAGCCTAAAAAAGAATAAATAAATAAACAAAGAACTCATGCAAAGGAATAAAAATGGTTTCAGTCCAGATTTCTCCTTCTAGTCGCCTGTGGGAAATGAGCTTTTGAGTCGTTTTCGTTATTTTATGCTTCGGACGTGTTTAAATAAACTGAATTATGAAGAGTGATATGTTGGCTCCTCTCAGCCGTCTGTAAATCTGGAGAAACTCCAGACGGTTCCAGACTTAGGTTCCAGGAGATTTGCGCCCAGGTTTTCCCGCTCTTTTTGCCCATAAATGCGTCGTTGTGTCTTTGCTGAAAATGTGTGAGACGTCAGGAAGTTGTGTTGCTGATTTGTTATCTTTTTTTTGTGTGTGTGTGTGTGTGTGAACTCTCTGGACCAGTGGCAACTGCAGGTCTCCGTTTTGAAATCCCAGAAGTGCGGCGCTTTCGGCCGTGACGTCATCGAGGATGAATTAGCATTTGGCCCCACAATGCACTGGGATCGTTCTGTGGGCCTCCCTTACGTAAAAAGTTTAAGAGGAGAAAAAAAGAAATAAACGGACTGGTAATTCCCGGCTCGGTTGTTGATTTCTTTCTTTATTTTCGTTCTTTGTTGCTAAAAATATCTCGCCCACAGCTCTAAATTTAACCGGTCCGCCTCAGAAAAGGAAAACTGAAAATAACCAGCTTTGGATCCAAAGTGGAAATGAGTGCTGACCTCATTATTTCATTTTTTTTTCCTCTGAGGTTGAAACAGAAGAGCAAATGAAAACATACACAACCTAACATTGATTCTGATGGGGGATTATGGAATCTGTATTATTACGTTTCATCTCCCTCCTTTTTGCTGGCAGCCCTTTATCCAGATTAACTTTTATTTTCCTTTTTTAATAAACTCTTCACCCGGACTTTGTGCTGAGTGTGTGTGTTGCCACGGAGGCCATTCAAGAGGCGACCCGTGGGTTAAATGCAATTAAAACCCCGCGCAATTAGTGGGATTAACCTTAAATAACACGCGCAGTGCTGCAGCCACCCACCGGCGAAAAAGGCTCGACCTTGAATGGGGCCGTGGTGCCGACATGCGCTTGCATTTGATTTGAATCCTTTTCGCTCAGCTTCTGGAAGCCTTCCGCCATACGGCCTTTTTTGATTTTCAAAAGCAGAAAAACAGAAATGTTCAGAGAAACTGGTCCCTTTCAAATATTTCTCGCCTCTGGATGTCATAGGCTTAAAATTTGAAATTCCCGAGCTGTAATAATTACAAATGCCAAGGTCATCGTGACTCAGGATTTATTTACTTTTTTCTGAATTATAGATTTTTCTTTTTTTTTGGAATCTCTGCGTTGTTGGGAAAGTGAGATCAGACGTCTGACTTCAAATCCCGTGTTTCCTTAATGTGCCTGGACCCATTCCTCCATGATTGGCCAGAATTGCGGCGTCTGGTGAAATCGCTGTTTGGCAGCGTTTTCTCTCCGCTGATGTTGGCTCAGCGCGCGCGGCCTCGGTGCCAACACGTATGACGTTCGTCAGACACACGCACACACACACACAAAAGGCTTCACAGAAAAGTCTAAGAATGCGAGACACGCGTGTCACAGGTCCACCTCAAATCTGTTCATATCGCTATTGCTGCTATATATTCTATTTATAGAGAGGCGGCCTAGTGGTGAGGGAGACGGGCACGGGACCAGAAGGTTGCCGGTTCGAGGCCCATTCCGGAAGGACCTCCTGCCACTCACAAAAGAGAGGCCCTTGAGCAAGGCACTAACCCCATCTGCTCCCCGGACGCGCTCAGCTGTCCACTGCTCTGTGGCCTTGCGTGCGCCACAGAGGGGTCAAATGCAGAGGTCAAATTTCCCCCGACTGTAATTTGAAATAGAATATATGTGTGTGTGTGTTTGTATATATATATATGTATATATAAGTACTACTACTACTACTACTACTTATTTGTGCCAATGACACGGAGGAGTTAAAGTCTGTGATTTTTTTTTTTCTGTGGGGGGGGGTTGGGGGGTATAAGACAGGGTTACAGAGCCCAGAGAGCAGGGGCTGCTCCAGCACAGCTGAAATATCAGGCAGCCAGGAGCTGAAACACTACACCCAGCCTTCTCTTCATCAAGCCGTGGCGTCGTTTTACGGTGGCGCGGTGGGGCCGGCGTTGTGGGACCGTCGGCACAGGCCTCATTAAGTGAGGAGGAGGAGGAGGGATTTGGCTCTTTCCATTTAATTCTTCTTCTGCCCTAGAATTGCTGTTGTGTTCCAGGGGGAAAGGGGAGGAGCCAGATCAACTCCCCCTCCACGCTTCCTTGTGTTTGTGTGCGTGCGTGCGTGTGCAGGTACCACTAGCAGTGTGTGTTGTGTCTGAGTGGTGTGGAGAGGATGTTCAGCTCAGATTTACCATGCAGTGAAACCGAACATTGATTTATACTTTATTCTTGGAAAATACAAATACTTTTGCATTTGTCCAATTTGAATGGCGACTTTACATAAAACAACCTCACAAGAAGATTTAGAAGCCAGTTGCGTTCGTTTCGAAAATAACGAAGCCGGCGGGGGCAGGATCGGCCATTATCATTCGATTTCCAAACATAGTAAATAACGCGTTACGTGTTCCAAGACGTTTCGCTCGACATTTTCGAAAACGTTGATGAAATCGCTGCGTGCGCGGATATCCTGATGTGTCCTTCAAGTGCAGCTGAAGTCCCTCAACCGGTGAACCAACCCGGTTCCCCGCGTGTGCTTAGATAAGGTTTTATTTGACGGTGTTTGATGGCTGACTCGTTCTCACCTCTGGCCCAGGCCTCTCCAGCCCACACACACACACGGCCATGTACAGACCATAACGCGCGCCAACGCACACATCCACCAACCCACCCACTGACTCACACACACACACACCCTGCTGCATCCTCCCTCTTGAGGATTCTGGCAGTTGTTTATGTTATTGAACTGGTGATCACATTACAGCTGAGAGAGAGAGAGAGCGAGAGAGAGTCCTCCCTTTTTTTCAGAAAGGAAGAAAAATAAAAAAAAGGGAGAATCAATAAAGGAGGATGACATTGTTGATCAGAGATTGTGTTCAGACATATTTGTCGGCGCTTTGACAATCTTTCAACGTCGATTTGTGTTTTTCCGTGAATATGCAAAGTGAGCATAGTGCCAATGAACATTATTTATATGTATATTCTTTTGAAATAACAATATAAATAACTGTTGGAAAACTCCAGCATAAACTCACACTGTCGTCGTCGTGGTTACGCTTTGCGAATAATTGATGATAAATCCTGTGAATGGCGAGTGAACAAAGGCGGTAGCGCTGGTTTTAAAAACTCTTCTCCAGAACTGATGGAAAAACTTTGTCTCTTTTGCTCACACAGCGAGAATACATAATCCAAAGATTTTTTTTCCGTGTTATTTTGACGTTTTTCATCCTATTCCAAAGAAATGCTGCCTTTTCAAATCCTCTCTTCTTCTCCTTCGCGGTTTTGCTCCTTTTTCTGACAAACCCAGAGTCGCCGTCCCGAACATCTCGCCCACGCTCCAACCCGCAAGGCACTTTACGGGAAACTTTTGTCCGAAAAAAAAAAAAAAAAAAAAAAGCCTTCCTCACCAGGGACTGGCGTCTACAAAACACAAATCCTGAATCATGGAATGTGACTGTGTTAGAACGGAGGAAAGGTGAATACGCTGCGAGGAATATAACAAGTTGACAAAGAGGTCAACGATCCTCTGACTGGAGCCTGACCTTTGGATTATATGTCACACGCTCCAACTGCCATTGTACACACTGGTGATGCGAAGTGGAAACCTGGATGTTGCCGGAGTTAAAATGATTATGGATTAAAAATGACGAGAGTTTATTTATTTATTTTCTCTCTCTCTCTCTCTCTCTTCGCCGTAACGCCCGATCCACGCAAGCAAAGAAAAGAAGCTTAATGCTTTTAGGCCCAACTCCTGCTCTGTGGCAGCATCTGTTGTCATGGTGGGACACACACACACACACACACACACTCTCATGTGCCACTCAAACACATGCTGGAGGGTCATAAAGCCTCGTTTTAATGCACCGACGGGGTGGGGGGAGAGAGAGAGAGAGAGAGTAGGGGGGTGATACAGGACGAAGGAAGGATTTTCACAGAGGACAATTCCTCTGGAGTCACAACAGGTGTGTGCGCGCACGCGTGTGTGTGTGCCCTAAAAGGAAGGAAGGACGGGGAGGGGGGCTTGGAGGACTTATGAAGGGTCCCCTCTGCCCCACCTGTAGCCTGTCAGCTGTTGTAAGCCTGTTAAAACGTCAGCTGTTTCTGAGAACTGTGTGTGTGTGTGTGCGCGTGCGTGTGTGTGTGTGTGTTTGGGGGTGGTGGGCGTCCCATTTCACATCAAACGCCCGGTTGCCTTTGGGGATTTGTTTGTGCCTCGTGCCTCAGTCCAGCAGCATTACTGTCTGGTGTCCTGGTTTCCTGCTTGTGTCGCTTCTGTCTAACAGCTCAGGTTTAAAAGAAAAAATGTGATAAAAACGTCTCGCTCATCGGACTCAAAGTGAGAAATAAATGTGAAAGATGGGACCTATCCAATAATAAGATTGGTGCAATAGAAATGGAAAACAAAAACAAATGATATTAATACAATGTCGGGGGGGAGGTGGGATTACAAAATGCATTTATAAGCTGAAATAGAATACAGAATATCAAGTGAAATAAAGAACAGAATGGATTTTTGAAAAGGTCAACATTTTGATTTAAAAGCTTTGAGCCTTTGGACGGTTCCAAACATTTGGTGGTGTGGAAAGTTTTTGGTTTCTTGTTTCTGGAGATGGGAAAAAACAGCTGGACAGTTTGGCAGCGGCATTTTTCAGATCTGGTCAAGACAAGTCGACTGGTGGCAGCACTTAAAAAAAAAAAAAAAAAAAAAAATCTAAATCAAGGTTAGCTCTTTTGACATTTCCATTCACTCATCCAGGAAACCAATATTTTTCAAGTTGGGCTCATTTATGATAAAGAAAAGTAGAAAATCCTCACATTGAAAGTAGTTGAACATTTTTTTTTTAAATGCACGTAACCATAGCAACAGCCTCTGCTCAGTGCTTTGTTTCAAGTGGGTTATTGGTGGTTATGAACAAAAACAACCTATCAATCAAAGTCCAAACTTTTTTGTAACCCAAGCAGCTGAACTTAAAAGCTGCCTTCATAAAAAAAAACAAAAAAAAAACAACGTCTGCTGTTATTTTCCTGAGCGTAAGCTAAACGTCTGGCGTCTCCGCAGTGGCTCACGCTCGCAGGGGAGCCACAGGTGCTGAGTGATTTATGGCTTTAATTAATGTGATGGATTATAAAATAATAAAGCAACAAGCACGCAGCCTTAACGAGGATCCCACGTCGATGAAGTATTTACCTTCAGCCGCCACATAAAGAGCTCATCGCCGCACACACACACACATTGAAACAGGAAGCTCTACACAGGGACGAGTTCTAAGATACTTTGTTTTCCCTCATTAGTTAAAAGTAATCCATATGAGTTTATTGGTTTCACCTCCAAAATAAACTTTAATCGTGAAGTAGAGGAACAGTAAAAAAAAAACAAAAAAAACCGTCTCTAACGAGTATTTTGAGACGAGGATTCGGCCCGAGTCGTAAAAGTGCACCTGGATGTTGGTGGGTATGTTGAATGTGTGGGTGGAGGCAGCTGAGCCGGACGGGAACAGGTTGCTGCGTCTGTCGGGGCTCGTCTCGCTGCTGCTGACCTTTGACCTTTGAGCTGAGACACCTCCGGAGGGCCAGGCTCGTCCGTGTGAGACAGATACTGTTATATATTAAATATTACCACAACTCTAATCCAGGCCAATTTTAAACTTCAATTTGATATATCTTGCTCTAACCTTTGAAAAAAATGTTAATTAATACAAAAAAAAAAAAAATTGAATCCACCAGATTTGGTCTAAATAAACTCGGGGGTGTTTTTGCTTTTTTTTTAACATTCATCATCACAATGCCTTTTTATATCTACTCAAAAGTAGAATAATCATTTAATTTGTTGAGTATTTTTCAAAAAAAAACATGAAGTTGTTTTGAGTGAGACAGATACTGTTATATATTAAATATTACCATAACTCTAATCCAGGCCAATTTTAAACTTCAATTTGATATATCTTGCTCTAACCTTTGAAAAAAATGTTAATTAATACAAAAAAAAAAAAAATTGAATCCACCAGATTTGGTCTAAATAAACTCGGGGGTGTTTTTGCTTTTTTTTTAACATTCATCATCACAATGCCTTTTTATATCTACTCAAAAGTAGAATAATCATTTAATTTGTTGAGTATTTTTCAAAAAAAAACATGAAGTTGTTTTGAGATGAATAATCTGGAGCAGGATGTAAAGGTGGAAGCTGTAATTTGTGAAAAGGATTTTTTTCAGCCCTCTGAGTGGAGGTGGATTTTATTTCAGGTTGAATCTGCTCAGAGTTGATTAGGGAGGAAGGAAGTGGGAGAAAAAAGCGGGGAGTGACTGACGGACTGTGGACGCTCACTTCCTGTTGATTAAAAAACAAAAAAAAAAGCTTGTCCTTTGAGCTTAATTGTGCTGCGAGATTTATTTCTTCTTTGTGGCGTCTTTTATTTATTTTTTCATTTTGCCGCCGTCGTCGTCGTCGTCGGGCGGGGGGCGGCAGATTAGCATAATCAGGGTTTTCACTGTCAAGCCTTGAAAGCGGCTCGTGTTTATTCACAAACCTATTACTCATTTTATTACAAACACAAAGTACCACACCAGCTGGTCGTCTAACAAATACCTCTGTGACATCACACCTTTCACAACACAAATCTCTCATTTATTTTAAAATGTTTCTGGTCTTTTTTTTTTTTTTTTTCCTTCTTACATCTGATCCTGGGTGGATTTATCATTGGAGAGCCGGAGCTTATGCGCTTGTGTGTTTTTTCTTTCAACATAAATACATTTCGCCTCCGGCTGCTTCCTCTCACCGCTCCGTTAAAGATGAGAGAAAAGGAAATATATATATATTTTTTTTTCTATATGTTCCTCCCCCACCTCAAACTGAGGGCCAACGCTGGACTTTATTTTGATATATATTTTTTGGTCTCAGGAGGAGCAGAGGGCGGCTCATTGATCCCAGACTTTTAGGGATCGCTGTGGTCGCCGTTGCCGTGGCGACGAGATGAAGCGGCCAGTGATTGTTGTGGAAGTAATTGTGTCCACATCAGGACTGTTGTGTTTAGTCGCCTTGTGTATTTTTCCCCCCATCCACGGGCAGATTTCCTGCTCCAGATAGTCTCAGAGGCTCCGCCCCCTCCCACATTTACCCACATAAGTTTCTGTTTCTGGACCCAAACGGGGCCCCGGAATTTATGCCCCTTATTTAACTCGATTTGTGGCATTGGACACGCCTGCCTACACACACACACACACGCACACACATGCAGCCATGTACAGTTGCCGTGTTGTGCGGAAACTCAATGACACGACTGTTGAGCAGACCGTTTCCCACACACGCCCCTGCTCGGCCCCCTGGGAGATTTCAAGGTCGCCAAAGGTCGCGGGGCTTGAGACTGGTTCCTTGGGAAGCGAGAGCCGCTGTGGTGAAGGCTCACGGAGAATCTGTCCTTTTACAGACCAATCTGCGTTTTGGAAAACTCCACCGATCTGGAGCCAGCGTGGACGGGGGGGGGGGAACAAAAAAAATCACAGGCCGGGACGTCACCAGTGAGTTTGACTCTCCGACAGCTGAGCATGCCGGCGTGTGTGTCTCTGTGTGTGTGTGAGTGTGTGTAGATTACAGGGGGCCCTTGAAGGGTCCACTGCAACAAAAGGTATGAAGGCAGCTGCCAGCAGCTCATCACCCAAATGTAGGATGTACGCTCACATGTGCACCAGGGACAGATTGGTGTGACAACAACCATCCGACACCCACAGCTACGCACGCGCACACACACGCACGCACGCACGCACACACACACACACACACAAACAAACCGCATCTTTGTTGTAAATGCATCCAGTGGAGAGATTCCTGGGTTGCCGTTAGTTTCCATCTTCATTTCAGTGCATTAATGAATCTATCGGAGACTTTAAACTTGATTGCGTTCTTTAATCCACCAGCTGCGGCAGATTATTCATCCGATGATCTTTGCGCGTGTGTGTGTGTGCGCGATGTGGACACATTTCCTGGTTTTTATCCGACCCACAGGTCACAAACCCAAAAGACGTTGGCGTAAAAAAAACGATACACAATGACGAAATTTTTTTTTTTTTGAATGAGTAACATTAAGTGGTGAATAAAAGATTTCCAGACTTTTATCGTTGGATGCTAAGCGCTGTGGGTGTGAAAGAGGCGAGCGAGCAGCCGCCAAACCAGGGACACTGATGAATTGGTGGCAGTTGCTGGAGGCATATTAGGGCAGAGGGTGACCTGGGAGGGGTTTTACTGAGGGGGGGGTGTGTGCGGTGTGGGGGGGAAGTGTCCGGTGAGAAGGGTAATTTGGGGCGTCCAGAGCGAGGCGTCCCAGCAGCAGTTGTCACTCGAGCGGCCGATGGTGGAGCTGCACATGTGCTGCTCTGAGCTGGACAGATTTATCTCAGTGACTCTTGGACTATCTCTGACTGGACCTTTATTTTATTTATTTTATTTATTACATTTAAGATCTTTCTTTATTTATTTGTAGATTTTTTTTTTTCCTTTTTCATTCCCCCCGTCGCTGTCGGAGCACAAGAGAAGACGTCTTTCGGTATCTTTGACCTTTGACGGTAGGAGCCACCAATGGAGAATTTAGTGTGTGTGTGTGTGTGGCGTTTCCTTTGCTATGATTGGTCTATAAAGCGTAATTACTTATTAATTGTCACGCTGGATGGCTGTCTTTTTTTTGCTTTCTTGAAGTCTCCTGGCTAATATGAAGGTTGTCATTTATTGTTTCAAACATTCTAATGTTGAAGTGGTGAGGACCTGGTCTCCGGTAGAGTCGGTGGGACGTCCCGCTGGCGCCTCTCAGGATTTTCCGAGGCAGATAGCGAGGCGACTTTCTGTGTGGCCTGTTCTCCGTCGTCAGCCGCCATGCTGACACCCCCCCCCCCACCCCCCTGAAAACCAGCCGAGAGCAGGGGTGTGTGTGTGTGTGTGTGTGTGTTGGGGGGGGGGTTGTTGTTGAGATTTATGGTGGTTAGCGTGTGTTGTTGTCGGGCAGCTCACAGTATCCCACCTGTTCTTTTTCTTTCCTCAATCCAAGGCTGATGAAGCCAGTGGAAATGTCTGACACCTGTTTGAAACCCTGACGTCCTTCAAACTTGATTATACTGACAAACTGCGTAATTTATGTTTTTTATATTCTTTCAAGTTTATTCATTTCTGAGTTGAACAGGGATTTGTTGATCCAGATTCTTTCGGAAAGAAGCTTTATTCTAAGTTCCATACATAATAAACGTCGAAATATTTTATTTAGGGTGTGAGGCTGTGACGCTGCGTCATTTAGCGGAATTTCATTTTTGAAATGTTGACTTGAACGTAAACTGCTGTTATTCTCAAAAATAGAACTTTGAACAAAAGTTCAGCTACATATATGTGATAAATAAGATTCAAATGTGTAAAAAATATGTAAATGTTTAATGTCTGGCTTTGAGTCACTCGGGAGACAAACTCTGCTCGACAACAGAGCCACCGCACCTCTCCTGAGGTGTGTGTGTGTGTGTGTGTTTATTATTATGGAATGCCCTCAGCATACTTGCGGTGCCCACATTTCCTAGTTAATGACGAATAAATCTCACAAAACATTTTCAGGCGCACGCTAAAAATAGGCGTGTGTTGTTATGCCTTAACAACAAAAAAACAGCATTCCTCGTCCCACTCACCTGGAATCATGAAAAAAGAAACCTAAACTCACGTGTGTGACTTTGTCAACGGTGGAAACGTGTTCTACGACAAACTTTCACACACGTATGTCAGCTCCACGCCCCGCGTCGCGTTGATGTCATCAGTGTTTTGTCTCCGGGGCAGTTTTGTCTGTCACAGGTCTTTTGTTGCCCAAGAGAAAATCTGTGTGGGAGAAAAAATAAATAAATCTTCTTTGGAAGGTTCACCTCGTATCTGATTAGATGAATTTCCATAACACTGTGGTGTAAAAAAAAAAGAAAAAGAAAGAACAACAATCTCACCGCAAAACAAACAAGGGCGGAAGAAATGAGCGGTTACACTAAACAATACAGCTTTTATTAAGTTTAGGTTAATTAATAAAAAATGATCTAAGGATGCAGAGGTTGAACACTATAAATCAAACCCCTAATAATAATAATAATAAAAATAATAATAATAATAATAATAATAATAATTATTATGATTAATATTTTTAATTTTATTTGACAAATATTAATCTAATTGTTTTGTCTTTACAATGGTGATAAACAATTATGTTTTAAGAGCAAAGATTTCTCTTATAATATTGTTTGGCGACTCGACTCAACACTTATTAGATAAACTTAAATACATTTTAAAAACGTTTATTACATTTTTTTTATTATTAATGTTGTGCCCTATCCGGATCCAGGTTGTTTCTGACTGCCAGCCAATACGTTTATGAAATATTTTTGTGGCAAAATTAAATCGTTCAATCAAAATCCTCTACGATTTCCCACCGTCATCGTTGCCGTGGTTACTGGCGTCATTTGGCACCTTTTAGGGCGGAGTCGCCTCACCTGTGATGTCATCGGACAGGTCAGACCACATAGTCCTCGTCTCAGAGTCAACAGCAAACCGCACTGCCCCGTGAGTCCTCCACATTTTTCTGAGCTGATGGACAAAAGCCATTATTGTGCGTGTGTGTGTTTGTTTGTGTTTGTGTCTGTGTGTGGAAATGTGTGTTTCTGGGTGTGTGTGAGTGTGTTTGTGCGGTATTGACGTGAGATGTGATTCACGAGCCAAGAGGCTCACATCTCACTCCAACTCCCTCAACAACCCCCCCTCCTCCAAAAACATATATAAAATCCCACCACCTTAGAAGTGCTGCCCTTGCACTGCCCCTCCCCTCTCTCCCCCGCCTCTCCCAAGCCTCACCCGTGATTGGCTAGGAGGAGCAGGGTGGGGAGGGGGGTGGGGGGGGATCGTGTTCCCTGGCAGAGACGCACAATCACAGTTAAAAGCCAGACTTCAGATATAAGGCCAGCAGCTCCATCCTCCTCCACCTGCCGACTCCTCCCCTTTCTGGCTCCTCCCCCCTCGGTGTCCGCCGTGAGGTTCTGTTGTTGATATGGCGAGGAGATGCCGTTTGTGTGTGTGTGGGGGGCTAGGGGGTGTTGGCGTGTCCAACCCGGGCCGTAAATATCCCACAGCTGGTGCTGGCAGAACTCCGTCAAGGTTGGGCCGCAAACCGAGCCGGGGCAGAGGAGCCAAAACATTTATTGTCGGGGTAGTTGTGCGTGCAGATATTGTGTAGACGGCCATTTGGGGCCCCACAAAAGATGGAATGTTTTATTTTTTATTTTTATTTTTTAGATTTGCTCAACAAAGTTTTTTCAATGTTTTTTTATTTTGTACACCAGCCCATTTGTTTTCTCGTGTTGTCCGCAGCATCGTTTGTCATCTCTCGTTTCGCCAGTCGCCTCAGAGCTGATTGATTGGTTGATGGAAGGTTATTGGTCAAATATTGATGGGCCCAGACTTCAGACTGAGGGGCAGATGAGTCATTATGATAGGAGGCTGCAGAGGTCAGAAACAGAGGTCAGAAATGCATTTTATTAACCATAAATGTGATTTTTAAAGATAATAACTGATCACCTAAAGATTAAAAACATATTAAAGATCAGATGTGAATTTTGTGCTTGATTTTATTAGTAGGCCGAGGTGTCTCTGTTTTTTTTTTTTTAATAATAGATTATTATAATCTATTATATTTGGTTTGATTACCTGGTGCTACCTGAATTCAACCCCTCAAAATGACGTTCTATTGCCTGGACTCTTCTTTTGGAAATAGTTTAGCATTTTTATTCTTTTGAATAGATTAAGATCCCCCCTCCCATTCAAGCAATTCTTTGCCTTTTGAGTTTTAAGCATTTTATTGAACTAATGTCTCATGATGAAAAGGATTAGCTTCAACGTGTCACTCAAACTTGATTGCGATCAGGTTTCATGCATGAAATCTATATTTCCTCTCTTTTTGTTGACGAGATAAGATGTGTGCTTGTTGTTGTTCCTTTAGATGTTAGTCGAGAGTCGCATGACCTCAAAATGCCAACTGCTATATCAACATCGCTAAACAATAGCCAGTGACTCATAGGGCAGATTCATTTTCTCTGGAGATACAGGTGATTGTTTACCTGGCTTCAGGCTTCAGATTATCTGCCGCCGTTTGGCATTTTCAACAACTCTAGTTTGTGTCTTTTATTTTTGCAAATGAGACTCTGTTGGCATTCCTTCAATGGTCATTATTTTACAATTATTATTATTATTATTATTATTATTATTATTATTATTATTATTATTATTATTATTATTATTATTATTATTATTATTATTATTATTATTATTTTGCATTATTATTTTGCATTATTATTTTGTATTATTATTTTGTATTATTATTTTGCATTATTATTACTATTATATAACATCCACCTTGGTGGTTCGGGTGGTTGCAGTGCGGCTCAGGCTCCGCCCACGTCGGTGCAGAGTGGCAATATAAATTATTTCCCAGAAGTCCTGTGATACCACCTAACGCAGCGGGTAATAAAAACACACTCTTAGGCTCAACCAAATATTTATTTACATTGAATATTTTATTAAGTTTTATACAGGCATGATCAGACACAAAGAAATCAGAACAAAAGAACACATAAAATAACAACAATAACGTCAGGCATGACCATTATATTATATTATATTATGTTATCTTATATTATACTATATTGACACTACCGACCTCTAAAGTAACTGAAAAAGAGATAATCTGTGTCCCTGGAACTTTTAATTAATTAATGAATTAATCGAGGACAGTTTTTTTTTTGGTTTGGGTGTTTGATTTAGAGACTTGAGGAATATTTTTGTTGTGTATTCTTTGATTATATGGGTCAGTCCACAGTGCAGACTGTGATCTGAGGCCGTGTGTGTGTGTGTGGGGTGTCGTCATGACTCGGGACGTGACACACCCGGCCTGTGGCTCAACCACTGGTGCCGATTGGATCCGTCATATCCAGGGTCGTCTGGAGGAAGGTCGTCGGTTCACGACCCATCCGCGGGGAAAAAAGGCAGGGTGACGTTCACTTAACCCCACCAGGGCTTCCTGCTGAAAAAAAAAATGTGTTGTGGAAAACTTTTGGGCCTGAACAGAGTCAAAGTGTGATGTCACTTCTCCGCGTGAGTTCATGTTGGAATCTGAATATGACTTTTCCACTCACACGGTATGGGATTGAAGCTTTGGAATATTTAACGGCTGCATCAACAGATGTCTGAGGATAATGATGGGATGCCACGTTTTTTTTAGTTTTATGGACTAATCTTTGTCGCAGGCTGCCTGAGGTTATGACCTGATGTGTCCTCTAAAGCTTAGTGGACACATTAGTCCAGTAAGGGCTGGTTTGTTTTTGTATCATTTATAGTGCTCAGTTACACGTTTCCTATATGCTGCCATCCCTTTTTCTTTGTATAACAATAATTCTGATTTATGTTTTTTAATTAGATTTGTTTCTGAAGATGTCGGATCCTGACTGAAACAAATTCAGTTCAAATCTCCAAAAAGCAGCTGAAACGTTGTTAAGAATGCTTTGCAATCATTTATAAGATTTTTCTGGACGCAAAAGTGCGATAAAATATATCTTGTAATCGAAAGCGAAAGGCATCACAGGCCCGGTTTTGGAACAGGGATGATTAATTATTCATCAAATCTTGACAGCTGTAATATTCTCGTCGTCTGTACTTTGGAAAACGTGGTGAATGCAGCGGCTCCAGGTCTGACGTTTCCTGAAAAGCTCCAACATCCTTTAACTCCAGTTTGTGCTTTTTTTTCAGTGCATATGCTCCGTTATGAAATATGAAAAACGAACTTGTACTTTTCTTTTTTTCCCCCCACTTGATTTTGATTGTTTTCCGGCGTCCCCCAGGGTTCTAATCTGGGCCCGCTGTAGATTTGCTAATTATCCGAAACGTTTATCTTTCGGAGGTCCGGGGCCTCTCAGACTCGCTCCGGGCCTTCAGCAGCGATTCTGACATCAGACGTGTCAACTTGGCTCCGACAGCTCCAAGGTTAAAAGGTCAAGATAAAACCATCAGCCCACGGCCTGAAGACACATCCCATTGAACTTCACCACAAGCTGCGGGTAACGAGGCTGAGAGAGGCTACGCACACACACACAGACAGGATTTTTTTAGGATTATGACAATCCCCCCCCCCTCCCTCCTCCATCATCCGTCTTGTCATCGACGGGTGCATAATTCATGAGCAACTCATCTCCAGAGTCAATTGCATCCTCTGCGAGCCCGCAACAAAAGGAACCGTCAGTCCCGTGACGGACTGTTGTGTCGTGTCTTTGTGTGGTGAGAGTGGATGTTGGTGGAGGGCGTTCTCTGGTTCTCAGGTCCACGGAATGCAAACTATGCCGAAGAGCCGGTGTGAGTAAATCCTCAGAATAACCTGCGTTGTCCACTCGCGATTTGTGCGACTTTTCTATCTTTTTTTGGTTGCGAAAACAAAACGCACAAACAGGTCGACAAAGGTCGATTCCAGTTATTTGTGAACAGTCTCACAATCTCACTCACCCTGATTTGATTTAATCTTGAAATTCCAGATGCTGCTTTAGTTCTTTGATGCCACCGCTTGGCTCCCCCTGTGTGGGTGTGTGTGTTGCGTGTCTGTGCGCACACACACAGCCTGTACGTGTATATATAGAGATAGCTATTTTTAAAGCCGAACCACAAATAGTAGCAACGGGGCCTAAAACAGTCCTGGCCTCTGTTCCGTTCCTGAGCTGCGGACGCCTTCGCCTTCATTCATGAGTTTGCAGAAACTCTCTCTGGGTTTCTCTCTCTCTGCTTTGGATCTTTTAGGAATTTGACTTTTTTAATATAAACCTGAATATATAAAAAAGCTTTGAAATCACAACGATCATGTGATAGGATTGTGTGTGTGCGTGCGTGCACGTTTGCGTTCAGTTGAATAGGTTTTTGACTGTTGTGGGGTTCCTGTCCGCACGCACACAAACACGCGCCGTGTTGAAGCCAGAATCTGTTTCCTGTCCAAGGCAGGGTGGTGACAGGAAGTGAAAAACATGGTGAATCCCCAGATTCCTCTACTCTGCCTTTTGCGTGCAGTGATTCGGTGCATCAGGCGGCCACGGCCGCGGACTCGGTTGCCGTGGGCGACCAGCAAATCAGTGATGTGGCGGTGATGCCTCTAATGAAGCTGACACAGCACAGCCTCCCTCCTCGCGGGCCCCCGAGGGCCGACCCCCCACCTCCCCCACCCCCCCTTCACGTTTCATCAGATTTGATGGTGCTGCCAAACGCGTAGCTGCATATTATTGTGTAGTGTGCGAAGGGTCAGGGCAGAGACAGGGTGTGTGTGGGTAGTAGAGGAAGTGGGTCACAGTGAATGAATGGCTCTGTGTTGTGTGTTTTTCCAGGAGCTGCCCAGCTGAGGTGAAGGGGAGGGCACAGCACCCCGGAAACAGGACCATGATCTGAGGACCCAACACCCATCTTCCTTCTCCCTCTTCTTCGTCTCCTTTTTTATTTTTTTTTGTATACATTTTTTTTTTTTACTTGCACGTGGACATCCTCGCTGCCTCCTGGTTGGATCATCGTGCGCTGACTGAGACGCATCGGAGACCTCAGGTGGAGGAAGAAGGAAACCCAGCGACCTCTGACCTCTCGTCTTCCTCGGCTCCTCCCACCGCCACACCGGAAACATGGGGAGGAAAAAGATTCAGATTCAGCGGATCACAGACGAACGCAACAGACAGGTCAGTGAATCACCGCAGTCATTCCTTATTATTCATTATTTATACAGTACAGTCGGGACCTTCCAATTATAGGAGACTGAGGGCTTTAATATACGTATCTCTGCCGTAAACTTTGAAGCACTACTATATATATATATATACAAAAAACACTGGCTTAAATGTGCATTCACATTTGAAATAAATCTAGTCTTACTAGTTCTTGCGGCATTAATTATTATTAATTACCTAATTATTTTGGAGTAAGCTGCTCAGTACACAACTGTAAACACGCGCGCGCGCAGAGGTGAAACATCTTTTCTGTGAACAGCACAATAGCACGGTGTTTTATGAGGCTCATATGACCACCTCCCTCTCCTCCATTTTGCCCACAGTGGGGAGAAAAAAAAAAAGGAGTAAAATAAAATATGATATGACCCATCAAAAAAAAAAAAGCCCGAGTCCCTGTGGTTACACGAGTGGCATTGTCAGAGAGGATGAAAGGGTAAATGATCCATCCCAAATGAGTCAACTGGTAAACGGGTTGCGCTCCATTGAGCAGATTGACTGATGCATCTGGCGTGCGCACCCTCAGAAAAATAATAAAATACAGAGAGAGGGAGAGGGGGGGGGGGGGCAAACGAGGTGAAAGGGGGGGGGGGGGGGGGGGGCAAACGAGGTGAAAAGGACCTGAGGGGTCGAGAAACCTCTCTGCTCATCGATCCGAGCATGTGCGTGAAAGGATGTCGGCTCGTTATTCATCACTACACAACTGGACATGATGGAGCCGAGAGAGAGGTGGGGGGGGGCGGAGCCATCTCTGGCATCAGGTGTCAAACCGTTTGTCAATAAGGTGAAACACTCAAAACATGGACATAGTGTGTGAATCAGAGGCTACTCATCGACCAGATTAGGAGATGATTGATTATTGATTCCATGACGCCTTTTAGCTGGAGTATTCTCTTTTTTGGGGGTTTTTCCTCTCGGTTTCTCCGGAGAACACACAGTGAGAGGATCCAGAATCCAGATCTGGTTATGAAATGTGTGTTGAGCAAGCCGCTAAAGGAATAAGCCACACGCTGCAGATAATGAACAGAGCCGCTCCTGAATAGAATCTAATCAAATCCATGTTTTGTTTTTTTTCTGGAGGTACATGCGGCGCGTCACACTCCCACGTGTTGATTGTGAGACGCTTGCCATAAGCTCTCACAAAATAAACCGCGTTCAGCATGTGGGCTGGAAACACGACAGACGCACAAACACAACACACAAAGACAGGAAAAAGAGCGGGAAATTCTCCGAATGTAAATAAATGGAGTTAAAGACTTCTCATTGACCCGAAAGACATATTATCTTCAAAGTTGTACCAGGAGGATTTTGTTGCAGAACACACCTGCATCCATTTTTACATTTTGCAAATCAAAATAGGCGCTTTTTAGTTCGAGATTTATTTTAAAGTTCCGGGTTCAACTGTTGTGTCACTGCAACTGATCCGTGTCTGGTTTGAAACTCTTCAGACCGGCTTGTGTACACGCAGACGCAGAGGACCGCAATGACTTCCGCTCGCCCCCTGTCTTTCCCTCCTCCTCGCTGAGGATGTCTTATTCCTCGGTTGCCGTTGGTTACCTGGCAGCTCTGCTCATGATGTCAATTACCTCCAGCGTGTTTATCCTTTGTGTCAGAAATTGAGATGGAACGTCGAGGCCAACAAGTCTTCTGTCTCACAGCTGACCACTTTTTTTTCTTCTTCTTCTTCTGAGAAATACAGGATGGAGACGTTGTGATGTTTTGGACTCACGATGGTGGTTTTATTCAGAGCTAAACAATAATAACACATTTAATAATGACCTTTATAATTGGTGAGGAGAGCCGTTGTTGTTCTCCCTGGCTTGTGTCTCCATCACCAGCTCCTCATGTCATCCTGCACAGCCGCAATTTCCTTTCCAACGTCGCCACATAATTTATCTGCTCATTCAGTGTGTGTGTGTGTGTGTGTGTGTGTGTGTGAGGGAGGGAGGGAGGAGGGGAGATATGTAGATGAGCAGAGAGATAAAGATGGGGGTGAAGGGAGGTAAGATGATGGTTGCAGTGTGTGATGAGGTGGGAAATGGGGGGGGGGGGCGGCGGAGGGGAGCCGGTTGCCCATGGATACGACCCCGATATAATTTGATTTGTGGCAGCAGGAAGCAATGAGTGAGCGAGCGAGAAAGGAGGGAGGGAGGGAGGGAGGATGTGGGAGAAGAAAAAAAAAAGCCAGAGAGGAAGAGAGAACGAGGGCGAGAAAACGAGAAGTGACGGAGAGAGCGAAGATGGAGAGAGCTGAGGTGTCACATGACTCTCACTCTCCTCCTCGGTGTCTCCACCCCTATCTCTCTCTCTCTCTCTCCTCCCTCGTTCTCCTCACTTATTTAATTAGACTGGCTGCAGCTGCACAGGCCGGAGACTCACGCTGCAGGATCATTATCGCAACCAGGAAGGACCCGCCCCCACCTGCCTGTCAACCAAAATAACCTCTTTATTATGTTATGTTATTATATGCGAACAATTTGCATATAATGCAGAGTTTTCAGAGCTGGGGTGAAATGAGAACATGGAAGAATCTTAAGTTTAGGTCCACGCAAGGAAAAAAAAAAGTTTTAATTGCCGATTCATTCGGATGCAGGCTTTTTATTCATTTCTTAAATAAAAGGCAACTTTCCTGTGTGTGTCCTAAAAATGTCTCGTCATTATCATCATTTTTCCTTTATTCTGCTTTGAATTGACCAGAAAAAAAAAAAAACGGTTATTTTCAGCCTTTATTTTATTCCTAACCCAATCTCCGTCTCACCAGGTGACGTTCACCAAGAGGAAGTTCGGTCTGATGAAGAAGGCGTACGAGCTGAGCGTGCTGTGCGACTGCGAAATCGCGCTCATCATCTTCAACCACTCCAACAAACTGTTCCAGTACGCCTCCACCGACATGGACAAGGTCCTGCTCAAATACACCGAGTACAACGAGCCGCACGAGAGCCGGACCAACGCCGACATCATCGAGGTACCGCGGGGGAGGGGGGCGGGGCTTCATTTCCTCTCCCACGTTTTACGAACTAAGGACTGATTTTTATTTTTTACATGTCATCGGGAAGTGGTGGACAAAAAAATGGTCTGTGTTGGTGAATTGTGATTCCAGTTGGCTCGATTGGTTTGGAATGCGGCCATTATTTAAATATCTCTCGCCAGGGCCCACAGTCCTATTACATGTTGGCATTAATATCAAATCTGAGCTAAAGTCGGCCATTGAAACAGCCAGAACATTCCATCCAATATCAATTTCAACCTTTGGCTCTCGGCCAGTTTTTATTTTATTTTTTTAAATCTCACCTTCCACGAGCGAGGTAATTAAGAGCAGGAGGGTTTCAAACGGTTGGTTCCCAACTTCTGAATTAGAAATGGAAGCCTTACTGCAATTCCTACTGGAATTGAAAGTGTTGGTGAAGCATTTTGTTTTTTTTTATGTTTTTTTTTTGGTTTTTCACCTCCACTCCACTCTGTCCATCATTTTACCCTCTCTCTCTCTCTCTCTCTCTCTCTCTCTCTCTCTCTCTCTCTCTCTCTCTCTCTCTCTCTCTCTCTCTCTCTCTCTCTCTCTCTTTCCTTCTAATCTCCTGATTATTTTCCTCTTTCCGTCTCTCCGAGTGTCGGCAGTAAAGCTGTTTCTGTAGGCTGTATCTCCAGCTGCAGATGGCTCTAAAGTGTGTGTGTGTGTGTGTGTGTGTTTGTGTGCGGGCACTTTTGTGTTTGTGTGTGTGTGTCGGGGCGTTGGGCTCCTCCAGGCCACATCAGCTCAAGCTTCACTGGTCCTGTTTGTCTGCATACATGTGTTTGTGTTTTCAAGTGTGTCACTCTGTCTCTTTCTTTCTTTCCTTGTAACGTGTAAATGTGTGTGTGTGTGTGTGTGCGTGTGCGTGCGCACGCACGTGTGTGTCTCTGTTTGCACGCTCTGCAGTGGCCCATGAGAACGCCTCATACAATATTCAGGCCTGGTGAGCTCGGTTGTGTGTCAGGCTCTGTGTGTCAGGCTCTGTGTGTGTGTGCGTGTGTGTGTGTGTGAGAGTGAGTGTGTGTGTGTGTGGGTGTGTGTGTGCGTGCGTGTGTGTGTGTGTGAGTGAGTGTGTGTGTGTGCGTGCGTGTGTGTGTGTGCGTGCGTGTGTGTGTTTGTGTGTGTGTGTGTGTGTGTGGGTGTGTGTGTGCG